>OX596381.1:112788965-113388965 GCA_951394425.1 Tipula unca
ATGTTCTGCAATTTGTGATTCTGTCTACGTTAAATCGTAAATCCTAGGATTTTACCTAATTTAAATCGGAGTATAAGTAAGTTTTTATTAAGATATTTAAGAATATTGAAAATAGAATATCTGGGGTGAAATCAGAATCTCAAAATTCATGGGGTATATCTATAGGTCCTATTAGAGTTAGATAATGTCATATCATCACTTAATTAAAATTAGTGTGCAGATTCTGCCTGTCTGCTATTTAAATAGAGAACACTGCAGACTCACTCAACACTTGCTCATCACGACTACAAAAGTCTGTTCTAAATTACAATCGGCCCATTATATAGCAAGTACATACTTGCAAATAATTATGGTTTGTGTATATGCTAAATAAGAAGAACCTAAGTGAATGATTTTATTTGATAATACTCGTGTGGTACATCGTAATAATTAAAATAAATATATCTATTATTGATTCTGACTCTGAATATGTACATAAATATAAATTGGGATTCAACCAAGTATTTCGCCAAAATAATCAACCTGTCATTAAATATTGAATAAATATAAAAATGTATAAAAAGAATTTTGAACACGGATAGGTTAATATACTAATTAGTGCTGTATGTAATTGCAAATGCTGTATATCTCACATGCCATCACCAGAAACTTTCAATTGTGCACAACAACAACAACCCAATTTACATGACCGTTGAGTTGATACGTTAATAATTTACTTCCATTCTCCATATTTCATACATACATACTTATATACGTATATAATATATATATATATATATATATGTATATATATATATACATATATATGTATATACATATATATATATATATATATATATATATATATATATATATATATATATATATATATATATATGTATATATATATATATATATATATATATATATATATGTATATATATATATATATATATATATATATATATATATAAATATATATATATATATATATATATATATATATATATATATATATATATATATATATATATATATATATATATATATATATATATATACACATATATATATATATAAAATATAGTATATACATACATATTCCTGTGCAAGTGGTGCTTTGCTCTATTGTAAAATTCAATTTGTTTCATTAGATTTAATGTAAATTCAGCTGGCTGGAACTAAATAAGTAGAAATGTAACGTAATTTTGTGGTTTAAATTATTTTATAAATAAATAACCATAAAAAGAGAGCGCGAGAGATAAGACAATACCTAAGTCAAATTTGTGGTTTCTTAAAAAAATTAATTTATAAACAAAAATTACTTGAGACTGAAATAGATAATCAACCTTGATTACTTCGTACTACAATTTTTTATTTTTTATTAATTATTTATTTATAGTTCGAAATACAAAAGCAAACTTTCAACACACAAGTAAAATTAATTAGGGCATTTTGGAAACCAGAAGGAATGAAAGCATGATATTTTAAATGCTAAAGCAATATATGTGGTAACTATAATGTATTTTGATTATACATAAGTTTTGATTATTTATATATCTACTATATACACAGATTAAACATACAGAACGGTTTAATTTTTAATGGCAAATTTTTATAATTTTGATTATCAAATCATAGTTTAGTGTATGTTTTAATGTAGACTGCGATTGGATTTCTTCAATCATATTGTAAAGTGTTATTAGTCGTGTTTTTTAATTCAAAAATTTTCTTATTGGAATGAAGTTCTGGATAAGAATTTTCTCATTTTTTCAGTAAAATTCAAATGAATTTAATTTTTTATCAATAAATAAGATACATTTAATGTTAAACTACACATTTTAATTCACTATTATCGAAATAAAATCAAATTTAACTTTATTTTTCAATGTTCTGGATAAAACATTGGTTTTTTCAAGTTCGCGATAAATTCATAGTACACAAACTCGAAAAAAAAGGGGAATTTTAAAAGGAAATATTTTAAACAAATATATTTCATTGTTTTATGCTTGATACCTGTATTATTTCACAATAGACGTCAAAAAATATAGTTAGAAGTTGAAATTTATTCAAATAAATAGAACTTAAATTAAATATATTGGTTAAACTAAATAAAATTTCTCAGTATTATTCCCGATGTTCTTATAGAACTTGAAGTTCTGTTAATAAAAAAACGCACCTATTGTTATCCATTTTTTGTGTTCTTTTATCACTTTGAAATTATTTAAATATAAATAAATTTTATTTTGTATTTCGAAATCGATCTTAAAATACAAATAAAAATAAAATAATTATCTCGAAAAAAGGCGAAATAAATATTCAAAAAATTAAAATAAAATTTAATTTAATTTTATTTAAATATGTATGTATCAGTCTAATTATAGATAAACTAATTTACATCACATAGAGTCTATCACATGCTGAGTTAATCAGATATGTAGTCGGTATTCGATGGAGATAGATCTATCAATTCAATCGACGTGTCGACAACGTAGACAACGGCAATAATGTAGACCATTCCTAGAGGGATTTTGTGAATTAGTTCTAAACTACGGTGACCAAATTTCTTTAGGATAAATGCAAAACAACGATAGAAATTGTTTTAAAATAGTATAAAGAGGGTATCAGCATAAAAAGAGGAGCTCATAAAAATCGGAAAAACTGACATTTACAGGAAGATTAACGGTAAGACGGTGACACAAATTCGAGTTCAGGAAGGCTATAAGCTACTGAGTTACTAAAAAATCAAATCGTTCAGACAAACAAAACTTTGTCCGCTAAACGAGTCAGACTGCCCTATGACCAAGTTTTGACAAAATTTAATGAATGTGTTTTGACGGATGACGAAACGTGCGTGCAAGTGGATTTGAAACAGGTTAGCAGGTCAAAAAAAAAAAAAAAAAATATATATATATATATATTTGTATATATATATATATATATATATATATATATATATATATATATATATATATATATATATATCTATATATATATATATATATATATATATATATATATGTATATATAAATATATATATATATATATATATATATATATATATATATATATATATATATATATATATATATATATATATATATATATATATATATATATATATATATATAAAGCGCTCCCACTAAATATAAGCACTTCAAATTAGATAAGTTTGGTCTTTGTGACATTCTTCACAGTTGCGTCGAAAGTGTATACATAAAAGAATGGCTATACAGAAACGTATTTTGATTATAATTCGTTACCACGATTCACCAGTAAAGTTTTGGTACCCGGCCGATTTGGCGTTCAAGGAATTTATCGTATGATATTTATTATAAGCCATTCATATAGCAATCAATTCAACGCGATAACAATTCATCGTGGCAGGAATTCATCGCGAATTGTAATGGCAATTCAGCGCGTCAATTAATTATTAAATTATTATCAAATTCGACGTGTTGGATGGAAACTGGGCCACGGAAAAAGGTTATTTCTTGACTGATGGAACTCGACGTGTTGGATGTAAATATGATTTTAAAGGTATGGAAAATGACCAACTTGAACGGAACTATAGACTAATCCTTGAACATTTATAATGAAACTCGATATGTTGGATGAAAATAGGATTTTTAAAAGAGGGATTAAAAATTTTTTGAATACAGCTCTTGAATATTGCCAACTAGAATAGAGCAAGTCTATTACCCGGCCGATTATGACGAAACTTATCTGTTCGATAGAAACAGGATTTAAAAATGAATTTTGAGAGTATTCGTTAATCGATTATGATGTAATTCGACATGTTCGGTTGAAATGAAAATTCTAACATGATAAGTTTTAGAATATGAATTAGAATAGTTTTGGGATGTGACTTACACTGATTAAAATTAAATTTACTCGCTTTTACAACAAAAAATTTATTCGCTTAATGTAACAAAATATGTCCTCTTTGTGAAAGTTTGTCCTTAAAATTAGATTAATATGCCTTCAATTAAAAAAAAAATAAATATTTTTAAATTTACCTTAAATCAACTTTTACAGAAATAGCCTAGTTTCATTCCAGTTGGCCATATTCCATGTGGCCATGTTAATAATATTCTAGAACTTTATCCAAAAATCATGTCGGATTTCATCAAAATCGATTAAGAAATAGCTCAGTTAAGTTTCAGTATAGGTAAGCCAGAACTTCCTTCTAAAATCATTTTATAACCCCATTGCTCTACAACATGCTCAGTTTCATCAAAATTGATCATCCAGAACTTTATTCAAAAATCAATTTAAAATCGCATTTACATCCAGTATGCGTTGAGATTTATCATAATATGATGAATTGCTTGTGATAAACTAGTGTAGAACCAAAGTTTTGGTCTGAATAAGCTAGTTTACACTACTCTAGAAACACAAATAATTTATAGATAAAGAAAAAGAATGGCGTTAGAATGCATTCTAAATGGAACTATATTACTGGCAGTCACATCAGAAATTGTGTAGAATCTCGTGGGGAACATTGAACAACATGAGCTTAACTTTATCCGTTATAACAAAATTTGACATTTTCACCAATCCGAACGTTTTGTGCACAAACTTTCTTTAATTAAACCATTTAGTTGTTTTATGTCACCATATATTTCCAAAGTTATAGTATGGGATGTGGTTCAACATTTAATTTGAACCCTTTCTTTCATTCCGTTTTACGGCTTAAATGAATCGTCCTTTTACAAAATACCGCATTTTATTTTATATCGCTTAAATATCGTAGGATTTATTCTCTTTCAAATCGTTGTGGGGTTTGGACGTGGAATCGGTGAAGTAAGCGATAAAATAAAAGTAATCAAAAAGTGCAGTGAGTGTAGTTTCTTTTTAATTATTTTATGTATGTACATATTGAACATAGTGAAAAAAAAAAAAAATTAAAAGTGTAGTGTTAGCTTTTATTTTATTTTATTTTTAAATTTATTTTATATACACTTCCGGCCAAAATTATTGGGTCGATGGGGAACATCAAATCCGGTCGGTAAAATGAGTGACAACGAGGAGCCATTTTCTTTCCAATGGCGCTCTAATCAGAAAAAATCCCAAGATACGTTGAGGAATTGTAATATACGAATGAGTGAAGCAGAAATGGATAATATCGATCCTTTCCAAAAGAGTCAGGTTCTACCGAGGTCTCCTACGAGAGCCTGTAGCACGTTCACCACGAAAATAATACCTACAGAACTTGTGGAGTTACCGAGAAATGCTTTTCCAGAGGACAACAATTGTTCTAAAAAAGAAGAAATGCTGTATCAGGAATTGCGTAAGGCCAATGCTGCATTGGATGAATCTAATAATTTAAATAAGTAATTAAATGATACAATTGCTTGGATGCAGGAACATATAAGGATTCTTGAAAACGAAGTTAAAGCTCTTAAAGCAAAGGAAAACGTTGATTCTCCTCCTACCCAAAAAGTAATGGAACAAGAATACCATACGGATGAAGAAGAATTAGCTCACGAAACTGAGTGGATTAGAGTCAAAAGTCAGAGAAAAAAGAGGAGAAGGAATGATACACCTACTCCTCCTCAACTAAAAGAGACAATTCCTAAAATAATCCAAAACAATCCAAAAAAATTACCTCCACCACCCCCAATAGTTATCGATGGAGTTAAAAACTATGATCTACTGTATGAGAAAATTAAAACAATAACTAAAACAGATAAGTTTAATACAAAATTGATGAGTGGAAACAACATCAAAATAAACTTAGCAGATGGTGAAACCTACAGAGAAATGACAAAAATATTAAGCGAAGGGGGACATTCCTGGCATACGTTTGGAAACAAACAAATCAGACCAATTAGGGTAATGGTTAAAAATCTGCACTCTACATGTAAACGAGAAAAAATAATTGAGGACCTGAAAGGAAAAGGTTTTAATGCAACTGAAGCATCAATTAAGCTAAAACGAAGAAGTAAGGAGCCTCTGAACATGTATATGCTGACATTCAGCGCAGATGATGATATTGAAAAAATACATCAAATCAAGTACATCTTGGGATGCAAAGTCAATATTGAGCCCCTAAGAAGATCTAGGCTTATACCACAATGTAAAAAATGTCAAGCATATGGACATACTCAAAAATATTGTAACAAAGAACCCAGGTGTGTCAAATGTACAGGTAAACACCATACTAGAGATTGTGTCAAACCCACAGATGTACAGCCTAGATGCGTACATTGTGGAGAAAACCATCCAGCTAACTACAGAGGATGCAGTGTTGCTATTGAATTGCAAAACATCAAAAATAAAAACATACATGCTAAAAATACAAATGTAATAAAGAAGCAAACTGTTGGAATAAACAGGCCTGAATCATTTAAAGGAGAGTTAAGGCGTAAAGCATCGATAGCCTCTCAAGCAGAAGTGGGCAAAAAAACATACGCTCAAGTAATGATGAGTAACGAAAACAAACAAAAAACTCAAACAGACGACATAAATCAAACGCTTAAGCTGATATTAAGCAAACTTAATACTTTTGATCAGCGATTACAGAAACTAGAATACAGTACCAAGGGAGCCATCCCTAAACAAAACCATGTCTAACGACTTAAGGATTTTATACTGGAATGCCAATGGACTCCAGCAACACCAACAGGAATTGCAAATGGTTCTGGACGCAGAGAAAATCGATGTCTGTCTCATCTCTGAAACTCACTTCACTAGGCAATCAATTATCAAATTTAGAAATTATAAAACATATCACACTATTCACCCGGGAAATACTGCCAAGGGAGGTAGTGCTGTTATAATTAGAAATAGTATTAATCACTTCGAGGAATTAAAATATGAAACAGAACAAATACAAGCAATAGCTGTTAATATCAAGACCAAAAATAACTCTATTAGTGTTATTGGAATTTACTGCCCACCGAAATACTCTCTAAAAGAAAAAGATTATCTTGAATTTTTCAGTAAACTACGGAAAAGATTTGTAATTGGAGGAGATTTTAATGCAAAAAATACTCACTGGGGTTCTAGACTAACAATAACCAAAGGGAAAGAACTCCTCAATCCTATCAGAAAATACGGTTGTGAAGCCTTATCAAATGGTAAACCGACCTACTGGCCAACTGATCCAAATAAAATACCAGATCAGATTGATTTCTTTATAGTGAAAAATATATCTGTAAATTATATACATATAGATGAAAGTTTTGACTTAAGCTCTGATCACTCCCCAATACTTTTGACATTAAGTGAAAGGATCATTAAAAAAAAAGCTATCCTAGTTTAGTAAATAAACACACAAATTGGGAATACTTTAGACTGTCTTTAGAAAGAAAAATTAACTTAATGGTTCCGCTAAGGAGTGAGGAGCAATTAGAAAAAGAAGTTCACAAGTTTATATGTGACATACAGCAGTCAGCTTGGGAAAACACTCCTGAAGTTAAAAAGAAAATTAAGGGAAACAACTACTCTAGAGAAATTAGAGAGCTTTTGGCAGAAAAAAGAAGGGCAAGGAGAATATGGCAACAAACTAGAGCCCCTCAAGATAAAACTAAGCTAAACAATCTGACTCAGCTACTTAAAAGGGAAATCAAAAATTTGAAAGACGAATCTATCAGTAACTACCTCAGAAAATTATCTAATGATACTAGTACTGATTATTCTCTCTGGAGAGCAACCAGAAGAATTAAAAGGCCAATAATGCAGATTCCTCCAATCAGAACAGAAAGAAGATAACAAATGGGCCAGAAATAACGAAGATAAAGTACGAAATTTTGCTGAATACCTGGAAAAAATATTTGAACCACATGATGACCAATCATTGGAAGCCGAAATAATAACTAGAGAGGTTGTACAGGAAAGTGAAGAAATCCTACGAGCAACACCAAAAGAAGTCATGTATGAGATAAAAACAAACATGAATCCGAGAAAAGCGCCGGGTTATGACCTTATCACAGCAGAAATTTTAAAAGAACTACCAAGGAAAGCATTATTAAAGCTCACCAATATTATAAATGCCGCCTTTCGATTGAAATACGTACCCAGCCTTTGGAAAATTGCAGAAGTAATTATGATTCCTAAACCTGGGAAACCACCACACAAAACTGGATCATACAGGCCAATATCACTATTACCAGTTATGTCTAAACTCTTTGAGAAGTTATTAGTAAAAAGACTAAATCCGATAATTGAGAGGAAACACCTGATTCCAAATCATCAGTTCGGTTTTCGCAACCAACACTCAACATTAGATCAAGTACACAGAATAACTAATATTATTGAAAGATCATTAGAGGAGAAAAAAGTCTGCTCAACGATATTCTTAGACGTTGCACAGGACTTTGATAAAGTTTGGCACGAAGGACTTAACTATAAGTTAAGAACTGCACTACCAATGCAATTCACTACAATATTAGAATCATACTTGAAAGATAGATGCTTTAGAGTAAAATTAGACGATTCCTATTCTGGATTGAAAGAAATCAAGGCAGGAGTACCGCAGGGCAGTGTATTAGGTCCTGTCCTATACCTATTGTACACTAATGATCTCCCTGTATTAGAAAACAACACTGTGGCGACATTTGCTGATGACACGGCAATCTTAGCTGTTGGAGATAGCAACGAAGAATCAACTCATAGTTTACCGTTAGCTATTACTCAAGTACATAACTGGACCAAAAGATGGCGAATTAAACTTAACGAAACTAAATCAGTTCACATCAATTTTACAAACAAACGACTCGAACATATTCCGGTTACAATTAATCAAGAAATAATACCGTATGCCAACACGGCTAAGTATCTTGGCATGACACTAGATGCAAAACTACGATGGAAAGCACACGTCAAAAAGAAAAGTGAAGAACTGGGGCTTAAATATAGAAAGATGTATTGGCTGATAGGAAGGAGCTCCGCTCTATCAACATACAACAAACTTCTATTATATAAACAAATATTAAAACCGATTTGGACTTATGGTATCCAACTTTGGGGTTGTACCAAACAGAGCAACGTGGAAATCATCCAAAGATTTCAAAACAAAGTATTAAGGAACATCGTTGATGCACCATGGTATGTTAGAAACAGAGACCTCCATAGGGACCTTAAAGTGGACACTGTTTCAAAGGAAATCCAAAAAAATGCAGTGAGACATAGGCAAAGGCTCGAATAACATGTTAACACTGAGGCAACTAAGCTGTTAAACAACACAGATATTGTACGCAGGCTTAAACGAACTAAACCTTTTGAGCTGGTGTAATTGCTAGTGTAAACAGCGTAATGCTGATGTAAAATCCACAATAACGATGTGGTTTAATTCAATTTATCAGACACTATGGAACACTAGTGGGAAGAAGCCATAGATTAATACAACATAGTAAATTAAGTTAGAATAAAATTGCTCATTAGTCCAGGTGACTAGATTGTAATAATTGTTTATTTAAAATATTTAAATAAAATTGAAAAAAAAAAAAAAAAAAAAAAAAAATATCGTAGGATGTTGACATTATCTTAATTGTCGACATTGACAAAAAATATTGCCAAATTGGCAAATATACTCTTGTATTTTTATTTACTTAATCGGAGAGAGATTACTAACTTTTGTTATATTCTGTAGAATACTGGCGATTGTATGCAAATTCACACATTATGACATTATGGCTTTTTATCAAAGTCGAAGAAAGATATTTTTATTTTTTATGTAAATTTAATTACAATTTTAAACCAACATAATTTTCCAATAAGCAAAAGTCTTGAGATTCCCAAAATAATTAACTTTTATAGTAGTTAGTAAATAATTGAAAAATTCCAAAATTTCCTCGTAAGGTCAATAGATGGCATATGGTTTATCGTCGTTGTTAGGTGGTCGTATTTTAAAACCTAGCGTAGGAAAGAACAATTCGTTTATTCTAAATTTCAAAGATTTCAAATTAATAATGTGGTTATTTCACCACATTTCTGGTTAATTTCATTAGACATTACTTCACTAATCTGTGACAGCCAAATTATTGTAAATATTATAAACAAAAATTTAAAGGCAAAATTTACGAAAGTTCGCAATGTTTAACGCAATAGGCAGCCGAATAAAATTCACTTAAGAAAACGAATTAAACAACAAAATTTAATTTTTAGGCATTCATTTGATTCATGAGCCAAATGGAAAATTTCCAGTGATTGGAAAAAATAGGTGGGCTGATAGATATGTTATATTTCTCTCGTAGTTCCGCACTACATATAAAACGAACATAATAAAGATTTTAGCACTCAACATTTTAAAACCCTATCCGCGTAAATCAAAAATCTTTATGAAAAAATTAAACACCTTTTAAAAAATTGAACTTCTTTTAATTAGTTTTAAATT
Source organism: Tipula unca (assembly GCA_951394425.1). Taxonomy (NCBI): domain Eukaryota; kingdom Metazoa; phylum Arthropoda; class Insecta; order Diptera; family Tipulidae; genus Tipula; species Tipula unca. The sequence goes on from OX596381.1 coordinate 112,799,288, forward strand.
GTGGGACTATTTTTGTGGAGTATATTTATTATGGAGTATTTTTTCCAAAATGAAAGATAAGACAAAAAGTCAATATCGTTTATCAAGTTCATAGGGTAACTGTAGAGTGCAGTGTCATTTTATACAGAACAAACAAAACAATTTATAGAATAAAGTTGTATCAACACAAATATGGCCTCAATAAAAATTTAGACCAAAATATAAGTTATAGTTGGAGGGTACAACATACCCAATTAGTATAGATAATCTAAAAATTCTAGAATAAGATGTATTTATGTTTTGACGTTTAATAAAACTGATATCCATTATCCACAGAAACTGTATGGATAGAATAGTAAAAGCGCAACTTTGTCTTCATTACATTGCCAAATGTATTTGCTATTGCCTATTTGAAGAGGGAAAAATAGGTACAGCATCAGTAAAAATATTGTCCGATTAATCTGGTGTATTACGAGAATTTTGAGGACCTGTACATTGGAGGAAAATTGGATATTTGCATTCGATTTCTAGGCAGACATTTCTTAATTTACATATTTTTATTTAAATAAAATATTTTCTTAAGTGTTTCTTTGTTCGTGTTTGTACCAAAGAAGATATACTAATAGAAACACTATTTGTATGAGAGAAATATACCCAAATAAAATAATTTCATATTATTTAAATTTTGTTTTTGCAATTTTACGAGATACTATAACAATTTCGTCATGTCTCTTTCTTGCATTTACATTTTAAATAACACAGCAAAATAAAAAATAAAAGTGAGCCAATTGGTTGACGAAAAGAAATTTCATAAAAAATAACATTTTAATGAATTATAATGTATTGGTATTGGTGGCAAATAGATCACAACAATAGACCAACAAAACATTTCAAAACGCAATTTGAGTTATTTTCAGAAATGTTACAGTACAGCACTCATTTATGTTATATTGAGATGTACGATTTATATGCGAGTATATATTTATTTTGGGGTCTAAACTGTATATAAGCAAAATATCAACATAACAAATTATAATAAATCGGATAAAGTTATCCCTACCTAACGTCATCCCTACCTTCTTCGATTGTATTTTAATTTTTAATAATGAAATGAAAACAAAATTTTTTTCATTTATTTATTGAAAACAATCTGCAAGAAGAAGGAAGGGATTTCGTTTGTTTCTATTATTATATTGATATTTTAGTTATATACAGTATAGGCATCAAAATCCCCTTTTGATATCATGGAATATCGCAATTAAAATTGTACATTTCAATATAATGTATGAATTCTGCACTGTAAAACTTCTGAAAATAAAATAGACTTGTGTTGTGAAAAGTTGTTGTTGCGTTGGTCTAAACAATTTGATATTTTCAAGTTTATTTCATCAATGAAAATCGTATTGTAAGAGAAGATCGATGAATGAGTATTTTGATTTTCACTTTTAGGAATATATTTACGCAAAACCGTCTATAGTTGCTTCCGGCTTGTATCTATAGAAGTATAGACTGTTTCTCTAGTTTAGGGGTAAAATTAACACCATATTTTGATTTTACGAAAATTGTTCTTCAAATACTTAACGTAATTTTTTGTTTTATTATTTTGCAAAATGAAAAAAAATCAAGGATGGATTCATTTGAAAGATAAATGTTTAATTGGGTCCACACGATTGTCAAAGCCGCCACTCCTCTTTTGAGAAGCAGTCGTGCTGACAAGTTTGGAAAAGAACCTCATTAAAAGAAAAAAGAAAATTTATTTGATTTATGCTCAATTGAAATTATTTTTTAGTTTTCTTGTTTGTTTGAGAAAATTGGCCTTTTAAAAGAGACCATTTAGCAGTTTTTCTTATTTATACAGGGGCCCTACTATTACTTTCGACAACGATTTTCGACGACGGTCGTTTTCCTATAGTAGGCAAAGGAAGAAAAAGGTAAACAATAGTAAATTTATAATATTGTTTTCCTTTTTCTTCCTTTGCCTACTATAGGAAAACGATCATCATCGAAAATCGTTGTCGAAAGTGATAGTAGGGCCCCAGGTTTCAGTTGCTCAAAACAAACACCTGCATTTATCGTCTATTTTACTTTTCCAACCAACAAAATAGCCCAACAAAAACCAATATTATAGAATATAAAATTAAATTTTTGGTTTTTCGTCTGAAGCAAGACGATTCATTAATAATATTAGGGGATTATATCGTCTCAATTTCCGTTGTAATGAAATTTTTATAAATATTTTTGGTCTGTACATATAAAAAATAAATAAAATTAGCAAACAGAAAATGTTCCTATTGTTGTTTTCGAGCAATGCCAGTGCTGGGATGTTCTACCATCACTTCGATTCGCTTCGATAGACATTTGTGTCTCTTTTTTTACGAACAAAATTGTATTCTATTTCGCAATTTATATTGTGATCATAGCCTACTCGATTCTATTTCTATAAATTCATTCGATAAAATATCACCAATATTTTTATTTTCGATGGCAAGTGAAAAGAGGAAAAAGAGATAGTTTGCAAATTTATTCTAACAGGCTGAGATCGCAATAGACAAAACGTAATTCAAAAAACGCAATGGAGCACAATTTTGTTCGTAAAAAAAGAGACACAAATGTCTATCGAAGCGAATCGAAGTGATGATAGAACATCCCAGCACAGATTTTGCTACATACATATATAAAAAATATATCGTCGGCGAAGAAAATGCGTGTCAAGTAGAAAACATATATCTATGTGAATCAAAAAATAATATAGCAGACGGACGATACGTATGATTTTTTTTAGAAAAAAAAATTACGATCATATAATTTTTTGTGTAATTATTTATTTGGAACAATACATGCATAATCCTTTATAAAAAAAAGTTCATTAATATATGTGTAGCATATTGCAAAACCAACACAAATGTATTGTCATATTTGAAACCAAGTATACAGGTGTTAGTTTTTCATTCCTTTAGAATTCTCAATAGTTTATATACATTTCTGCTTTTTTAAATTTTATAAAAATTTACATAATATTTAAATTTTTGTAATTTTCGTCTACTATTCACTAATCATATCATCTAATAATTGAAAGCCAGAATATTTTACATATATTGCACGCTTGGATTTTATAGTGTGGATTTGTATTAAATTATTAATTATTAATTATTAATTAATTAATCACATATTTCCAATTACCTATTAGTAATATAGATAGACAATATGCTACACATATATTAATGAACTTTATTTTATAAAAGGATTATGCATGTATTGTTCAAAATAAATATTTACAAAAAAATTTATATGATCGTAATTTTTTTTTCTAAAAAAAATCATACGCATCGTCCGTCTATATATTATTTTTTGATTCACACTCATAAATGTTTTCTACTTGACACGCATTTTCTTCGCCGACGATATATTTTTTATGCATATAGCAAAATCTTGCATTGCTCGAAAACAACAATAGGAACATTTTCTGTTTTCTAATTTTATTTATTTTTTATTTGTACAGACCAAAAATATTTATAAAAATTTCATTACAATAGAAATTAAGACGATATAATCCCCTAATATTATTAATGAATCGTCTTGCTTCAGACGAAAAACCAAAAATTTAATTTTATATTCTATAATATTGGTTTTTGTTAGGCTATTTTGTTGGATAAATTTTCTTTTTTCTTTCAATGAGGTGATTTTCCAAACTTATCAGGAAGACTGCTTCTCAAAAGAGGAGTCGCGGCTGTAACAATCGTGTGGACTCAATTAAACATTTATCTTTCAAATGAATCCATCCTTGATTTTTTTTCATTTTGCAAAATAATAAAACAAAAAATTACGTTAAGTATTTGAAGAACAATTTTCGTAAAATCAAAAGATGCTTATAATTTTACCCCTAAACTAGAGAAACAGTCTATACTTCTATAGATACAAGCCGGAAGCAACTATAGACGGTTTTGCGTAAATATATTCCTAAAAGTGAAAATCAAAATACTCATTCATCAATCTTCTCTTACAATACGATTTTCATTGATGAAATAAACTTGAAAATATCAAATTGTTTAGACCAACGCAACAACAACTTTTCACAACACAAGTCTATTTTATTTTCAGAAGTTTTACAGTGCAGAATTCATACATTATATTGAAATGTACAATTTTCATTGCGATATTCCAGGTTATCAAAAGGGGATTTTGATGCCTATACTGTATATAACTAAAATATCAATATAATAATAGAAACAAACGAAATCCCTTCATTCTTCTTGCAGATTGTTTTCAATAAATAAATGAAAAAAATTTTGTTTTCATTTCATTATTAAAAATTAAAACACAATCGAAGAAGGTAGGGATGACGTTAGGTAGGGATAACTTTATCCGATTTATTATAATTTGTTATGTTGATATTTTGCTTATATACAGTTTAGACCCCAAAATAAATATATACTCGCATATAAATTGTACATCTCAATATAACATAAATGAGTGCTGTACTGTAACATTTCTGAAAATAACTCAAATTGCGTTTTGAAATGTTTTGTTGGTCTATTGTTGTGATCTATTTGCCACCAATACCAATACATTATAATTCATTAAAATGTTATTTTTTATGAAATTTCTTTTCGTCAACCAATTGGCTCACTATTATTTTTTATTTTGCTGTGTTATTCAAAATTTAAATGCAAGAAAGAGACATGACGAAATTGTAATAGTATCTCGTAAAATTGCAAAAACAAAACTTAAATAATATGAAATTATTTTATTTGGGTATATTTCTCTCATACAAATAGTGCTTCTATTAGTATATCTTCTTTGTTTGTACTCCAAATAATAAATTTCATCATTATCAGAATCAAACAATTTAAATATTGCACTTGCACACAACAATACTCATTTATATGAAATTTACTTTTAAAATAAATTGCTCGCCAAAAACAATAGATCATGTTTTCCGAAAGAGGCGGCAGGATCAAAGTATAATAATATCATTTGTCGCTAGTTGTTATTAGAGATCAAATAATGTAATTATGTGAAGAAGAGCAATGGAGAATAATAAACAACGTTTAGGTTGCTAAGTAACCAAGTTTATTTTTGTTAATTAATTAAGGTTAGTTCTCATTGCGCTTGATACACCCATTGTTTATGAATGTTTATCAAATGCATTTATAAACATATTCGGCATTTAAAATCAAAGCGTCCAAAAGCAAGTGTCCACAGTTTGAAAAAAAACATTGTTTAATAAATCCCAAAAAATTCGTTTGGAAACAAATTTTCTATTTACAAAAAATGTCTTTAAGAACAAAATAGAAACATTATTGACGAATAAATGCTTTAAATTATTGACGAATAATTCTGAAATTGTTAGGGCAATCAATAACTGAAATCATTATTTAGCGTGGAAATACTATGAGTAAAGTAACGAACAGATTTAGCATGCACGCACATAAAACAACCTCCAAATAGCCCATCTGAAAGCCCACGGCGCTAAAATAGTTGGAAGTAAAACAGATCACATCGATAGAACAAAACATATATAGACATATTCGATTGAGTCGATTTTGTTGATTTTCAGAGAAATGTGCATTCAATTTAGCTTTAATGTATGTATACATAATTTTGATAGTTGAGATGGCATTAATTATCCCACGCAGTTGTGGCAATATTGTAGGATCCATATAGCGGCTAATACGGTGTTATATCGTTGTTTGTCGGCTATTATTTCAGAGGCTGGAATCTAAAATAGTATAATAGTTCGGCTAGATCCTAGAACTTTTATGGGTGTCTTCGAAGTCATCGCACCAACTGTAGTGGTAGTGTCGGTATTAATAGTTTGAGTGAGATTTGTTGTCGTTGGTATTTTTGAAAAATGTTACTTTAATTTGTTCCGAAAAGTTTAGATAAATTGTTCCAAGAAATTTTACAGAGACGTAAATTGAAAGCGGATTAAACTAAAATACCTTTGCTAATGTTTGGTACTATACGATTCCGCGTGCGTGGCGATAATGATAATCATTTTAACTGTATTAATTTTATTATATTTTATGTCCAATAAAAATTAGTTTTATGTCGCACCACATATTTCATTGCCCGTTTTATTGAGAAAATTCAGTTATGTTAACCCGAAAAGCGGCACTTTTTTTGTTCTTCAGTACTAATAATAAACAGTTGTTAAAGGTCATTACTGGCCCCTTACTGTGTCAACAATGTGGCTCCAGCGGTCTCGATCCTGAGCTTGGTCACGATACTGTCCTAGACAACCTGAAGACGCCAAGTCGTTTCCTACACCGTGGACACATCGTTGCCTGCAACAATCTCTGTGCCTAATTCGTTCCGGATCAGCACGCAGAACGTGACCGAGCCAGCGTACTGGCTGAGTTCTTATATTTTATGTACAATGTCGGGGATCTTCATCAGATTTCTGATCTTGACATACAAAGCTCGGTATGTACCATCTACTTCGCGTTTTGCATGATCAACGCTCCGTAAAGCTTCAGCACTGGATTAGTGTTTATATTTTAGCAGTGACCTTAAAGAATGATGATCATGAGTGATAAGAGAGCACAAATACTTGAACCTCCTCACTCCCTCAATCTTGTAGTGGCCACTGCTAAAATCTGGTGTGCCATTGTCCCTATACCCAGAGATTATGTATTTCGTTTTGAACTCATTGATCTGTAGTCCAACAGAAGCTGAAAACTCTAAAAACGAGTAAAGTATTTCCTTCACCCCGCTACTATTCAGTCCTATCACGCATATGTTATCTATGCATATGCAACCACCTGATTGGAAGAATTTCTCCAGCACTACATACATTTTAATAACCAGCAACAAACACCGTTTATCACTATCGTACACTAAATTGAAATTTACTAGAATTTTGATTTATTATTTTATATGTAATTAATCGCTTAAATTTTAACAATTTAATCACGTCGGGATCACCAAAATGTTGGCTTTGAAACTGTTCATTCTGACATGCTGCCATTTCACGACTATGTCAAATGCATCAGCTATAAGTCAACACCCATAAATATGTATTTAGAGATATTCTTAGTTAAGATTAACATTGTTGTGAGTCAACGGCATCTTTAGTTGACATTTTATTACCAGACCAAACATATAAATGTAAATGAATGTGTGAAAATGTCTAATGTTAAGTTCTTTGTTTAAATCATTATTATTATTTATTATATGTTTATGGAGTTGTATAGATACTCGTAACATTTTTAGTGGAGATTTGTTAAATATCTATAAAAAATTTGATTCATGTATATAAAAGGTGTTATTTTCTTTATTATTATCGCTATTTTATTAATTTGAACTTCTCCCAATTAACCTACCTAACAAAAAAAGTTGTTTTTAGAACTTCTACATATTTAGTAACTTAATTAATAGGCAAAGTGAAATAAAAAAAAATTTATTTTTCGTAAATGTTCGTAAACATATGAGATTTATGCACCGTATTGCAAATATAGTACTAAGGAAGCTGTCGACATAAATTATGAAATGTTTACTTTAGGAATAGGAAATGAATAATAGAATTTGTTAGATTTGTTTTTTATTGGTTACTTGGGAAAGATTTTAATATTCTCTCTGACCTTTTACGCCATAAATTTCAGCTGATAATTTAAGACATATTCTTATTGTACTATACTAGGTTTAACAACTTCAACAGAAATCTATCATAAAACTATCAGTAGCACGAACTTTCATTTAAGGCTAGGGTGGAATTTCCAGTATTATATTGTAAAATTCTATATTGAATCAAAAACATAAAACTTATTTAATGAAAACCGCGAAATAAATTGAAATATAAAATGTAACAACCATTGAAATGAAACTAATTAGTTTGCGTTTGCGGCCAAAAATGAATTAAAATAAATTCAATAAAAAAAAATTTTAATTCACTTCCGAAAGAAATTTACCATTCACAACTATTATAAGTTGTGTTGTACATTTTATAAATTTTTTATTGTGTTAAATATTTGCTAATGTCACTTTTTTAAATTATTGTTCCGGTGTTCTCAATTCAATACAACTTTGATATGATTTATTAGTATTGTTTTTATGATTATAGTTTATTGTGTACAAACGTACACAATGTATAAAAAAATGTAAATGAAGAATAAATATAATATGTAGAATGCAATAATATTGCTTATAATATAATAGGTCTGGAAAGTATCTCAGCTGTGAAAGTACATTACATTTATATGCATATTTTGAAGCCACATATAACAATTCAATTTTAGTCATACTTTTAATGTTTTAAGTACTATTCATACTATACTATTCAGTAACTATTTATTTATACGCACCACCATAAGAAAACGAAACAAATCAATAACCGTAATAACCTTCACAAATACACACACACACACACACAATAAAAATATTTAGTAATTTATTTATTGGCTCTAATTATCATACCGATGCTGATAAGGGAAAATATCGATTTGTTTTAATTCCACTTAACCATCGCGCGGTTAATTTTTGTGATTGTTTATTAGAAATGCATTTCTAATTCTCGCTATTTATTATGCAATCGAACAAAATTACGACGAGAAAACAATAAATGAATTTATTTTTTAAGTTTTATTTTAAATTAAATTTTTATTATTAATGTTATAGTCTTTTGCTTTGCTTTCATTTTTTTCGTATTTTTATTTGTGTACGGCCATTAAATTATAACATATTACATATAGTTTATAGTTACTTGGCATATAATTATATGCATAAATTTATGTAGCAAGTCTCTTTTAATGTTATATGTGTTATTGTGTATGTATATGAAGAATGATATGAGGTTTAAAAAGAAATAAATTTCTCGTTAAAGATTATACGGGGATATACCAGTAGGTATAGATTGTAACTTGTTAGTCAACGATGTCTGCAACATTATATGCAATGGAAGTATAATAACCCTCGTGAACAGACACTAAATGCTCGTATAGTATATGTAATTACATAATTGCGGTTTGGTTAAAACGTTAAAACGTTACATAATGCGATTTTATACTTTTTCAATTTCACGAAATCTATAAATAAAGTTACGTCAAATTGAGTTCAGCTCTAAAATTTTATTCAATTTTGTACAAACACTAAGAAAATTGTATTTATAAAAGGATGAAAGGATTATCGCAATAGTTATATTATTCATCAAGTCAAAAAACTAGCTTTTTGTTTGTCACGCGATATACGAATTCATTCGTTAATTTGATTAGTTTTAAAGTAAATAGTTTATGAATCTAGTCACTTATAAATTAGTCATATAAGAGTATCATTCTAATGCAAAATCATTTTTTCACCTATAGAGTGATCTCTATAGGTGAAAACGGAAAATGTGGAACAAAACATTAAAATCCTCCCTTTTCATGAAATTTAATTCATAAGGATTCATGACGAATTTAGACTATTCCTGACAATCAAACCACACTAAGGCCGTGTGTCAATTAGTTTAAAATAGTTAAAAATTAAAATTTAATTTATGTATAATTGTCATTTAAACCAATTTTAACAACTCTAATTCTAAATTTAGAGCCTTTTTAACATCTGTATCTTTAAATTATGAGATTTTAGATTGTAAATTTTAATTACGGAACTTTTTCATAGAACTAGTTTTATTTATTTTGAATTGGCGAATGTGGAAGCTTAATATTGTGAATTAACAACTTTTGAGAATGTAAATATGTATTAAAATTATAGTGCTGAAATTTTTGAGTTTATGTCTTGAATTTATGTAACAGAATATCTAGCAAGTTCCAAATTGGTAAAAAATGTATAATTTGAATTCTAAAATTTTATACTTTGATTCTTCTCGAAATTTCGAATATCAGATTCTCAATTCGTGGAACTTGATTTTTATATTTTCAAATTTTTAGAATTTTAAAGGGTGTTATTTATAGAGTTATTCAAGTTTAAATCATAATAAAACAAAGGAATATATTTTTAATATCAATGAAACGTGCACAGTTAAAGTATCGTGAAACTACAATTTTTTTTTTTTTTTTTTTTTTTTTTTTTTATTATGATTTATTTATATTACGACTGAGTCTTGTACCCATTTAGTAATTTACATTGCATAATACAGTATTTTGAATAGTCGGCGTAATCAAGTGATTATCCCCAGTTAGTGTAACTCCTTCCTCAGATTTTTCGCCACAGTAAGTCTACTGACCTCCTGATCGCGATAAGTCCAGTGGTTTGGTTCTTTGCAGTCTTCTTGTTAGAGATGTAGTCAGCATACAGCGTATGTCCAGATTTTGATGCTGGTGCAGACGTTGTAGGTGTTTTGTTGCATGATGCTTAATTTCATCAGCGACAAGCTCAATCTTGAGATCTCGATGGAGGTTGTCGTTTCGAATGTACCACGGTGCATTAACAATACATCGTAGGATTTTATTTTGAACTGTTTGTATGATTTTGATATTTGTCTTCTTGGCACATCCCCAGAGTTGGCTACCATATGTCCATACAGGCTTCAGAATTTGTTTGTATAACAGCAGTTTGTTATGGATCGCTAGTTCAGATTGTCTCCCTAGGAGCCAATGCATTTTTCTAAATTTTATGTTTAGTTCTTCTCTCTTCTTTTTTTTGTGTTCCTTCCATCTAAGCTTAGCATCTAAAGTCATACCAAGATATTTGGCAGTGTTTGCATGGGGTACTACTATTGAGTTTATCATTATTGGTATATGGTTAACTTTTTGATTTGTAAAGTTCACTTGGATTGATTTTACTTCATTTAATTTAATTCGCCATTGCTTTGTCCAATTACATATCAGGTTAGTAGCCCTCTGTAATTTACTAGTGGAGTCATTGATGTTCTTTGCTGTTGCAAGTATTGCCGTGTCATCGGCAAAAGTCGCCATTGTTTCTTCTGTAATTGGTATATCTCTAGTATATAGGAGATATAGGATTGGCCCAAGAACACTCCCTTGTGGTACTCCGGCTGTTATTCTTTTTAGTTGGGAGTACTCATTCTCATACTTTACTCTTACCTCTCTGATATGTATGATTTTAAAATTTGAAAAAATTGCTCCGGAAGATCTCGATGAAGTTTGAATTCTAGCCCCTGGTGCCATACTTTGTCAAATGCTTGCGCTACATCAAGGAATATAGTTGAGCATATTTGTTTGCTTTCTAGTGATTTCTCGATTACATCAGTAATTCGATGTACTTGTTCTATCGTAGAATGTTTTTCCCTAAATCCAAACTGATGTGAAGGGATAAGATTCCTTTCATCGATAATTGGTTTTAGTCTTTTAAGAAGAACTTTTTCAAATAGTTTCGATAATGTTGGTAGCAGAGAAATTGGCCTATATGAAGCTTTATCATGCGGAGGTTTGTTCGGTTTAAGTATCATAATTACTTCTGCAACTTTCCATTGCCTTGGTACATATCTTAGTCGAAATGCTGCATTAATTATATGCACTAGTTTCCTCAACGCTTTCTCCGGTAACAGTTTTATTATCTGACCTGTTATAAGATCATATCCTGGAGCCTTATACGCATTCAGATTATTCTTGATTTCCCATTTTAGTTCTTTCAATGTTACAGGTGTAATATTTACTTCATCCTGTTTATTTATTGGTGTAATATTTTCCTCTTCCGTTTCTTTTGGATAAGGTTGGAATGTTTCTTCAAGGTGATTTGCAAACAAATCTGCTTTTTGTTTAGCATTTCGAGCCCAATTTTCATTATTTTTAATTGGAGGAATCTGAAGTTTAGGTCTTTTAATATTCTTAGTTGCTTTCCATAATGAATAATCAGTATCTTTTTGCCCAGTTAGAGTGCTGAGGTATTTATTTACTGATTGATTTTTAATGTCTTTTATAAGGTATTTTAATTTGTTACACAAATGATTAAATACTCTTTTATTTTCAGCATTTCGATGTTTTTGCCAATTCTTCCGTGCTTTTCTTTTATTTTTAAGAAGTTCTCTCACTTCCTCTGGATAGCTAGCATTGCGCTTCATTTCCTGCCTATTATTTGGAGTGCTTTCCCACGCAGCATATTGGATATTATGGATGAGCTTATCTAATTCGTCTTCTATTTGGACTGGTCCCTGAATTGGGTTCTGCAGACTAATTCTTTCTGTTAACTGTGTTTGGAAGAGATCCCAATTGGTTTTGAAGCTCGTTAATTTCGGGTTGCTCTCTTTCAAAATAATTGTTTGGCTAAGTATCATAATAACTGGTGAATGATCTGATGATAGACTTTCACTGTTCTCTACATGGATATAATTATCTGAAATCCCTTTTGTAATAAAGAAGTCTATAAGGTCTGGAATATTACTGGTATCCGTAGGCCAATAGGTTGGTATACCGCCTGAGTGAAACTCGCATTTTAGTTATTTGCCTGCTGCGAACAGTTCTTTTCCTTTAGCGGTCGTTAACCGAGATCCCCAATAAGTATTTTTTGCATTATAGTCACCTCCAACTAAAAAGACACTTCCTAGCGTTTTCAGAAGATTAGTATAATCTACTTGTTTGAGATTGTATCTTGGAGGGCAATATATTGCTGAGATACTGCATGTTTTAATATTGCTTAATTGTATTTTGATTGTTGTGACTTGCATGGAAAGGTTCTCAACTTTTGGTTCTTCGTTATGTTTTATATACTCTTTTATGAGGATAGCTGATCCACCTCTGGCTTTGTTCTCAGGATGTAGTGCATAGTAGCTAGCAATTATATCCTTTTATTTTACAGAATGAAGTTTTGGAGAAATGTGTTTCTGATATAAGACATATATCTATATTATGCATGTTTAAAAATATGTTTTATTCATTTCTTTTGTTTATAATTCGATTTGATATAATTTATATTTTGATACACTTGCCCAAGGTTTTCTTCTACTCTTTTATTGAAACTAGTTTGTGATTTCATTTCTTCTAGTGTTTTCTGCAGACTCATTTCCTGCGAAATAAGTCTATTGTTAATGTTCTTTAGATTTCTCAGTATATGCCCTGTAGAACCAGATCCACTTTTAACTGTTTCTCCTCTGTTTGCTGAACTACTTGTGCATAAGTAACGTTTTCGTTTACTCTCTGGCTTTGTATGCTATGATTAGCAGTTGACGGTTTAGGCTCCCTGGTTCTTTTTATAGTTTGTACATTTATTGATGTACCTGGTTTGCGTGATTTATCTCTCATTTTTTGTAGTTCTACTGCAACTTTACATCCTCTGTAGTTGGCTGGATGCTGGGCATTACAGTTGATACACTTCGGTATTGTATCTCTGGGGACCGTGCAGTCATTTCCTGCGTGTTTTCCTGCACATTTAACACATTTTGCTTCACGGTGGCAGTACTTTTGTGTATGATTATAATCTTGGCACTTTTTACATTGTGGTATTAGTCGAGTGACCTTTCTCGGTGTTTCTATTCTAACTCTAAGTTTGAAGATAGCCTTAATATTATAAATATTTTCGATTTTTTCTTGGTTGTCGAAGGTTAGCATAAAAAGTGGGAGACCTCTTCTCATGATTTCAACATTTCCGTCCCTGTTTTCTCTTCTCTCTTTTCTGATGATGTTGACTGCATCGATTATTTTCAGGCCTTTGTTTTGCAGGTCCTCAATAATTTCATCTTTTGAGCAAGTTGGATGGAGACCTCTTGCCATTACTTTAATTGATCGATCATTTTTGTCCTCGTAGGTATATCACTGGTGACCATCAGCATTTAGTTTGTTAGCTAGAGCTTTATAATCTTCAGGCTCTGTTGTATTTATTTTCCAAATATTATTGCTGAGCGATATTACTTTGTAGTCATTTCGTACTACTTCTTTCATCAGTTTCTGAATACTACCGTGGTTGGTTATTCCTAGAATATTGATCGGAGGTGGTACCTGTTTTTTCTTTTCTGTCTCATGCACTTTTGATCCAGAAAATGCTTTGCCAGTTTTAATGTGGGTTTGCATTGGCTCAACTTCTGGTGATGATTCAGCTTTCCTCTTGCTTGGGTTGGTTTCTTCTCTAGGTTTCTTATTTGCCCTCTTGGATTTCTGTAGTCTCCAATTTGTTTCTTTTTCAAGCTCATCTTCATCAGTTTTATATTCGGCTTGATCTGCGAGTACTTGAAATTGGTTGTTCATTATTGCCAAGTTTCCTGCGTTGTTATTTTTATTTACGGTTTCCTTTAGCATAAGGTTTTCTTTCTTTAGCACGGCAACTTCATTGTTCAGTTGCGCGATTAATTTCTCCATTTGCTCAAATTTAATTATTAGTTCCGCGTTATGTATTATAACTGCTTGTGCGCTGGACGTGGCTTCGGCAGTTGGCTTGGAATTTTTATGCTTGATGGAAGAGGTATTTTCCTCCTCATTGTTTAGTTCACACAGCAGTGTGGTGTTCCCTGGCGGTGGGGTTGATGGTGGTGTTCTTTGGAGTGCCGTACTTCTTCCACCAAAGGGCCATTCATGTATCGCTTGTTCCTTGCTTCCAGTAGTACAAAAAGGATCGCCTACCGACGATTTCCTTTGCAATGTCTTGTTCCTATTGAAAGAAAATGGTTCCTCGTCGTCACTCATTTTACCGACCGGATTTGATGTTCCCCATCGACCCAGTAATTTTGGCCGGGAGTGTATATAAAATAAATTAAAAAGCTAACACTGCACTTTTATTTTTTTTTTTTTTTCACCTTGTTCAATGTATACATAAAATAATTAAAAAGAAACTACACTCACTGCACTTTTTGATTATTTTTATTTTATATTTTACTTCACTGATTCCACGTCCAAACCCCACAACGATTTGAAAGAGAATATTTTATGGTTTTGATGTCACAATTTGTAATTGGAATTATGTATGTAATTTGGGAAATTATACAATCTCCGATTTATAGAAAATGTCAAACTTGTGTATCAAAATTTATAATATCTGGAAATTTTAATTTTTTTTTCTAGAATGATTAGCATTTAGTATTTATGTATATATTATGTATACATATTACGGTCAAAGTAATAAATCGATGATTATACAAAATAACCGGTAATTATTTAACATTATCTACATTTACCGGTGATTATAAATAATCACCAAACTTTTTTATGTAAGGTAATAAATCGTAATGAAAATTTAATTTATTTTTTATTTATCTAATTTTCAGAATTGGATTATTTAAAAAAGACTACTGCTACCGACGTTTATTATAACACTTTTAAGCATGTGTCGGGTCGCTGCGCTTCCTAATTAGAAAAATAACCATCAGTATATAGAAATTTAAAACACGGGAAGGTAGGGGTTGATTGACTTTGATTTTTATCTTATTACAAAACTTTAAACCACACGATAAAATACAATTAATTACTTTTGCCGATTGGCGATTATGTATAATGCCCGGTAAAAGTAATAAATTTAACAAAAATTAGTGAAATTTATTACATTCACTACAGCGCCCACTGGCGCTTATATATAAGAACCGTTGATTATACATAATATCCGGATTTATTACTTTGACCGTAACATTCATATTACATATACATAGTACATTATTATGTATTTGGAATATTAAATATAGAGTTTTATAGTTAAGAATTGTAAGTAACATTTAGAAAATTAATTTTTAAATATAGTATTAAAAATAAGGCTTGAAAAGACATATGAAGCCGCTCTCATGCAAATGAGTCTAAGGTTTATTTGAGCTGAACCATTGAATAATTACATATAGAAGGTGACACTTCCAAATTAGCAGCGACATATGAGCATGGCGTCAACAATCTTTACTAAATTGTACTATGTAGTGTATACTCAAACCTTTAAATTTTTTCAAATTCAATATAAAAAAATTTATCTAAGATACCTCTGCTGGCAGCGCTATAACAACGTGTCATTTCTATATGTAATTATTCAATGGCTGAACTCGTTAAATTTCATTTAAAAACATTCAAAATTATTTATATTTCATCCTATATACATACATTCTTTGCCAAACCATATGCCATAACTATATTCTTCATTATCCTAGATTTTGAAACCACAAATGGAACAATATATAGTAGTTTTCATATCTCGCTGGAATTTTGACAGTTCTCGCGCAGAAAAAATATAGCGGATACACAGTGATGTATTAAGTACAATAAATCGGGTTTATTATTTACATTTTTATTTAAATGGAATGGGAATCACAAAATGATTTTATAATTTAACTTTATAAGAATCACTGACACTTTTAAAATTAACATTTAATTCGAAAAACTAAGAATTAAATTGAAAACTGATTTTGCTTTTTATGTTGTTTTGGTTTTGTTCGACATGAATGATATTTGATCATTTATTTTCCCTAGTCCGTACCAAAATTAAATATTTACATTGTTTCCAAAAGGCGTGCAATTTTTTTTTGACCTATTAATTTTCACTTGAAATACGATTGTAATAACATAAATACATAATCATTTTGAATGTTTTGTGTATTAAAACTGAAATATAATTCTTTTTATTGGTTATTTATTATTTTATTTAGGTTTACTACCTAAAATAAATGCGACCCATCAAAATTTTTATAATTTTTTTTTCTACATCACTGAAAGCTGCGCAGAAAAATTAAAAAAATGTTTTTTTCAAGATCTGAACAGGACTATACCAGTATATTAATGAAATACTTTATTATTTTATACAAACCACTTTAACAACATTTTTTTATTTAAACTTTCTCAAGAAACAATCACCGCAATATAATTCGATTTGGCTGTTTACTATGAAAAAAATATTGGGCATAGATGCGATTGAGCATATCTACATATATAATTAGTTTATCGTGGGGTTGTGTTTGTAAAAGCAACTATAGACCCATAAGTGAATCAAAAGTTAATCATATAATAAATCATACGTTATGATTTATTTTATGATTAACTTTTTTCTTTCTGATTTTATTTAACGTTGGCATTTATTAAAATTTAGATTATAGTTTATATGTTCACATTATGTTCTGACGTGCTTTTCCAGATCATTTTCCATAAATTTTCTTAGATTTTCAGGTTCCAATGCCCTCACTTCTTCTCGGATATTGGCCTTAAGCTGTGGGATGGTTCTTGGGTTGTTGCCATACACCTTACCCTTTAGGTAGTCCCAATGAAAAAATCGGGCGAACACGGTGGTCAGTTAAAATCAGAAAAACGCATTTTTATAATTCTTGAAAACGGCGACTATATTGAATGCGTATTTGTGCATCATTTGGTTTTAACTCGCGTGAACCAATTGAGTCTTATCCCATATAAATAAGATTCAAAAGGTGTAACTTATGTAAAATTCTTTGCAAAGACCGCTTATAGACATCACCAAGTACTGAGAAGTCGTCTGGTGGAAGATTCGGGGTTTTCCTCAATACTTGCTTGCACCCAGCAATGTTCACAGTTTTTCGAACTGCACGAGGCCTTCCAGCACGCGTAAGATCCCAGACAGCCCTTAATTGTCGAAAACGCTAAACCAATCGGTAAATTATTAGGTGCATTTCGAACATGAAAGACATGTTTTCAAAATTTTTCAAAATAAAATTGAACAACTTTGGTTCATTGTTCTGTGCTGAGTCTTTCCATTATAAATTAAGTTTTCCAAAGTTAATTCTGAAAAAAACGTAAAAAAATATGTAAACATTTGTATTCACAAATTAAATCATAAGTTTACTTATGCGCCACCCTGTATATAGTCCAAACCGAAAATACTTACTGGTTTCATTTTCGTTTTTTTCTGCCTCTCTACAAAAATCTATCAAGATCAATGTTTATAGTTTTATTCTGGTAATTTTTGAAATAAATTCTATAAAAAAATGTTAATAATTTGAGCTGTACGCACTACGTGTATTTAAAAAAAAATAATGTTGAAACTTTTAAATTTCAATGAATTTTTAAGAGAAAAATTGACGTTTTTAAATTTGCTTCAACTAGTATGTGTTTGTACTGAAAAAACTATTTTCCTCAAAACTGTATCTATTTCCGTGATATTTCAATTGACCAGTGAATTTTTAAGTATCAGTGTATTAAGTAACAGTGTGTCCCAATATTTGCTGACTCGGGTAGCATTCGATGACAAATTGTAGATTTTCGAAAAGCTCCAAAATAAGGCTTCTTAATTTCTTAATCTTAATTTTGAAAAATGTTTATAGCCATAGAACGATTTTAACAAATGAAAGTTACCGAAAGCTATTTTTTTTTTACATTTTTAAAATCGCAACAGTATGTGCAATTTTATATTTGAAAAACTCAGTTGGCTTTTGTATTTCACAAAGTGATGTAGTCATTGTCAACGGTGATAGTAAAAAATTCAATATTTATAGGTAAATATTGAATGTTTTAGATTTATTAGTTTATTCAAGTGATAAGATGAAATATATATTTAATTTATTAGCTCTTTGAATTAATTTCTAAAGTAAAATAATATTATTTTTATATAAATTCATAGATATAATTTATATATTTGAAAAATATGTTATATTTCCTCCGTTAAATTTGCATATAATTAAATTGCATTTGCACGATATATTTTCATACATATTTTAACACATAAAAATCTGTCAGAAGAAACAAATTTGTTTTGAAACATTTGTGAAGCTGAAACTGGCATCTACACGTTCATTAAAAACATTTATAACAATAATTGATCCAGATTAGTCGTGATATTTCTATTTGTGCGATTCTGACGTATAGTCGCAGAGGTCTTAACTATAAAATATCTCTTAGTTAAGAGATTTCTCTTAGGTAAAACAATTTTGCGATTCTGCATGTACTCATAGTTGTGATATTCTCTTAAATAATCTCTTAGCTAAGAGGTACTCAAATAGGTAAGCATCATAACTTTGACGTTTGCAAATAAATAAATAATTTAATAAATAGTAGTTTTATCTGAATAAAAAATAAATAAATAATCTGGTTAGCTTCACTTTTATATGTATATTAATAATAAAATTGAAAAAATTAATTATGTATTTATATTTTGTGGATATAAAATAAAACATTTTGTTTTCCGGAAAATGTTTTCCTCTAGATAAAGACGTTTGAAGCTGCTTCGTAGTTGTTCGGGAGGAACGTATTTGACGTATATTTTCCATCTAATTATCAAATTACTTATCTAGTTATCAAATTACTTACTTTATAAAAATGATTTCCAATTCACATTAATCTTTTAGAAAACAAAAATACCAAACTGACAAGTCTCAATTTTTTTGAATTATATTTGGAGAGTTTTTAAGAGAAATTTTATTACCTAAATAAGTACTACCAACAGAATACCAATTAAGAGATTCTTTTAAAAAGAAAATCTTTACTAAAAAGTCTCTTAGCTGTGATAATCTTAATAGTTTTAACGTCAGAAGCGACCAATATATTTAACTATTGTATTTTAATGTTTACATTATGTATAGCTAAGTGATTTTTGAATTAATTTTCACAAAATTTATTAAATTGCGACTTTTAAATTCTGTTTGTATGCAGTCAAAAATTAATTGTATTAATACTTTTGTGTTTCGAAGGCTTTTTAATTAATAATATTTACGTTTATATTGATTCTTTGTAGTGGAAAAAATATCAGTCTAAAACTTTTGTATTTCGGTGATTATTTATTCAAATTAAATTCAATTTTTTAAAATTGTGAATGTCAGATTGTGTTGTAGCGATATTTTAATTAAATTATTAGGTTTCAATGATGTTTTAATTAATTATATTGAAATTCAAGTTGTGTTTGTTTGTCGTGAAGAAGCAATATTCTGTAAATTTTTCGTGTTTCGGTGGTTTTCTTTCCTATAAAATCTAATAAAACTTATTAATTCTGTTTAAGGATGCCGTTTTTCGATTGAAAGAATGAATTTTAAAGTTATCTATATACTCGTATGTATACATTGGTACTTAAAAATTCACTGGTCAATCAAAATATCACCGAAATATACAGTTTTGAGGAAAATATCTTTTTCAGTACAAACACACACTATAGTTGAAGCCAATTTAAAAACGTTAATCTTTTACTTATAAATTCATCGAAATATAAAAGTTTCAACACCATTTTTTTTTAAATACGCGAACAAATGTTGACACATTTGTAAAAAAAATATGTGTAAAAACGCACCGTGCGAATGTACTTTAATTCTTCAATTAGAAATTGAAGAGATAATAAATAACTTTATCTATAGCGAAGATGACTTAGAATGCTTTATTAAACATTCAGAACACAGACATTTTTTTAAGTGAAATAGTAAACAACATAATTCGTGATACCATATCTCTATAAATAATTTTGAAAAAATTCGAAGTATTAACTGCAACAATAATTTTTTACCGTGCATAGATTCCAAACACGATCGATTATTTAAAGTAAGACCAGCAATAGATAGCCTCATCAAAAACTTTAAAAATATCCTGGTTGAACAAGATCTTACGATACATGAACAAATTTGTTGTTTTAGTGTGTGTGCCAAACGAAGTAAAAAGCGCATAAAAAGTAAAAAAGTTAAAAAAAACAAAATTTATTCACCACAAAAATTTTAACGGTCTCGGACCAGTTAAAATTTTTGATTTGGTTACATCCACGCCAAATAGTAAATATTTTGTACGCGATAAAATGCAAGTTTTTTTTGGTACTTTGACAGAACCTCAATTAAATTTATGTCTAATTTACACCAATTAGGCAAATATTTTATAAAACCTTTGCTCATTTTAATATTTATAAGATTTCAACTTTATTTTAATTCAAAAATCTTATATTAAAATGAAATTATAAATTCACGAAATTGCGCCAACAGCAAAAAATGTTAAACGTCATAAATTTTAACTGGTTCCAATTGGCACAGCAAACCAGTTAAAAAGTGAAGAAATTTATTTATTTTCACCACAGTTAAAAATTTTAACTTTTTAACTTCGATTGACACACACACTTATAAGTAAAAGCTATACCTGATATAATATATGCCGATGATAAATGTAGTAGGCTATAAATTGTTCGTATTAGATGGCGTATCACGTTTTACCTATAATTTTAAATTATGAATAATCGAGATTAACATTTATTTCAATGTTTTTAATGTTTTAATAAGGACTTTATAATTGTTTTGCGTTTTTTCCACAGCAGAAACATCGGAAAATGAGTAATTTTTAGTTTATGTATATCAATATTTTTTGTTATTTATTTTATTTACTGCAACATTTTTGCGATTGTCCCTTGCTAATTAAACGATTCAGTCGAATTGTCGCCTTAACCGAATAAATAATCGGCTGGAAATATGCGTTCGGTTCGTAAAAGTCAAGAAAAAAATGGCATAGCTGAATTTTGCTAGCAGTAAGATGGTCGGGGGTACTCAGATGTCTCGTAAATCTGAATTGCACGAACATGTTTCCCAATACCAAGAATACCACCAGAACGTTTCGACTGTGAAGGTCTGAAAAATGAAGAGTAAAAGAAACGATATCTGTGAAACTTTCGTCTTTTCGACCTTATTCTATTGGTATGGCGAACCGAAGTTATGCCTGATGAATGGAACGTGGTCGCGATATGCCCTATCTTCAAGAAGAGAGATCGCTTGAAGTGTGAGTATTATCACTGTCCTATATTATATTGGATAAATCATCCCTCTAGTTAAGGGGCTGGTTGGTGACTATCAAGGAGGTTCTCGTTCGAATCGATCAGTCACTGATCAAGTCTTTTTGCAGATGATTCTATCTAAATATTATGAGGCGTCCATCCCCATGCATCAGATGTTCCTGATGGCTTACCGGCAGGACTATGACTCGATCAATCGAGAGAGTTTGTGGTCTGCCCTGGAATATCTAGAAATGCCAACAAAATTGGTTTTTGATTGTGTAGAATGGCAGTGACACAGTCTCAATGCTGTTTTAAGGTTGGGAACAGGCTATCGATGAATTTTGCAAGTCAACTCGGGTGTTCGGCAGGAAGATGATCTGTCCCTTTTACGCTTTAATCTAATTTTGGAGTACATCTTTCGTAAAACTGAAACATCTCAGAGCAACATCATATATCGTGTTGGGCTCCGGAACGGATTTTGCAGCAATCTCTGAAAGAAGAGCCACCATATGGTAGGCACAGAGGCCGTTGCAAGCGACGATGGCTTTACGGTGTAGAGAACGATTTGGCTTATTCAGACTGAGTAAGAAAGTATCAAGATAAGCTCAGGAACGAAACCGATGGAGCCAATTTGTTGACTCAGTAAACGGCCAGTAAGGGGCCAGTAATGGCCTTTACAAACTGATTATTATTATTTATAATAACAATAGTTTTTAAAGGCCATTACTGGCCCCTTACTGAGTCAAATATCTGCCTCCAACGGTTTCGATCCTGAGCATGGTCTTCATACTGTCTAAGACAATCTGAAGAGGCCATGTCGTTCTCTACATCGTGGAGTCATCGTCGTCTGCAACGACCTCTGCGCTTACCATATGGTGGTTCTCCTTTCAGAGATCGTGGCACAAATCATTCCGGATCAAGAAGCAGAACGTGACCGACCCAGCGTACTCGCAGCGATCTTATTTCATGTACAATATCGGGGATCTTCATCAGATCTCTGATCTCGATATTGTACAGGGCTCGGTATGTACTATCGACGTCGTGTTTTAGGCCGTAAATCACACGCATGATTCTTCTCTCAAATGTAAGGAGCCATCTCTCGTACTCATCCGTCAGCGCCCAACTTTCACATCCAAACATAACAACAAACCTGATCAAAGCTTTGTAAAGCTTCAGCTTCACGGTACTTGATAAGTGTTTAGATTTTAGCAGTGGCCTTAGAGGATACAAGGCACGACGCATTATTATTATAGCAGTTGAAAAAAGTGAGTGTCACACGGCCATAATCAATATGGTGGTTTTGATCAATTCCATCAATTTTTCAATACATAATTTTGATGATATTTTTGAATTAATTTTGTCAAAAATGGGTTTCAAATGTCGGCTCGATATGTTGCATATGGCAAGCACTTAAGGAGACTACTTCGAACGATCCAAATGTATGTATACAATAAATACGCTTTTCTTATACGATTGATTTTAAAATAGTTATCTGCTAAATTTCATTTTTCTGAGTTGGGTTAAGGCAGCTGGTTGTTTGTTAGTTAATATGTATATCTTATACACGATATGTCTAAATTTTAGTAAGTCGATAAAAAATAATAAACAAAAATATTTTGTTTGTATAAACTGGCCGGATATAAATAAATAAAATAAATAAATTTGTCTGGTGAATTTTCGAAATAAGTTGTAGTTGATGTATTGACAAACAATAGCCAACAAATTTGTCAATTTGTTACTATTTTTGTCGTTAAAACATGTCCTAAATA
The DNA here is from genome assembly GCA_951394425.1 of Tipula unca. NCBI lineage: Eukaryota > Metazoa > Arthropoda > Insecta > Diptera > Tipulidae > Tipula > Tipula unca. The sequence goes on from OX596381.1 coordinate 112,822,516, forward strand.
TATAGTACATTTAGTCAAAATAGAATAAACGATTATTCTAATGAGTAATGAACTAATGACTATAATAAGACACATTTCATTCTACCTTGTTCAGTGATTGTATTTAGTTTATTGTAAATTCTTTCTATAAATAAATTGTAAGAAGCGCCAGACAGGCAATTAACATTTACATAACAATAACACATACATATTAAATGTAGTAAAATTAACACTGCATAAGGAGTAGTGAAAATTCATAATGAGAATTATTAGTATCCTTTTTTTAAATAAACATAGAACATTTTGTGTACTTTTTTGTTAGATTTTCAATTTAAAAAGTCAAAAAAAGGATATTTTGTCACGTGTCGCATGTACCTGTTCAATTTTCGTCTCTTTCTTTTACATTAATTATAATAGAAATAATATGTATAACGTACAGTACATAATCTCAGGAAGAGTATGTAAGTATATCAAAAGGAACAAGTATAAATGAAGGGTTCTTTCTTCCCGTTTCTTTGAGTTCATTCGCTTTTATTGGTTATATAGTTATGTATTGCGATTGTGATTATAAAGAAAAATATTCGGTTCTCCCTCGTTTGATTGCGGGTTTTGTACAGTGATGGAAATAGGAACATTTCAGTTTTTTGGTTTGTGGTTTAGTCAAGGGGGTTGATTTCTGATGTAGTGAAAATTAAACAATTTTTTGCAGAATAATTAAAATTATTAGTTATGCCTAACATTATATTATATGATTAATTTATTTTAAACCATAGATTATACTACTTTAAATACTCAGTACTACAACATAATTATTGATAGTGCCAATGCATTTTAATTGGATAAATAGTCAATTCCAAAATTTAAAGGTTAAATTTTTAGAATTGAAATGATTATTATTAACTGAAAATACTATAAGTTAACGAAACTCGAATACCGCAGTTGACAGTGGGTAAAAACTAACATCGAAAAGCTGGCAGAATTTAAAAAAAACTTGTTTCGTAAAATCAGATTCGGAGTGCGCGCTGATTTTCTAGAACATAGCGACCGCGGTGATTGACGGATTAATAAGTCATATTTGTACTTTGCCACGATAATTGCAGAATACAACAATTGTCTCTATGTTGTGTACACCTTTTCCAGTAACATAAAATCTTTTCAAAGTATATACATAGAAGCTTATTCCATCATTTTAAATTTCGTGATATTTTCTTTATTTTAGTGTACTCATATGTGATTTATTTAGCCATGGAATGGTATTCGGTCGATTCAAGGAATGCAAATTGATTATGAAAACCTATTTACAAGAGAATAGGGTAAATTGGTTGAAAACGAAAAATTTTGTTAAAATTATCTATCATCTTGTTTAACAATCATGAATCGTGAATTACTGAATCAGCTCCAAAGACTTTATTGCAGTCTAGCTTAGCTATACTCATCTTAATTAGTCTAATTTAACCGCCCACATTGTTTCGTGCGGTATCATTTGGAAGTTGTTCTTCTTTGTTACGGTGGTTGTTCAGATGGACAGTGTTAAAATTAACTATCCGCTTACCTTATAAACGACATTATGTATTATAATTTTAACATCTTCGACCTACCATAAAATATAAAAGATTATATAACTACTGTGGTGATTTACAATTAAATCGGACATCGACAGCAAATGTTTTAATTTGTAAATCTATGTACGATAGATGTCTTAAACATGTGATGACAGACATAACAAAAATATGTCTTCAGTTGTCGGCAGTCAATAATTGTTCTAACTGTTCGTGTCGAGCAAATCACAATATCGATTATTTTACACTCAATTCGCTCACTGTATAACATTTATTTTCAAACAATTTATAGGGTATTTTTTATTTAGGGGTTGTTTTCAAGAAATGTATATATGTACATACTTAAGTACACATTATTCTATGAATTTAGTTTTGCATTTATTCGTTTAGTAGTGAAAGTAAATTTAATGTGGAAAGACATAACAAAATCATGGCAATTTAAAAACAATACAGTGTAAAAAACTTACAAACAATAATAGTTTTATAGTTTTGGGAATTTATACCAAACTGTTCTTAGAACGACGGGATTATTTGTTTGTCAAATGAGGTATGAGATTTTAATTTATAATTAAACATACAATTTGGTTCTTATACGTTTGCAAACATCTGAAACTGTTTTTTTATACGCCGTCTAATTTGATTATATAACCGTTCCGTGCCTATGTTATGTGGGTAAAGTAGAGCACTTCATAGTAAATTTAATTATTAGTTGTTTAGTTCTAATTCTGCTTACCTTATTATTATTTGTTTATTCATTGTCAGTTATATTGTTTTACATACAGTGAAACAGTAATTATTCATCTGGGAACCAAACTAAAAAAACTGTGTTGTGCTTGCTTAATTTGTTAATAATAATAGTGTGTGATGAGATGATATCGAATTTAGAACTATGAATTATATCTATTTTAAATACAGAAATTTCACCTGAATAAATAGTTTTTTAGCACATAAAGCCATTATTGTATTGTATAGTCTTTGTGTATGTATGTGGTGGAGTGGAATGTGGAAACATATTACGGTGTAATATTTTGTATCTCTAATTTGTAGTTATGTTAAATGAATTTAATGCGGTTTTAGTGCTTAAAAGATAGTAAAACGATTTTGTTGTTTTAATAAAAATTATTTCCGGTAAGGTTTGTTTGGGTATAGCTATTATATGTGAAGTGAGTGTGGCGCTTGAAACTTGAAATATGGTGTATTAAAATATACATTTCTTTTATGTATTTTAGTTCAAATAATCTCATGAAATAAATCCAATTGTATTGTAACATTCAATCGATATTGTTCAGTTATTTATAGACATAACGATTTTCTTTGTGTGCCGCAGTGGAATATCCGCAACCAGGAATCTTTATTGGTCGCGTGATTTACCATATATCGTTGAGTAATTTGTTTCGTGGTCAATTTGCCGCTAATTCGTAAATCTAATAAAAAAATATTATTTTTAAATAATTACTTTAATTTTAATAAATTCCTTTGAATAAATTATACCTTTGTAAATAATTAATCGTATTCCAATATTTTCGAATTTTCGATTATTTATTTATCTCGAACTAATGAAACTATTTAATAAAAAAATCGTGATTTACGTAAGTTTTTCAATTTATTTTTGCTAGAATAGTTTTTACTATAAGGCAAGGGTTTCTGTCTCTGAATAATATCTGTCAAATTATTTACTTCTCACGGAATATTGATCATGCAAAGTTAAAGTAAATTCTCGGGGCCAATTCTCAAAAAAATCAAGTCGTACTATATATCCTTTAGATGTAATTTTGAAAGAAATATTTTTGAAAAGTTCTATTCGGGATGTGTATAATTATATGAGTTTTACCTAATTTCGAAAGTTTTTACCATCTAACCAAACAATTTTAACGAATTTGCAAATAATAGTGGTATTTACAGTAAAACGAACCTCAACTAAATTTTATTAAATTGAATTATTTTCCCATTATAAATCGTTAAATGTCATTTTCCGAAAGTAAATACAATTCAGGTTCATTGCAAGAACTGATTTGTTCATCTTTTAATGTAATAAAAAAAACTTCGATTGGTGTTGCCCAGGCTATAAATATTTTATCTAAAATTGCAGAGAAAATCTATTAATGCTATAGATTGCGATTTTAAAGCTTTAAACATTACTTAATGCAGTGATATCGTGCACGGTTTGCAATTGCAACCAACATTTGGTAAAAAAATATTTTAATTGCCTGCAATAAGAAATTATATTCGAGACACGCGATGCATAAAATACGCCTATAGTTGCTAAATTTGACAATATATATATATATATATATATATATATATATATATATATATATATATATATATATATATATATATATATATATATATATATATATATATATATATATATATGTATATATGTATATATATATATATATATATATATATATATATATATATATATATATATATATATATATATATATATATGTATATAAAGTTATATAGTTATATGAACTATTACTACGATTATGTAGGTACATATTATATACTTTTATGTACGCAGACGGATAATTTAATTTGATGTTCTATTGATGGCAAACTACGCACATAAGCTGAATTCGTATTATTCATTATTGATGTTAATAAAACATTCGTCATGACCAGACTCTCACTAAAGTCGTGAATATTACGTGATTTTAAACATATATCAAAAAACCGTGTCGTAAATTACTCCGAAATTTAAAAGAGTTTAATTTGAAATTGAGGTATTTCTATGAAATTATGAATGCTAACTATGAAGAATTTTGGAATATATATATTTCATTAGCTTCTCATTACTCAATGATTGTTTTAAAATTCTGATATTTATGACTTGGCAAACTATATTTTGTATTGGACTTGTTATATGGTGACACCAGAATTTATATTTGCTATTATGATTTCATATACTTTCACGCCTACCACTTATAAATTATTATTATTATTATTTGCAAACTGCTAAATAAAATTCAATACAAATATTTAAATTAGGCATTATCCATATATAGTCATTATTATGTAACATTATTTTGCTCCTGGAAAATTATTTTTAATGAAAAACCAAAACATACATATGTGTGTAAAATTTAAAAGTAAATCTTAAAAAATATATATTTCAAAAGATTTATTATTCAAGATTGTTCTTAATCTGACTGGTTGGTTACCTACACTCACATCATCGCTGCTTAATATAACAGGATATTTGAAATATATCACAGGTCGTATTACATAATTGATTGGTTTACTTCAAATCATTGAAAATTACCAATTTCCTATTTTGTAATATGCATTTTACAGAACTTCTTAAGCTCAGTAAAGCGTATGGAGAATTTAAATTAAATCAAATTTTAAATTTTGATGAATTTGAACTAGATGTACAATTTTTAATTTGAATTTACTTGAACTTAAATTTCTTGGAAATTTAATCACAATTTCTGCAACATAAATTACAAAGTAAAATTTTTCTACTGCAAAGGTCGAAGTCATTTTAGTTTTGATGGCATATCGCAATATTGTAGAATTATAAAAATTCAAAACTGACTTTCAATTTTAAGAAGTCTACGGAAAAAGTGGGAAAGAGTTAAAGGTTTAGAAATAGATAGATTTGTCAACTTTATTAGGTTCATTAGGCCAGTTAGAATGGCTTATTGCCATCCTAATTATTGTGTTAGCCAATTATTTTGGGGGAAGTTAAACATTGCTTTGAAAGTAAAAATCAATTATTTACCAATTTTGTTGCTTAGAGCGCTATATACAGTACAATAATTGAAAAATAATCATTGTAATTTAATCTTCAAATACATTATCTAAGCATGAGATAAAAATCAATCTTTTGCATAAGATTTCTTTTTTGTGTTGCTTGAAAAAATTTCTAATTCTAAAATTTTCAAACCGTAACATGATAAAATACATTACATAAAAGCAATTTAATTAGAAAACAGAACAACAACCACAAACAAAATTTAGAAATTTTTCCAACTCACTAAAATGAATTCTATGAAGCAGAAAAAATGTATATCTAGCCCAAACCTGTTAATGCACACATACATTTTTCGAATATTTTCAGTATTTAGATTCAATTAAGATTTAACTAACCACCATTTGAAGACGGCTCATAACTTTAGTAATTAGCGGTGTAATTAACGTAAGATGACATCAAAGTCGGCAACAACATTGGCGGCGGCCTCATCAACCACAACAAATCGCAGATTATACACCACTGGGTCGAGTGGCGAAAATGAAATTACAAAAATACCCCAACCATCACCACCCCAACAACAATTTCGTCGTTCATTTTCGTTGCGTTTGCGTACCAGCAATAGTTTTAATACGAATGAACACTACCAAAAAAAATCATCACATTCGACAACAACATCGCCTACAAAACCATTAAAGACTGATATAAAGCGATTGAGCACGTCACGTTCGTTGTCATTCATCACGGAATCGAATAAAGTATATGGTTCAAAGGGGCTCCACGGGAATAATGGAGCTTCCACCGAAATGTCGCATAAAAAAATATCGACAAGTACCCCTTCGCCAACGAAATCGTCTTGTTCACATTATAATAAACAACATGGAATGGTAAGCGATTTCATAACGATTTCATTGATTTTATAGTTTATTGTATTAGTTTATAGTGGTGTATTTTAGTTTATATTTAACCGTCGAATAATAAAAAAGTGATTGTGAGTCGTTCCATCCTACTACATTTTAGTTCTTCTAAAAAAAAATTACAATTTATAGTGTTGACCCAGTTCTATTGCTGTGTGTATTGATTTTATTTTTCGTTATATACAGACTCTGCCACTAAACAAGGACACCAACTGTATTGACACGAAGACGACAGCAAAAAATTTACGTTCTCCAATCTCGCCAAAACCTTCAGCATCATCATCATCATCAAGTGCAATTATACAAACTACAAAAGTAACACCAAAAACCCCACCAGTGACACCCGATTTCTCAACAAATGGATATCCAGACGATGATCTAGATTCATTGCGTAGTTTTAGTTCAATGGCTTCGGGCAGGTCCGGAATGTCATGCGATCATCCGTATGTCGCCAGGTAATTTTCATACAATTAAATTAGTGAAAATCAATAGGTAATTGTGTAATAATCAAATTTATTTATTTAGAAATGGTACGACATTTAGCGGTCGTAAAATGAAATACGTAGTTCATTGCTCCAATTATGCGGGTCAAACCGGTGAGGACTATTTGACACCAACACAACGTGCTCAACGTCATGTACGCCGATTAAAAGAGCTCCTGGCTCACGCTCGCATGGATCTAGAACAAAAGGATAGTGAAATTTTGCGCTTAACAAAAGAAGTAGTTGAACTACGTCTTTTTAAAGCATCGCTGAGCTCACCGGAAGATCGTTCAAATTCTAGTGATGCGGTTACAGTACGCGAAAATACTACATCGCATGATATTTCCCCAATCGTCGATATGACCGATGACGGCATTAAATCAAGTCCAAGACATCAACTACATCACCCTCATCATCACCATGGTATCCATCAAGTGCAGTTTATGGATAAAATGAGCACATCCGAGATGCAAAGTTCATTTGCTGATTCGGGCCACTTTGATGATATCACAACATCATCGATTCATTCGAAAGATTCGTTTGTGCAGACCCAAGATGTTGGGTGTGGTAATGATGTAGACGAAAATCAACAACATTTGATTGAGTTGTATGAGAAACGTATTGAGGATTTGATCAAGGATCAGGATACTGAAAAACAGGATATTAAAAAAACTCATAATGATCGTGTTGAAGCATTGTTACAAAAATTGGCGGAATGCAATTCACGATATTCCGATTTGTTGCCTGACTATGAGGTGGCAAAAGAACGTATTCGTGAATTGGAACGGCAATTGGAGGCACTCCAACAGAAATTAGAGGAACAAGAGGACAAGTCTAATAAAATGTATTTGCATATGTATGCAAAGGGACAAGAGGCTGAAAGAATTCAACATGCTGATCGGGTAAGTTCATAATTTTATTTTACTATTTGTTATACGCATCATTATATCAGTTTTTAAAAGCTATTACTGGATCCTTATACTGAGTCGACAATCAGGCTCCATCGGTTTAAATTCTGAGCTTGGAATTCATACTGTCTTAGGCAATCTGAAGAAGCCAAGTCACATTCTCTACACCGTGGAGCTACAATTAATCATTTTTGAATTACCATACTATACATCATGGTATGGTATCGTACCATTCTACACATGAGAAAATTGGAAATATTTATGTATGCATATTTAATTCGCTATTCGGATTCCTGATTATACGGTTGAGAATTTAGTTTAATAAAAACATATGGACAGTAAATCGGTTGGTTTATTGTGTTAAAGTGGGGCGTTTAGATTGGATTAAATTCAATGAATAGTTTTGATTTTATATTGTGGGAAGAATACATACACTTATCAACTTTTCTGAATATGGAAAAATGCCTAACACAATGTTTGAAACAGTGGCTTTTGGATCGAGCGGTCCTGAGTTCGAAACCCAAAAGAGGCGTTAATGCAAATGGGATTTATCATCCGTGATGCCGATCAAGATAATGATGAACACATCTATGAGCCCTTGATTGTGTTGAGAGGAACTATAACTTGTCAACTTGTTTCAAATTAATTAAGCATCTTAGTAAATTTTTCTCACTACAAATGAAAATTAAATCCAAGTAAAATATGAAGTGGTTTGAATAATAAATGTTGTTCAGTTATTTTTGAATTCCCCTTGAGCTCTAATTATTTTATAGCAAAGGTTGCAGTATCGCCCAATATTAATTATCTACTTCATTCTTCTACTAAAAATTTAAAAGTTATGTTTGTTAAAAAATTTCAAAGTTATGTTTGTTAAAATATTTTCCAACTGTTTTCGCAAATACCATAATGCAAAATTCAGTTAATAAATTTTTTCTTTTTCTTTTTAGGTTCTAGAATTTGCTCAAGTCGCACCAAATCGTGTATCAGTTCCGGAGCTAATGGAGCAACTACAAATAACTCAAGATGAATTGGAAAATTTACGGGTAGGACGTTGGGATCTTGGTGTATTTTGACGCAAAAATTCCAACAATATTAAAATACTAATATAATTAAACAGAAAAAAGTCCATAACACATATACATACACACATAATTATATACTTAGTAATCATTTTATTTCAAATCCAACATATCGATATCTGATTGTCTCGATGGATTGTGGATCTGTATATTATTTTGATTAAATCATGTCATACAATAAGGTATTTAAACCAATCAATGCTTTCATTTCATCAAAACTAATCAAATCAAATTAAATCCCTCCATTGTGGCAAACAGATTCAGATTTTTTTATTTACTAACATTATTAATAATAATTATAAATAACCTGATGGTGCTTTATGATATGGGGCGCATAACTATTCAGTGTGCTATTTTCTATCTATTTTGTGTACATAAGTTTTGGTGTGTTGTTTATGTTCCATCGTATAGTGGTTGGTGAGTATTCGAGCATATTTTAATAAGTATTGACCACCAGCCATTATTGATGCACTATTATGGAGCCACATATTAACTCTACTAATTATTAATCGTTCTAATATTAAATATATTTATATAAAACTCATATTTATTTTTAGTTTGTAGTTTAAAACGATCTATATCTCGTATATATTTACATGTATAAATACAATCATACAGATCTTATACAATGAGAGATTCCATAAAGTGTCCAGAAAAATTATGCAAATACTTTAAATTAATTCCAAAAAAAGTGACACTCTTCTTATAATAGAACTATGTAATTAAATAGATTAAAATTTCAGATTCATAGAATAAGGTTTTAGCAATTTTGGGTATCTTTCAGTAGTATAGTAATTGAATCGTATGTTAAAATTTTAATATTGTGCGAATAAAAATAAGACGAAATAATTTTTAAAAAAATGCTTAGGTTGTAAAAAATTGTAATAAAATATTGGGCCAACTTTAGATGTTAAAATCACATTTCGACGGAAATCTCAATCAATACTGCAGCTGTAATTCCATTAGAAATGATTTATTTGAATCATGTTTTAGTTCAGAAACTCAGTCAAAATCAGATAAAATCTATTTAGGAACGTGGCATGGGAATTTACCTGAACTGGATAGTGTTGATCTTGTGGGTTTAGTAATAACCTCCCATGTTTGACAAAAATTCTTTACTGTGAAATTTAAAAAAAATTAACCTTAATGTTAAATGTTAATTATGATAGATTAAATTAACAATTTTATGGTGATCAAATAAAAAAAATGCTAATAGGCCAAATGTTATAAATCTCAAAATTCAAACTTCTATATTGCTGGTGAATTGAGAAACGTCTTTTGTTTCTGGCCTTCTTACAAATATTACCTCAAATTTCCTTAATTTTGGAAGAAATGCTAGTAAAAAAAAATCAAAAAAAAAATCGAATAATGAAATTCATTTAAAATCAGAGTTTGATATCTGAAATCTTTCAAAAATTAGAATACTGCCAAAACTTTTATCTTCAATTAACAAATTACTAATTTATTTGTATAAATTTCAAAATTTTGGATCATTTTTTAACATTTATTATATTTTAAGTCCACAAAGATTTTGAAATGTTGGGTGAATGATATTCTAACGACATTTTTAACGACAATTTTATTGGAAACTATAAGTTTCGAAACATTAACTAATTAAAGGGTAAACGTTAGAGCAATTTGAAGGAATTATTTCTACATTTGGCATGTCACATCATTTAGTTAAATAGATTATCGATTATGATTCTATCATTGTTGGAAATGTCAGTTCTATTGTGAGTTATTTAGAAATGTTTACAACACGCAACTCAGTTAATTATTGATGGATATCTTATTATTATCTTACAACTTTTCTTTTGTACATAAAACAAGCCTCTCTCTATATAACGTTATATTCCAAAGTATTTATATCTCTATATCTATTTTTACATACCATCATCATCAATCATCATGCGCAGGATACAAGCTATCAACCAGAACAAGGAAGTTCTCGCGTATTATTGAGCGCCAAAGAAGCAATCTCGTTATGGTTATTGGGCGCGCGGAAGGTTTGTATTCTTTTCTCCAATGCAAAGAAAACATTTAATATTATTTTGTTCGCGTTCATTAGGTAAATTTTATTTCATATTTTAATTATTTTTTTTTTTAAATTAAATTTTCAAAATTATAAAATTTTTATAAATATTAGAAAACAAATTCACAGACACACACAAATTTGTTATTACTTAGTGCATGACCAATATATACAAAATACTAAACAAAATTAAATTAAAACCACCAGTTCGGTTAAGTAGAAGTATTTTTATTAATTATTATACAATATACACTAAATTATTAATTAATTAGTTAATTAAATAAATCTTAGTTAAGAAATGCTTTATATGGTGTGGTATAATCAAGAGACAACATTTGGTCTTTAATTTATGGTTTTCAGTTAACAGAACGCGAATTCTGTCTGAGTTCGAGCGAATCATTCGAACGGCAGCAGGTTCGTTTATCGCTTTATTATGGCATTTTTATATAATTATTATTATTTTTATTATATTTAAATGTAGCTTGTATTTTCAAATGTATAGTTTTTCTGTCCTATAATTTAAGTCAATATTATATTATTTCTAGTAATCGTCTTTTCTTTAGAATTAACGACTAAACCATAATCGTAGATACTAACATTTTTTATTTCAGAAATACATTTAATATATTTTATATTTTGAGTTGATAATATTCGGGTAGTACAATATCGTGTAAATTTTGAACAGTAACTAAATGATAAGAGTAGTAAGAAGCTTACCACACAAACGCCTATAAATTTGTGTACTTAAAGAAGTGAGGTTCTTTCCAATTGAAATTGAGTTTTTAGATGTCCATTCAAATTGTACTTTGCGTCACCAAAAAATGAAAAATGTTTAAACGTAATATAAACATTTATGCTGATACTTAAAATGCTATATTTATTAGCGCGAGAATTTTTATTTCAGTTCTGTATTTTCTCTATAATGAAAAATATACCAGCAATTTTCTATTTATACAATGATTAGAAAACTTTTTCTCTTTCTACGTGAAAACAACCATTAAAAAATCAGTATTTTTTACAAATCCATTTAACTGAAAATGTAAAATATGCGATAATGAGGTATTTTCTAAAAACCATTTTTGTTTCTCTCCTTGCTCGTTTGGGCAGCCTTAGTACAACTCACGGGACAAACAAAGCAGTTTTGTGATGATTTCCATATAAAAACATTGAGTTTTGAGAAGTGAAATTTACAGTTTTGGTCTCACCAATCTCGAAATTAATAAATTTTGTAATTATTTTGACAATAATAATTTTAAATATAGCGTGAACAGTATGAAATCAGTAATGAAAGTAAAATTTGGTTCGAACGTGTTGGTGCTGTTTGGCGGCTAACTATTATTTTCCATATAATGTTTATAAATTTCCGCGCTGGCAAACAATCTTTCAAAACATTCCGACGTATAGTGCAAATAATCTGGAATCAGACATGACAAGCTAATATTTTTTTGTTTGGTTTGTCTTAGCAACAAACAAATGTGCACATGGGTTTTGTTTAAAGAAAAATATTTCGAATGTGCCAAATCAAAATTATTACATAGCTGCTCGGCACCAACGGTTTCCATCCTGAGTCTGGTCCTTATACTGTCTTAGACAATTTGAAGAAGCCAAGTCATTCTCTACCCTGTGGAGCCATCGTCGCCTTCAGCGACCTCCGCACCTACTATACGGTGGCTCTCCTTTCAGAGATCGCTGCACAATCGATCGCACGCAGAACCCGATGGGATTTTACTTCCTGTGCAATATCGGAGATATTCATCAGATCTGTGATCTTGATATTGTACAGAGCTCGGTATGCACCATCTACTTCACGTTTTGGGCCGTAAATCACTCGCATTATTCTTCTCCCAAATGTAAGGCGCCATCTCTTGTAATCATCCATCAGCGCCCACCTCTCACATCCATACATAACAACGGGTCTGATCAAGGCTTTGTAAAGATTCAGCTTCATGGCACTTGATAGGTGTTTAGATTTTAGCAGTGGCCTTAGAGGATGCAAAGTTCGGTTGCTAGCCGCTAGCCGCGGTTTAATATCCTCAACCACACTGTTATCATGAGTGATAAGAGGTCCAAATATTTGAACCTTCTCACTTCCTCAAACGTGTAGTGGCCAGTAGTGGTCTACTAAAACCTGGTGTGCCATTGTCCCTATGACCAGAGATCATGTATTTTGTTTTGGACTCATTGATCTGGAGTCCAACAGAAGCTGAAAACTCTACAAGCGGATCAAGTATTTCCTTCACTCCGTTGCTATTCAATTCAATCACGCATATGTCATGCATCTGATTAGACTGGCGATATAAGCTGTTGCGCTGAGGTGTTTCAGTTTTACGAAAGATATACTCCAACATGAGATTAAAGAGTATCGGGGACAGAACTTCTCTGTCGATACCCTGTTTTCAACTTTAACACAGCATTGAGACTGCGTCACTATCATTCTACACAGTCTTCGAGCCCTAACATCTAAATCTGGCTCCCAAACTAATTAAATTCTGCCATATAAAATGATAGCAAATAATAACGCACTAAATAACGCAAACAAATCGGTCATCTTATCTGAAACTGGTTGCATCTCCTAGTTGCAAATACGAGAACTTTCTTTTGGAAAATCACTAATTAAAAACTGTTTCAATTGAACAGAATATTTAAATTAATCGTTCAAGTAACTCTTCAACAAGTGAAACAATAGTGTCACTGGCGTTGTACTATCACTTCTATAAATTCAAAGAAAGGGTATTCTAAATAAAACCGAGCAAATAGCGCAGTGGTTAAAGCTGCGACGTTTGGATCGGGAGGTACCGGGTTCTAGAATCCCAACAGAGGCGGGATGCAAAAGGGATTTTTCATCTCCCGATTACGATCGGTGATTAAATTGAAAACATCTATGACCCTCTGTTGGAATGTAGAACTCATGGGCCGACCCATCTTTCATGTCACTGTTACAGGGTGACATGGAGCAATGCGCAGATGGTATACTGTACTTGTGTGAATGGGATGAATGAATGGTTTGAATGAATGTTGTGTGAATGTAAGGTAAGGCTATGGACCAAAAGAGTGTCTATGCCAATACCTTTTAAAAAAAAAAAAAAAAAAAAAAAAAGGGTATTCTAGAAAGAAAAAATAATAATTCAAGTCGTTAAATCAACCAAAATACAAATCAGTTATGTTTGCCCAGGATATCCATTTCTTTACTATACATGAATTTCTTTACTACAACTACTGGATTTAGGAAAGCTGGCAAATTGAAGAATTTAGAACCCAAATTATAATTGTTGTAGAAATTGAATGTAGTACGCGTGTTTGTAAGTTTCGTTACTATATACATAGGCCATCTATGTAAGTACATCTCGATGTTTTTTCGACAGATTTTTTAATCGACTACGAAATTTTAATTAGATAGATTAAATTAAGTTCATAAAAATTTTTTGTATACTGATAATGCCCCACATGCAGTATATGGAGCCTTTAACGATAACGTTATAACGTGGCTCAAAAATAGTATCAACTCAAAATATAATTGCATGCTTATTTTTGCTTTCACAATTCAAATTCATAGAATTTGCAATAAACTTTTCAAATCTCTGGGGATTATTGAAATCATATCCGTTTTTAATGATCCCTGTGTAGAGATTAAGAAATAATTTTCAAATTCAAAAATTCAAAATTTAATTATAAAAAATTCATTGTTTCTAAATGTTAATTTTCTAATATTTCTATCTTGTTTTTTAGACAATGTACCGGCGTTTGGTCGATGCACAACAAACGAAAAATAAAGTTGATCCAGAAATAACGTTACAATTTTTAAAAAGTGCTATTTACTATTTCCTAACGGACAAAGAAAATTCGCAAGGTCACTTGAATGCGATCGAAAGTATTTTAGGTTTTTCCGATTTAGAAAAATTAAATATTAACCGTGCTAGGGCTAATAAATAAACAACTACAACAAAAAATGTATTTTTTTTAAATTACTATAATTTTTTTTGTTTAGTGTTTAGTTTTTAATTTTTTTTAAATTAATTTTAAAAAACAAAATAATTAAATAAATAAATAATTATGTGATATTTATTTAAAAAATATATATTTTATAAAAAAAATTAACAAAATTATAGATTATTAAAACAAGTAAATTATTTGATTTTATTAATAAATGATACAGGAAATACTTTTTGTGTAAAAAATGACGAGTCGACTGACTCGCAATTTATGTAATATTATTTTTGTTTATTATTTTTGGTATGGACTATAATTTTAAGTAATTAATAATAATATTTATTTATTTTCTAGATTTTAGAAAATTCTGTACTCTATAGACTAAAGATAAAATTACAGCAACCAAACCGAAACAAGAATCGAGTGGACGTTCTTCAGAAATGAAACAATCGTTCAATAACAACGAACTAGACTAAATTAAAAATAGTAAATTGGCAGCTGTTTTCATTTTGCTTCGTCACACACAGTACAAAATGGTTCTATTTTATGTTAAAACTCTTAGGCTTAGGCGTATATAGGATAGAGAAGCGCGCAGTGTAGTAGCAACTGTTTGCAATTTATCTGCAATAAAAATAAATACTGTTCAACATGGATTCAATTGCTATGTGAAACTAGTGTTGCTTATTAAATAAATAATACATGGCTTATAGAAACATACAACATTTTGCTGGTGACTCAATTTTTGGCTTAAGTATACGACGGTTGCTACTTTTTGACCAGATGTTGTTTGTCACATTTCAACATATCGCAAAATATCAAATGCAAACTTTCTTATTACCAAAACGGTTTCAATATGCGTTTTGCCAAATTTCATAAATGATACAAACATATAACGTCCAAAACATTTGTAATTAGTTATTTACGTGTAGCCGATAGTGAATAAATAGACAAACCAGACAGAGACGAGTTAAATAAAAATTAATTTATTTTTAAAATATTTATTTATGAATTATTTTTAAGAGACTTATAGAATATTTGTGCCTATGTTGCCACAATTTTATCAGACTTATATACTGTTAATTTTAACTAAACTACTTATTATACTATTTTAAAAACAATGATAATAATTATTGAAAAAATGCTATGTTTAAATGCAAAAATTGTCGTTATCTATTATAAAAAAAGACATAAATGCTTTTAATTATAAAACTAAACAAAAAGAAAAAAATTATAAATTTAAATTTAAATTATATTTAATTAAAAACAAATAAAATGAAATATATTTAAAAGTAATATAAAATTGTTTGCTTTTCTTTCGCCTATCCATTTAAATGTAGCGTTATTGGGAAATTCGAGAGAGAATTTTATTATTTCAGTAAGATCAACATAATAAATTAAACTGATCCATTATAGCCTAACTAATTACAATATTATTTAAATTGTTTATCTTATGCCCATGATATGACTTGAGGTGTCAAGCTTGTTAGCTTGTTATTGTTATTTTATCTACCTGGCCATATATGCCACTACTTGAATTTATCTCAAGTATAGGGTCCACAAAATTTAACATTTCAATTTAATTTGTATACGAAACTTAGCTCCATTATATGAACCACCTCAGAGTCGAGATTAGCTCGGTATTGTTATGGCCTACCTGGTCATATATGCTACTACTTGATTTTATTTCTATAGCAAAATAGCGAATATATATGGAATTTAAAAAAAAATATTTTATCCACATGATATTAAATTGAGGACCTCAGAGTGAGTTGGATTTAATGTTTTACATAATTTTTATTCAATTTATAAATACATAATTGATGTAGGGAACTAATTACAAATAAAAATATGTAATTTAACATGGTTTTGAATTTTTAAATTAAATAATTTTTTTAATTATTTTATAAAAAAATCCAATAAGTCAATTTAATGATTTAATCAAAGCCATCTTATGAAGGCATTACATATAGGGTTTCCCAATAAGAGGTTTCATTTTGCATAGCTTGCTATTTGGGCAGCCGGCAATCGTGAAACTGGTGGAAAAGTTTGTACTGTTGGACAAGTTAGTGATATGTGATGAATCGAAACCGTGTGCGTCGCTCAAGAACAACTGAGAATATTGCTGCTGTAGCCCGTAGTGTTGAAGAAACCCCAGATTTGTCGATTCCTCGTCGATCTTTGAAATTAGACATTCCACAAACGACATTACACCGTATTTTGCATAAAGAATTAGGTCTTAAGATTTTTAAAGTTCAGTTAACACAAGAACTCAAGCCGGACGATCACCATAAACGTCGTGTCTTCGCTGATTAGGTCCTTCTAATGCATCAAAATAATACGAATTGATTTCTCTTAAAAAATACTCGTTTTTTTAAAATATCAAAATGAAACAACTTATTGGAAAACTTTTTATTAAAATGGCTTTGATTTAATTCCATTATTTTGTCTCTTTCTAATTTAATATAAGCTCTCTCACACTAAACCTTGATTTTCATTGTAACTACTACCACATATGAAATGTTAGAAATTCTAATTGTATTTGAATAGGTACATATAGTATGTATGTATATGATTTTATTTTATTAGAAACTTTACAGGCTCTAAAAAATTTTAAAAACATTGACATATAGAAATAACCCAACCGCACTAGTTTCATTGAGTTAAAATGGATTTACCGAAACTCTACCTTAATCTGCGTATCCATGTACATAAACCTGTTAACTCAATCATGGAAATGTGGTTAAACGACATATTTTAGTTCATTATTATCGAAATCAAATCAAATTAAACTTTATTTTTCGATGTACATACTCGATAACAAATTTCGAGTTCGTGTACTATAGTCGTGTTTTTTTATTCAAAAATGTTCGTGTTCGAATGAAATTCTGGATAAGAATTTTCTCATTTTTTCAGTAAAAAAAATTCAAATTAATTAAATTTGTTATCAATAAATAAGATACATTTAAGGTTAAACTACACATTTTAATTCACTATTATCGAAATAAAATCAAATTTAACTTTATTTTTCAATGTTCTGGATAAAACATTGGTTTATTCAAGTTCGCGATAAATTCATAGTACACGAACTAGAAAAAAAGGGAAATTTTAAAAGGAAATATTTTAAACAAATATTTTTCATTGTTTTATGCTTGATACCTGTATTATTTCACAATAAAGGTCAAAAAATATAGTTAGAAGTTGAAATTTATTCAAATAAATAGAACTTAAATTAAATATATTGGTTAAACTAAATAAAAGTTCCCAGTATTATTCCCGATATTCTATATAGTCAAGTACTATTAATAATCAAGTTTTGTTAATAAAAAAACGAAGCATATGATTCTATCATTTGTTCGTTATATGGAAGAAACGTTACATCAAGAGTTAGCTATATCGAGATCATAAAACCTTAAGTTCATTATATCCAAAAATTAAAAATAATTCCGTTTATTCCAAGGAGGAGTGTATGGATTTTATTATAGTACTTTACCTGCTATAATAGGTTTCTTTTTTGCTGAGATTCAAATTTTGCAAACTACTGCTTTTGATTTCGAAGTTCGTTATATAAAGAAGTAGAATTAAGAATAAGTAAGAGAGTCGGATTTCAAAGTTGTTCGTTATACGTAATAACGAGGCTCGCTAAAAAGGATGATTTTACCTAGGGTTTTAGTACACGGGACTCGGGATTTCTACATATATGTATAAGTATTTTATAACAAGTCCCATAATCAGAAATGTCCCTTAGTATGAATAGGAAAATTACTCCGAGGGGAATTCAAATTGTTGAATTTTTTCCTGATTTTAAGAATAGAGGAATTCTATTCTGCAAATGAGACTAATCTACATTATATGTGAATATCTTAAATGTAGGCTTCAATGTACTGGATGATGTGTCAAATTACTGTAAGTATGGAAGTTATAGAGAAAGGTTTATAACCTAATTTTAATTAGATTAATTTGCTTCCCCCATCAGACGGTTTCAAAACAATGAATATGAAGGCGATAGCCCAGAGAAATGATGGTCTATATCTAATCAGAATTGATTTGAATTTGTCTTTTAGTTTAAAAACTAAATTACTCATTTTTCTTTTGGTTGAAATTAACATTCTTTGATACTGATAAAATCAAACCACAATTTCTCCGAATTCCCAAAACAAAAATTTTATAAGAAGAAAAATACCCATATTTTTGGTTTTAATTTGTACTAAAATTGAGTGCTGCCACATAATAATAGTTCCTAGTCACTGCTAGATCACACCACTGTACATAAAGAATTAAAGAAACAAGAAAGTCGATTTTTGACATTTTATAAAAAAAAAACAAAAAAATAAATCAACATATCAAAATCGGCTTCAGTTTGATTCAGTTGGTAGAATTGTGCAAGTACGATGTGTTGTCATTTGTCATTTATACAGGTGTTTTCTGTGTATGAATCTAAACATAATTAAAAAAAACTTAAGTAAATTATAATACATAAATAGTGTGTAAACCTGTGTTATTTTATTAACAAACTATTTCTTAATTAAAAATGTAAATATTTCCGTTTTATGTTAAAGTTAATCAAAAATCGTACAAAATAAAAAAAAATTCTCATTTGGGATGGCGTTTTTTTATACCGTACGTGGAATATATTTTTTCGTTCGTTGCTTTTTGTATTGAAAGAAAATATTCTTGGCGATGGAAACTTAAGTACATATGATCTATGATAACCAATAAAATATTTAATGTATTTAACGTTTCCATCCTAATAAGAAAATAAAATAAAAAATGAAAAATCTAAGTGATCAAAAAACTTTCATTCATTTTGTTTTTTATTACTGGTCTGGTGTTCATGTTCTGTGAAAATTTAGTGATTTAAAGTGTTATGTTGATTATAAAGTTCTATAAAGATACAAAAAGTGTGCCACGAAAACAGGATATGGATATATGGATTACAAAGTGCTCAGAAAATTGGATTTGTATTCTAACCTAAATACTAATCTTTTAAATATCTATCTCCTCCTACCTAGCCTCTCTTTAACCTCCAAGACGGAAATTTACCCATTTTCTCATACTTTTCTTACGTTGAATGTCGTCTTCGTTTTTTTTGTTAATCTATACGTGTGTGTTGTATAATCTATATATGTTGTACATCTCTTTTATACCTATCCATCTCTTCTTAACTTCGTCTTGTGTTCATTCTTTTGTTGATTGTTGTTCACAGAACCTTAATTCAGTTGGAATGAAATAATGGTAGTTTATTCATCTTGTTCGTCTGCAAGGTTTTAGTATGCAGCCATGCAAAGTCTGGTTAATTATGTAAAATACGTACTAATTACCTAGTTTTAAAATTTATAATTATTTAATTATTTATGCTTTGTAGTTTGTACTCATCTTGTGAGGTAATAAGTTTTCGAAGTTTTAAAATTTAAGCCCGGACCCCTTGTGTTCTTACTTTTTATTATTTTAAACTTTGTAGGGTTCAAAGGAATGAAATTGGTAAGTAATCCTTTTAAATGCGTTTTTTGTTGAACAGCGATACCCGATCCACTCACTATTCGGTATAAGAAATATTAAATGAGTTACTTACATCTTAATTTCAAATTTCAAAATACCTAATTAGAATTGAATGTTATTTTAATAGAATTTTGAATTCTGAATGGTATGGCCGTATGGGCCAAGTTAAGTTCACTTTTATTAAACTACATCGAATTGCGAATTTTCGAATTTTCATTGAATTTGTAAAAATTGGAAGTTCGACAAGACGTGTTTTAAACATAAACTCTAATATGAATTTATGAGTTCGAATTTACTAATGAGATTTTTATTCCTATTTTGAAAAATTTAGAGACAGTACTTACTTACATAAAAAATCGATAAGTAAGAATTAAAATTCATGGTTAGGCCAGAATTACGAAGAATTAGAATTACTTACTTCTTATATAGGCCAGAATTAGAATTACTTACTTCTTATATTATTTCGTACCTAATAGAGATGTTAAAATATTTATATTACTTACATACATCTTTTATAAAATAATTAGTTACTTATTTATTATAACATTAGTTACACTATTTGTTTTAAAGTAAAAAATTAAAAAGTGCTTTTGGGAACAACATTTTCTGTATTATCTTGTAGGTTTAAAAAAATGAATAAAGAGCAAATCTGGGTAAACCCGCGAATTTCAAAACGCGGTTGTAAAGCGATCCAGCAAAAAGAGAATATTAAACAAAACGCATGGTTGTAGTTACTTATTGGTCACGTTTTTAAGTCGATTTAATTATGAACTTGTAAACAGCAATAAAAATAAGTAGCATATTTTTCACTAAATTAGTTTAGTATAGAGGAAACCGCCGAGCTTGTGCAATAACTTTATCTACATTTTTTGCAGAATTTATGATCATTTAAGTAAATAGTTAGCCTAATTTTTTTAAATTCAATTATCATACTTAATTATTATACTTAAGAGTCCTAAAAAATAGAATGTGTAGTCTACAGCCTGAAATTTCGAATTTGGAAAAATTCATAAAACGAATATTTAAATTTGATGTTTTGAGATTCGGCGACTAAGTAGTTGCACTTGTAAATTTTAACACTTATTCTTATATAAAATGATTTTTTTTTTTAAATATAGATTATCTTCTCACTGTTCTTAACTATTTAAATGAAACGATTTGGGTTTAAATAAACTAATTATGTATGTACTAATTTCCATTTTTTTTGCTCTCAAGGGCAAAATTTACTTTCTAATACATAAATCTAATAAGCCTACGTTTTGTTATTTAGATCACCTCTAAGTAGTTTGTCCAAATACTCTACTTAAGTATGTAAAAAGTAGTAAGAAAGTACTTCTCTGTTTTCTAATATTTTAGACTTATTTCTAACATTTTTGATGTATATATAATTAAACATATTAGTTCTAATTCTAACGTAAACCGTAATACTTTATCCACGATAAAACGACGTATTTTTAAGGCATTATGTTTTAATAGAACGTTAGAAAATGCGATGTTTGTACTGTATGTTTTCGTTTTCACTTTTATACATTGTGCAAAATATGTTTCTACATTAAAAGCTTTTTCCGTTTAGGCTTACTTATTTAGTATGCCGTTGAAATTATTTCATTTTACTTTGACAGCATACTACCCATAAAGTGATAAAAAGAGAAATTAAAAATTAAGAATAAGTAAATTAAGTATACTTAAAAGTATGTATTTGAAAATGTAGAACTTTGCAACTAAAAGTATGTATTTGGAAATGAAGAACTTTGCAAGAGTTTATAATTTAAATTACGTGTCAGATTAAGAAATCTGAATTTAAGAATTTGCGAATTTTATTTAATAATGATGCTGCAGATATAATTTCGTAAATAAAATATATGCAAAATGATATTGTACTCAACTTCAATGACTAATTTTATTTTTATTAACGTCTAAGTAGTAAGTACTTATAACAATCTTTAGTGTATTTGTTCCCCTCTTTACGAAAACTATTTTGACACAATACTTACTTAGTTAAATAAAACATAAAAACGTTATTAGAACATGTATGTACATGTATAGATTTAACAACATAAATTACATATAACAAAAGATGTTTTTGCTATTGTGATCTATTTTGATTTGAAGAAAATTAGAAAAATTAACAGCAACCGTATAAAAACCGCGCGGTTAACAGTTACATATATATGTATCTCAAGTCTCAACAACTCAAGAAAACTTTCCAATTTTGTTTCTTCTTCACGTAAAACTGCAATTAAATTAAAAATGACGAAAAATACGAGGCAGTAGCCCCCACAAACGTTATTTTAATTTTGTATGTTGATTTTATTTATAAAATTTTAACGAAAGCTAATTAATTTATTGTTTTTGTCTAAAATCTGTCTGTTACAACACATTGGCACTGTGTAGGTAATTAAGTGAATTTCAACAACAAGATACAATGTAAAACCGTGACACAAGAGCACATTGTTTTATGATAATATCATATGAATTTAGTGTACCTATGATTCGATTTGCGTGTCTCCTGATTAAAATCCGCAGACACACAATTTACAAATTTCGATAAATATTGGTGTTTTGTACAAATATCCAAGCGAAAGAAACAACTGGCAAATATTGGCCAATGTTAACATTTAACTACAATTCATACAATTGGCTTTTTTTTAAAAAAATTATTAAAAGAAAATTTGTGATCAAACACAACATAAATCGTGTGGACGATTATTTTGCCGTGGTTGCGGCTATAAAAGCAGGCAACAAAACTAGTTTACTTTAGTATAATGGTTTAGCAGTTTCAATAACGTAATCCATATGAACTAGATAGTTCAACTAATCCTCCGGCGTACTGTTTTAACCAAGAAAGTTATATTATTTGTGAATGATTGCTAATGATTGGTGTAAAAGTCTTAAGGCGCGTCTCTACTGTGCTACTACAAATACTTAGCAATGTTATACATTTTATTACATGGATCGGGAACGCCGTTTTGGTATATAATAAGCCAAATATAATCCAATCTTGTTCGGAAAAGATGGTTGTATATTGCTATTTGTAACATATTGGAGACGTGCGTTTATTCGTAGAGTTTACAATTAGGTTGTTTTGATCTAAGTATCGGGTATTCCGATTATTCGCTTATTATTATTAATTGATTAATAAAATTCGGATGTAGCACAATCCCATATCATTCTAGGATATTTATGTGTAAACATCTTCACTCGCGATCCCCAAAAATTAGATAAATGTGACGAAAGTGAGGATCAGTAAAAATTAAAACGTTGTATAATTACTTATTATATGTATAGTAAGTGTAACACAATTTAAAGTTTTCATCGTTCTTTTATGTAATATTACGAACAATTTTAGTTGCACCTCTCAGATTTTTGTCGAATTCTACGCCAGTCGTCAATGAGGGCTGCGTAGAAAAATCAAAAAATTATTTGTTCATGGCATAAAGATTTGACTATAATATGCTATTGAGTATTGACTACTGTGAATAAGAGTAATTTAAAAAAAATTTGTCCACATTAAATTATAACAATACCGTAGTGTTGCCCAAATAATAAATATACATACATATTGTATATTATAATTAATAATATTTGATGTATGATAAACTGGATATCGACAGTGACGATGTTACTGTTAATTTAATTATTGTGATAAATTTAATATGGTTTTAATTATAAATGAATAAATTCACGATACGGGGCAAGCATTCATATTTAACACTACACGAAATTGCACATCGTGATAATGTGAATATATTTTATTGATTTGCATAGTCTGCCCCACTGTAATTGAAGTATAAATAATTCATATTCCAAAGTATAATTTAAGATGCGTTTTTGTATTCAAAAATTTTCTTATTGGAATACTGTACTGGATAAGAATTTTCTCGTTTATTCAGTCAAATCTAAATGATTTAAATTTTTTATCGATAAATATAATACATTTAATATTAAACTATATACATATTTTAATTCACTATTATCGAAATAAAATAAAATTACTCTTTATTTTTCGATGTACTCGATAAAATCTTAGTACACGATCAACGAAATTTTTTTTATCGGGTATTATAAGTATTTATTGATTAAAAATTAAATTCATTTAGATTTTACTGAATAAATGAAAAAAAATGTACATACAGTATATATAAAAAAATGTACATACAGTACATATACGTATTTCAATAAGAAATTTTTTGAATAAAAAAACGCACCTTACATTTCTGGCTGTGCCACGTCTAGTATTAAACTAAAAATTGATTTAAACCAGTTACTACAATGGCATGTATCATAGATTAATTGCTTTACCGCGATGAAAAAGTAGATACATAACTTGTTTTTTTAAATAAAAATTTAGAGCTTTAATTAGCGGATGACACTTTTTAATTTTTTTCGCCACGAGTATCTATTAGTCATGAATTAGTCAGCCAGTTGTACATCGATAAAACAAATATTTCGCCCATTTTGTGTAAAATGATTTGTTGGTGTATCAAACCTTTCACTTTATTGAAGTAAATTTAGCATATTTGAAATTCCCATACTTAAACTCTTCATCCTGCTTCTACGCGATATCAAATTTGTAATGCTGTTGTATATTTCAAAAATGGAAATGCTCTATTTAATCATTTTATGAATATTTAATTAATTCATTTTGTTATTGGTTAATTTCATATGTATAAATATTGCATTGTTAATCAAAATACAAGAAACTTCCGCTTATTTCTGATAATCTCTGTAACATATTCCGCTCACCGCATCGGCAAACTTAACAATTAACCGGGTGGTGTTATAAGCGAAGAAATTATGCAGTTCGTGTACTACAAACATCCGGCTGCATTGATTTATTTACATAAATTCAATTCATAAAAATATTTTTATACTTATCTCATATAATTTCTACTTAAAGCTAAGTACATAGTTAATTACGCTATTACACTACTCTAATTATTTTATTATCCACGCGGTGCGATAATAAAATAGTGATTTGTAGTTTTGCTACATTTTTATGTACATACATATAAGTATACATTTATGTATTCATCTTTTTATTTTTATTTTTTATTTTTAGTGAATAAATGATGAATATGTATACATACTCGTACATACGTAGTAAATCAAAAAAATTTTGTGTTTAGAAATTAAAATTGATTTTTTGCTTAAATTTTGTCGTGTGCTTGCCGCAATTCCAATTTGAAGTTGTATAGAGAGAGTGGATTAATATCGACATACTGTTAAACTAACGATAACAGGCAGACTAATTTTAAATGGGTTACGATAATTTATGTACGTTAACAAATTTACCGGTAAGTGATTTTAAATTAATTTATTTGGTTGTTTTTATTTTAGCCTAATTAGTTGATTAATGTAAATGAGATTTTAATTGGCTTTCATTTACACATATATACAGTTACTAAATAATAATTTACTATGAGGTTTAACTTTGCTTGTCTAGGTATAAGGCAAATACTAAATTGCTTTCTAATATTTTACAAATAGATATACATACAGTACTTAGTTACTTATTGGTAAAAATAATAAATATGAACAAACACTATAAGGATGGTTGGGTTAATTATACCATATAATTACTTAATTACTATTGCAGTTTTCCTTACCCTTTTATTCAAGAAATATTATTACTTCACATGTTTTTTAACTATGCATCTTTAAGTAACTCAAACACATTGTTTTTAATTGTTTGTTCTTAAACTCCTTAATTTTAAAATATTTCAATTTAAATTACTAAAATCGTTTATTCGGTAACAATTCTTACATTTTGAGTAATAAACCAGAATTTTGAAACTTTTACGGTAATTGTTTAATACATAATTTCTCGAACCCCTCAGTTCTACTAAATTTTCAAATTACAAAATTACAAATTTCTAATGCTTTTTGTCTAGTTAACATAATCTTCTGAAGAAGAACCTATCTATCTGCCTTCTTTGGCAATGTTGATTTGTAAATGTTTTCAGTGGGTCAGTTTGCCATGAAATTCGCATTCTCTATTATGAACATATTTAAGCTTACCCAAACCTACTTGAATATACCGGCAGATTTACTATATTAATACTCTTAAATAAAAAATAAATTATAATTGATATCTTCGAATACATTAGATTTGTGTGTGTGTGTTTTTTTTTTGGGGGGGGGGGGGGGGGGGGGTTTGGGTAAAGTGTGAAAAATTTCCGGAAGACGATGCATCGGTGGAACAAGCTCCTCAGCAATACTGGCGGATTTCTACCACCTAAAAAACACACCTGCCGCTTTCATTCCATCCATAGTTCCGCATGGAGGAACTATCGATGGACATTACTTCACAAAGAGGTGACTAGTCATTTGACTTTTTGATCTCCCGCAGCGCTTCAATCTAAGATTGAGTTTGTCCGCTATCTAATCACAGCATGTTGTTCTTCTCTTGCACGCTCTAAGCGCCTCAGCTCATTCAATACAACTGTCGCCATATGGCTTACAGTATTCCATGCTTCCTCAGAGTCGCATTAATTGCGTTATGTTTCCTGGTGTTGGCCGCTGCTCTAGGCCAGCTGACAGTTTTCTTCGAGTGTTCTAAAACCGTGGGCATTAGAACAAATGTGCTCCACATCTTCTTGTGTATCTTTGCAAGCAGAACAATCTGGAGTATCAGTGTGCTTGAACCTGCACAGGTATGCACCAAAACAACCATGTCCAATTAACAGTTGTGTCAGGTAATGATTGACTTCGCCGTAATGCCTATTTAGCCATTTTTAAATGGATGGTATGAGACGGTAAGTTCAGCGACCCTTTTCCGAGCAATCCCATCGTCTTTGCCATTCTATCATTGTTGAAGCGCGTTCTAGTGCTCTGTTTCCTAGTTGTACACGATTGGGGTACCATTTCTTCCTTTCCCTCGCAAGAAGTTCGATTGGAATCATCCCCGCAATACCGAGTGTCGCGTCAGTAGATACTGTGCGGAAGCCACATATTGTATGTCTCTTAGGCGGTACACGATACCACTTTGTGTCTGTATGTTTCGAAGTCCATCGCATCACCCCATACAGGCTGTCCATAGAAAATGATTTAGGTTACGACGTTTGCCAGCAGCATTCTACGACACTATCTAGACCGTCCAGTGTTGGGCATAATACGAGAGGGAGCGGCAGATACACTGGCAGCTTTCCTCCCCACTATCCTTATGTGCTCCTTAAAGTTTAAACGCGTATCTATTTCCACACCCAAATATCGTAATGAGGGCTGTGAATTGGGTAAGATTCCATCTACATAAATTGTTACGGTTTCTTTCATCTTTCTATTGGTCACTAGAACTGCTTCGGTTTTATCGTCAGCAAGTTCAAGCCCAAATGACATCAACTACCTTTTTATAATTATGATTGTCACCCTACTTATCTCCATTATTGCATACTCTATCATTATAATATTGTCTGTGATGACACTTCTTTGGTACACTGGTACTTGTAAAGCGTGCAGTGTATAAGGATGCAGCTCCATTTGGCCGAGTTGAATGCGTTCTTAACATCCAGGGTGACAACAGCGCAGTACTTTTTTGAGCCTCCTTTCCATCTGTTGCGTTCTTGGCTATTTCAACGACGTGTTGGATAGCGTCCATTATCAATCGAGCCTTCCGAAACCCGTACTGCCTCTCAGCGAGATCTCCAGCCTTTTCCACAACTTGCTCCAGTCGGTTGTATATGATTCTCTCCAGCACTTTGCCAGCCGTATCCAGCATGCATAATGGTCGGTAGGAGGATGGTTCACCCGGTTGGCTTCGTTTTTTTTCCAACAGGACCAGACGTTGTCTCTTCCATCGTTCGGAGAATACTCCCTCTCTGAGACAGCTATTATATAGTTCCTTAAACTTATCCGGTCTGGCTTGTATGCATTATAGTGAAATATTAGGGATGTTGTCAGGCCCAGGAACCTTTGAATTCCCAAAACGTTGACACGCATTGGTAAGCTCTTCTGTTGATACCGGCGGTATTTGTTTCATGCCAGGTACTCGGATCATGTCAGGGATCACATCATCTTGCTGCGGAAACAGAGCAGTTACAATTCTATGTAAGGTCACTGGGCAGGTTTGCGGCGATTAAATTTATTCCGGGCATCATTTATTTATTTATTTATTTTGGTGCAGGCTAGAATAGGTCTCTGTACCCCAAGCACGTTGATGTTTTCTCCTTGCATTTTGGCATTTCCGTCGCAATTGTGGAATCTGCTCAGTCCACCAATATACTGGTGGACGACAATTGTCTAGCAGCCTTTCTACCATAGATGCACTGCAGGCGTTGGTTATCGTATTCATAATCTGCGCCGCTTTTACATTGGTACATCCCGAGAGACTCGGTTTCTCTCATGAAGCAGCTACTACCGAATGTTAATGTCAGGCTTCTTGGATTCATTTATACTTGGGTTTGGATTTAGGCTCGTAGCTCGCAGGGCTTGGGTTTGGCCAGCTCTCTGTTTCCCTTTCTTTTGGGCATGGTCACTGCGTGAGTTTTGTTTCGACCTCCTTCTTTTGCTATTGGTGGCGATCGTCATTTCACTATCTAGCAGCACAGTTTCCTCCTTATTATTTCTCTGGTTAATTATGGTTAGGGAAGTTTGGGTCTCACAGGACACAGTTATTTGCCTAGCCAATTTCGTAATTGTCTGCGTTGTCTGATTCTCGTCCTTTTTCCCACCGTTTTGTGAGTGTTCGACATACAGATTTTTGATTGATGTGGCCAGCTTCTTTATTTCATGGTGCACGTTATTCCTTCCTCTAATGTACTCGCATAGGCGAGGAATTTTCTTACTCATCCGAATAAGACGATCAGGCTCATAGATATCCGATAGTGAATCAGACATTCCATCGTCCACAGACCTTGGACGGAACGTCGAAGGCGATCAAGGAACTTTTTTGTGATGGCCTCGTTAATGTGTTTTCCTTTGGCCCTGCAAGGTCGAAAACGACAGAGACATGCTTCTTTGAATATTGGGAGGCAATCTCTGATTCATATGGCTTTTACCTAAATGGGGTCTATGGTCCCGCTATCTGCCACATACATCGTGCTTCTCGTTTTGAAAGTACAAACTGACTTATAGCTCCCGTTTCTTCTTCGAAAAAGCTTTCTACACTTGTAGTTCTATGAACTTCAGTAGCCAAGTTTCCCACTACTGAAGTAGTGCGGTCGTTTGATAACGGAGCCCGCTTGCTCACTCCCCGAAGTCGCCGGCACTAAGGTAATCACCCTTTACGCCGTAAACAAGTTTTTATATTGGGCACTCACATGTCTCGTAAATCAAAATTGCACGAACATGTTTCCCAAGAATACCACCACAGTATCCTTTGCTTGTCGTAGGAGGCGACTAAACGGTTGGATGGCTGGGCTGACCACCCGCATCCGTAAAAAAAAAATAAAATGTTTATAAAGTCAACAAAAAGAAAAATGGATACCGCCAAAACAACACTGGATCAAGTACCCGGACACGAGATTTAGGATCGGCACGTGGAACGTGCAATCACTAAGGAAACCAGGAGCGTTAGAGGGCCTAATCACGTGCATGAAGTAGTATCGGCTGGAACTCGTTGCTCTTCAAGAAACTCGCTGGCCTAAAAGTGGAGACCATGTGTCCCGGGGCTATACGTTGTTCTACAGTGGAGATGACCTCGGAAATTTTGGAGCTGGATTTCTTCTTGGGCCGCAGGTAAAGAACGCTGTTTTGGATTTCCAAGCAGTCAATAACCGATTGTGTAAGCTTCGCTTGCGCATGAAGTTAGCTAACCTGTCGATAATTTGTGTACATGCGCCCACAGATGTCAGCCAGCCCCAAGATAAAGACTCATTTCACAATTACTTGGACGATCTGATGGGATCTATACCCGAACACGATGTTAGAATGGTAATTGGGGACTTTAATGCTAGAGCTGGCAGAAATCAGACCGACTTGTGTGAAAACATAGGTCCGTACTCCCGACACGAAAATGCGACCGATAATGGTGAGAGTATGATGTACTTTGCGGTTGCTCATGATCTTAGAGTAGCAAGCACATTCTTCCCTTACAAACACATACATCTAGAGACATGGACACATCCTCGCGGAACTTCCCGCAGCCAAATTGACCATGTGTTAGTTTCTAAAGGACGGGCTCAGGTTGTGCAGGATGTGAGAACTTATCGGTCAGCAACCAAATACGTAAGCAGCGATCATCATTTGGTCGCTGCAAAGCTACGATGGAAGTTTTCGTACAAGTCTGGGAACACAGCGAAACGCATGGTACGTTTCGACTGTGAAGGTCTGATAAATGAAGATCAAAAGAAACGATATCAGGATCTTGTCAGCGACAACATTAATGAAGCTAATTACCAGTCTGACTGCGTGAACTCTGTCTGGGAGGTACTGAAAACTTCGGTTGTCAGTGCTGCTCAACAGACTTTAGGTATATTGAAAGTCAGACCCAAGAATGATTGGTTTGATGACGAGTGTCGTCTTGCAGTTGAGCAACAAAATATTGCCCATAATGAAGTGCAACAACGTCTCACAATCGCGAGGAAAAACAAGGCTGCTCTTGCAAGAAGGGCAGCTAAGCGGATTTGCAGACGGAAGAAGCGAGAATGGTGGAAGGCCGAGGTTCTGAAAGTACAACTCAGCAATGAGCGCAGTTCGCGTAATTTCTTTAAAGGGATTACTGGGCTGAACCATACTTTCAGGCCTACGTCAACCGCCATTCGGGACCGGGATGGAAACCTCTGTGTCAACATCGACGCAGTACTTGACGCATGGAGTGGACACTTTACTGACCTGGTTGATGTCCATCATGCGTCACAGACTGTTGTTGAGCCACCTCTAATACAGACTGCGGAGATTTGCACTGAGGAGCCATCCCATGAGGAATTCACTAAAGCCATGCAGAGATTGAAACGAAACCGTGCACCTGGAGTGGACTGCATTAATTCGGAGCTCTTGATATTCGGAGGGGATACTTTGTTGAACTGTCTTTTCGACCTTATTCGATTAGTATGGCGAACCGAAGTTATGCCTGACAAATGGAAAGTGGCCGCGATATGCCCCATTTTCAAGAAGGGAGACCGCTTGAAGTGTGAGAATTATCGCGGTATAGCTCTCCTTTGCACAGCGTACAAGTTACTGTCATACATTGTATTGGATAGAATCACTCCTCTAGCGGAGGGCTTGGTTGGTGACTATCAAGGCGGATTTCGTCCGAATCGATCAGTCACCGATCAGGTCTTTTCGCGGCGGATGATTCTATCTAAATATTATCTATCCCCGTACATCAGGTGTTCCTGGATTTACGGCAGGCCTATGACTCGATCAATCGAGAGAGTTTATGGTCTGCCCTGGAATACCTAGGAATTCCAATAAAACTGGTACGACTATGTAGGATGACAGTCACGCAGTCTCAATGCTGTGTTAAAGTTGAGAACAGCCTATCGACAATTTTTGTAGTTAACTCGGGTGTTCGGCAGGTAGATGCTCTGTCCCCGATACTCTTTAATCTCATGTTGGAGTACATCTTTCGTAAAACTGAAACACCGCAGCGTAACATCTTATATCGCCAGTCCAGTCAGGTGCTTGCATATGCAGATGACATATGCGTGATTGGACTGAATAGCAACGGAGTGAAAGAAATACTTGATCCGCTTGTAGAGTTTTCAGCTTCAGTTGGACTTCAGATCAATGACTCCAAAACGAAATACAACTTTACAAAGCGTTGATCAGGCCCGTTGTTATGTTTGGATGTGAAAGTTGGGCGCTGACGGATGAGTACGAGAGATGGCTCCTAACATTTGAGAGAAGAGTCATGCGTGTGATTTACGGCCCAAAACGCGAAATAGATGGTACCTGCCGAGCTCTGTACAATATCGAGATCAGAGATCTGATGAAGATCCCCGATATTGTACATGAAGTAAGATCTCAGCGAGTACGCTGGCTCGGGCACGTTCTGCGCGCTGATCCGGAACGAATTGTGGAGCGATCTGTGAAAGGAGAGCCACCATATGGTAGGCGCAAAGGTCGTTGCAGGCGACGATGGCTCCACGGTGTAGAGAACGACTTGGCCTCTTTAGATTGTCTTCGACAGTATGAAGACCATGCTCGGGATCGAAACCGCTGGAGCCGAATTGTTGACTCAGTAAGGGGCCAGTAATGGCCTTTAAAACTGTTTTAAAACTGTTTTAAAAAAAAACTCGCCGGCGTGCCGGTTAGGACATTTCCCTATCCGCGACCTGGAGACGCGCCTGATGGGAGATCCTCCCCACTATTTCTTTATTTTTCACAAATACAATCAGTTTTTATAGCAAAAAATTGCTTAATTGTTTAATTTATCCCTTTTTATTCGAACATATTAAGTTTGTAGTATCAACATAGTAACACACAAAATCCTTTATTGATTAAGCACTGGACAAATCGAAGGTTTAAAAAATACATGTAATAAGTATATTAGTGTTTGATTTGTTGAAATCTATTCAAATAGAAATTAAGATAATTTCATGAAACAGCTATGTAAATATTTGGTTCAAATTTCATATTTATACGTATGTAAGTATTTGGTGATTGTTTTCAAGCTATTTTCAAATTATATATGTATATACTTACAAACTTTACTCCACTTTCGCATTTTACTGCGAATTTCAGTCCAATGACATCGATGCTCTAATACAGTACACTCATTCAAAATGCTCAATATATATATATATATATATATATATATATATATATATATATATATATATATATATATATATATATATATATATATATATATATATATATATATATATATATATATATATATATATATATATATATATATATATATATATATATATATATATATATATATATATATATAAAATGCTCAAGTGAGTTACATACGTATAACATTAAATTTATTATATTTTAAATCATGTTTGACCACGAAAGCTTAGTCAACTTTGAATAGTTGTAACATTGGTGTTAATTGATCTAATCTTCATGTACAGGTTTTTTTGCGTAAAAGTACCACACCTTCACCATACCGTTATACACTCAAGTTCAAATCACGCGTTAAATATTTATTTAGCGTATCGTGTTACATATACGACAATCCAAGTTCAATTACATTACACACCAAGTTAGTTTATGCTTAAATAAAATTTATTTATTTCAAATTAACTTCAAATTCTCATATGGGATTGGAATTTTAATTTGTTTTATATATAGCAGCAACAAAGCGCATACAAGAGAATTTGCTTCAAGAAATCATTTTCGTTTTATTACTCAACGGTACTATGTATGATGTGTGGTTATTATTAAATTGTCATCACGCTGTAGTCTGTACGCGGATTACAAAATGCAATAAAATTCCGTATGATACTTGTGTATGTGTGAAATAACAAAACGAAAAGAAAATTGTTTTGTACTCTATACAATAAAACAGAGATGCTGTTATCTAATCATGTAGATTTATCTAGTCTAGGTGATAATGTTTTGTTGTCATCACGAAAATATGTGTGATTAAATTTTGTTAGATGAGCAACTACTACATAAAGTTTAGTCGTAAGTTTCAAAATCGACACAAAAATACTAATATACTCAAAACTACGAGGGGAGTTCAATAAGTTCGGTAAATATCTATATGAAATAACGGTATTAAAAAATATGTATTTTATTTTTTTTTACTGTTGGACTCCAGAACAATGAGTCCAAAACAAAATACATGATCTCTGGTTATAGGGACAATGGCACAGCAGGTTGTAGTAGTGGCTGCTACACGCTTGAGGGAGTGAGGAGGTTCAAATATTGGGGCTCTCTTATCGCTCACGATAACAGTGTGGGTGAAGATATTAAAGCGCGGCTAGTGGCTGATAGTCGTGCTTTGTATTCTCTAAGGCCACTGCTAAAATCTAAATACCTATCAAGTGCCCAGCGTTGGTCAGCCCCGTTGTTATGAATGGATCTGAAAGTTGGGCGCTGACGGATGAGTACGAGAGATGTCTTCTTACATTTGAGAGAAGAATCATGCGAGTGATTTACGGCTCAAAACGTGAAGTAGATGGTGCATACCGAGCTCTGTACAATATCGAGATCAGAGATCTGATGCGAAGATCCCCGATATTGAAAGGAAGTAGGATCTCAGCAAATACGTTGGCTCGGTCACATTCTGCGTGTTGATCCGGAACGAATTGTGCAGCGATTTCTGGAAGGAGACCCACCATATGATAGGCGCAGAGGTCGCTGCAGGCGGCGATGCCTCCACGGTGTAGAGAATGACGACTTAGCTTCTTCAGATTGTCTAAGACAGTATGAAGACCATGCTCAGGATCGAAACTGTTGGAGCCAAATTGTTGACACAATAAGGGGCCAGTAATGGCCTTTAAAAACTGTTTTTATTATTTTTTTATTTTTATTACTCTATTTATTCTAAGAAAAATTTCATGCAAATGAATTGATTCATTTAGTTTCTGTGAGTGATATTAAATCACACACTTGTTTTGTAAATTTAAAAATATTGAAAGTATTGAACATCGTGTTGTGATTAAATTCCTTGTAAAGGAAAATAATACTTCTAAGAATATCGAAAGAAGAATGAAAAATATGATGTGGAGAAACTAGTCCATCTTATCAAACAATAATGTAGGTCCGTCTATTCAAATAAGGTAGAGGGTCGCTGGAAGATGACCTCCGCAACTTAAGACCGGTAGACACTGTTACTCACTAAATGGTCATTTTAGCCGAGGATCTTATATTGGAAGACAGGATCACCATTTAAAAATTAAGTATATTATTAAATATATCTATTGGCCGTGTTAGCACAATATTATACAAACATCTTAAGCTGTTAAAACTTTGTGCAAGAAGGGTTCCCCGAATGTTGACTATGGACAAAAAAAAATATAAGCTTATACGTTTCTACAAATTAATTGACAGGTGTAATAAGTACATTAGCGTGAGTGGTGATTATAGTGAAAATAAAAAAAAAATTCAATACAATTTACCGTTATTTCATATAGATTTACCGAACTTATTGAACTTCCCTCGTGTATACTCAACATTTTCACAATCGAAATCAAACTTATCAATTAAATTTATCGTTTTCTGACCACATTGCACGTAAACCGGTACTGCATGGTAAAGTAAAGATAAACTATTTTGTTAATAGATAAAGCTGTTTTATAAAATTCTCAGACTTATATCAACATAATAAAGCTTAAATAGAAGAATTTCCGGTAAATTGATTGAAGTTCTTCACATGGTCTTACAAATTAATAGTTTTATAGAATTGAATAGATCAAGGTCTTTGTGTCGTTGTTCACTAAGTATCCTTACTTGGATGGGGTCTATAATTTATACGCGAGTGTGTGTAATCTGAATGAACTCAACTAAATCATTTGTTTGTATTTACAAATACAACATTTGAATTTATTAAAATTAATATTCAAGGCTGGATATTGTGAATTTCCGTAGAAGTGGTATCATCGCGTATTGAAATTATGTTATTGTTTCGCTGTCCAATCGGTTTGAATTCGTAATGTCAAGTAACAAATTTGTAATTCTATACAGTCAGCCTTTAACTCTTCGGCGTGTACAGGTTGATTTTAGAAGCAAAATTCATAAATTAAAATTAGTCTTAATCAGACTTAAAACAAAGATATGATAACTATTCGAAAATTTGTATTAGTTTTTTGAGTTGGGAATTTGAGATGGTTTACTTTTTCAAATCGAAGTTGAGTTTACGTTCTTGAACTCTTAAAATTAATTCTTAATTATTCTTAAAACTAATTCTTTTTCATTATTCAGTTAATTTATATAGACTAGCGTGCAAACGTATTTTCACTTTTACAATATCACTTTTACGAGCATAAATCGCTGTTCTAAATAAATAAAATTCTGTTTTATAAAGTTAAAAGACACCTCAAATATATATATACCAACATATCCCATAAATAAACTACATTTTTTGATATTCTTTATTTATAAAATATTTTCAGTTCAAAAGTAAAAATTGAAAAATATAAAATAGTTGAATTCATTTATGTATACTCGTACTTTCTTACTTACTTATATAAAATAAAATTATCAAATTAATTGTTATATACAGACAAATAATTAATGTAAGACTGGATATTTTGGTTTCTGGTGGTACAGCTTGTTCCAACAATGTTTAATGGGATTGATCTCGGAGCTTTGGCTTGGTCAGTTAAGTTCTCGAAATTTCGTATTTTCGAAAAACAGTTACTACTGTCGAACGATATTTGGGCCTTTGTCCTGCTGAAAAATCAAAGTACATAATATTCACGTAGTTCTCACCATCCATTTTTGAATTAACGGGCCAACCATGTTCAGGAGAAGAATCCCCATACAATTTCTTTTATTTCCCCTTACAATTGGAGTGCCACCTAAAAGTACCCACTCTTTAAGCCAACGTTTAACCATCGAAGAGTGAATTTTAAATGATGCGGTTAAGTTAAATCCAGACGTTATTGTTGGTCCAGTTGGTCAAGGGTTTCTAATTGACGTTCTATAAATGATTGTATCTCCACATTCTGTTGCTTTTCGAACACGTCAGTGTCTTTGAGTAATTGGCATAGTTCACCGCCTCTCAAAAATTCTAACCCTATATCCCACAAGTTGCTTTAACACTTTAAATTGACATGATATATAAAAGTTGAAATATTTTTGAATCATATATATTCAAATCCTTCAAGTATGCATGTGAATAACTTTTGTACATAATTTAATTTTTTCCCTTGAAAATAGCACAAATTTATGTTAAAATTTGAATGACGTTAATGGCTACTGTTTACAACTTTCCTTTGCAACGGTCTCATTCTCATGTGCACAAATACTATTTGTCAGATAGTTTAAATGAATTGAAAATATTTAAGCATACTTAACTGATATTAATTTGGTTTGCATATTTAAAAGCATTTATATATTTAAAATAAAATTCTGTTAAAGAGGATATAAAGATATGTCAATTTGAATAGAATGAATAATTTTTAATTTACTCAAATTAGACGACTATGATATTTTTAAACTTCAAATACATACCAAGGTGAGATAATGTACATAAGTTAAGCTGGTTTTTATTATAATTTTGAAAATTAATTATGTTTGTGGTTTTTAGTGAAAGTTTTAAACGAAGTTACAAAAAAACATACTTATCAGTCACAAAAATGTATGTTCTAGCAATCTTAGATTATCGCTATAACTGATAAATTCACTGATAAAAATTCACTAAGCTATCGGATTTTGAATAATGTGATTGAAATAAATTTAAACCCCTTCACAATATTGTGTTTGTTTGTGGAAAGCAAATGTTCAAATATATGTTAATAATTATTTACGTCAAACACAAGTGCGGTAAATAAGTATATACGTAAGTACTTTCAGTCGAGTTCAAAGCATATTCGCAATAATTGTATCAAAATTAAGAATTTTAAAACAATGACTGGTGTGACGATCATTTATCGTACGTATCACGTACCACGATTAATCTTATACATATATGTGGCTTTAATTCCGAATAAATTTAAAGAAAATTAGCAGCATTGCTTTGATAAAAAAATTTTAGTTGATTTAACTGATTTAAAATTGTTCAAAGCAACAACAAAAAGTTGTTTAAGCATTCACATATTTGTTTTATGTATTGGCAAACAGAAAATTATTTATCATATTCCAGGTAGCAGGATCGTAACTAAAATTCTGATTTAATTTATTGTAATTTCTGATGTTGTAACATCACTATTTTCGGTATACGATAGACGTTTGTGTCTCTTTTCAAGAACAAAATTGTACGCTATTTCGTTTATTCAATTACGTTGTATTTATTGCGTTCTCAGCCTATTAGAACAAATTTGCACACTATCCCTTTTTCTTCATTCCGTTAGCTATCGACAATTAAAATATAGTTGATGTTTTATCGAAACAATGTTAAGTAATAGAATCCAGCAAGCCATGGCTACAATAGAAAATACAAAATTGAGAACGAAATAGCATTTCATTTTGTTCTTGAAAAAAGAGACACAAATGTCTACCGAATATCGAAAATAGTAATGTTACAACATCCCATCCCTAGATAGGAACCAAGCGCAAATATTAGTAATAAAAAGAATGTATTCTAATTCGCTAGAAAAATTTATAATTTTCTTATATATTTAGTAGACTTTTAAAAACTATTTGATTTATTTATCGGTATCTCAGGATGCACAGCAAAAAGTTATTTTTCTATGTACGTGTCACGTGTTCGATTTCCATAGTTAACCTTTCCATAGTTAATAATTTTGAGAAGATAAATTTGACATTGTTTACAAGCGTGTGAACAG
Organism: Tipula unca; assembly: GCA_951394425.1. Taxonomy (NCBI): domain Eukaryota; kingdom Metazoa; phylum Arthropoda; class Insecta; order Diptera; family Tipulidae; genus Tipula; species Tipula unca. The sequence goes on from OX596381.1 coordinate 112,860,894, forward strand.
TTGAAACCAACGAAGGAAACTTTGGCTCGAATGTGTTGGTGACTGATAATTGCTTGACGGCTATTTGTCTGGTACCTATTAGAATGTTTAAAAAAAATTCCGCTAGACCAGCGAAATTTTAGCTGTTTCGTGACTGCTGCGAACAATCTCAAAATATTTCGACCTAAGCGCAAATTTTACTTTACACAATGAGTTACAATATGTATTCATAATGATGTCAAAATTATTATGTACAGTTCAACAATGACATAATTATTACTGTGGCCGTGTGTTAATAAGTTAACAATTTTGTTAAAATTAAAATTTTGACAAAAAACTCAAATTGTTTTGGGTAAAATAAATAAATATATATACATAAGTATATTGAAAATTTTGATTTTCCTGTCTAAATTAATTATTAACTTTTTTTAACTAATTGACACACTGCCTTAGCCATTTTTACAGAAATCATTTAAACGTAGGGTTACTAAAACTGGTTTTCAAGTCATTTCAGCGTTAAGCCACAGCTAAATTAACAATGCTACGTCAAAATGTAGCAATAATGATTGCTGATATAAAATGATAGTTTAGCTGGCTGAACTTTATACGCATTTATACGGTTATTATACTAATTGTTAGTTTCTTTTAGTCTTGCTACAATTTTTCTGTGAAATAAACGAAGAAATTATTCTTTTTTTTAAATATTATAAAATAAAATAGGTAACATATTTATTCTATCTAAAACAATTACTCTAAGAACTAGGGAGAAGCCATAAGTGACACTCAAATTAAAAATTTAAAAATGCTTAAAGCAAATTTCTAAATTTGTGCAATACACAGATCGAGTTTTATAAGTCAGCTATAATATTATAACAATCAAATTGATTATTAATAATTCTACCTATTATCATGTCGGTTTTCTTTACTAACTTATCGCTTATTTAGAAATCTAAATCCAACTATAGTTTCTTACATTTCTTATAATCTGTACCGATAACTGATAAAATATAAAAATTTGATTTGATAAACACTGTAGAGATCATACAGTTTGATGGTATGCAACTATTGACTACATGCTTTATGTGGTTTTGTTTATTTAGATAAGTTTTCAAATAAAACCATATTACTTGTAGTACGTTCATAGTTTTAAACAATATTATGTTCGGTATATCAAACAGATGTATTATGAATATATATATATATATATATATATATATATATATATATATATATATATATATATATATATATATATATATATATATATATATATATATATATATATATATATATATATATATATATATATATATATATATATTTATATAATATACATATATATTTGTATAAGAATTTATTCAAATATATATTCTAATAATATACAGATATGTCGAGTATATAGACGAGACAACAAGAGGGATTTGATTTATTTATATTTCAAATTTATACATTTATTTTTAAAATTAATCAAATTCAACATGCTAACTTATGCTCTGATCTTACGATATTCATGTACGAAATAAAAAATTGGTACAATATTTTCTTCTAAATTAAAATTTATTTATTTTATAAACAAAGTTTTATATAGCCAGAGATTTATTGTGATTCTATGCAGCAAATTTATCGTATTCCGTTTGTACTCGGATAATTATTGATTTATAAAAAAGACTAATTTGTGTCATCGCGAGATTTTAATTGAGGTTGAAATTTGAAGGCAATCAATGTATTAATTAGATGCAAAGATAGAGTACTATGTACTTAGTTGTATTTCTCATCACAAAATAATGGCTAAATAGTAGGAAATTTACGTACGGTTTAAGGTAAGCCTACCTTGGAGGTTCACAATATCTTTTTGAGCATTTCAAATAAAATATTTCACAATCAGACTCTGTTGTCCATATATGGTTTTTGACCCATATCTTTCCATTGGCCGACATATGTCTGGTTTATATTTTTGTGATCGAAATTGATGCTGGTTTCAGCATGGTATGAGCCGGAAATTTATCTCGCTAAAAACACGTTAGACAATCCTGGTTTTGGAGAAAAGGAATCAGGTGGTCCTTCAAACGATTGATTATTTATACTTTAGCATTACATGTTCCAATAGTGGCATACTCCAAGATCTGCGCCGACATATTCAAAGATTTAAGCTTCTCCGTCAAATAATAACTTTCGGGCTCTGATTTTGAACATTTTACTTTTCTGTAGCTTTATGTATTTTTTTCTTCTTGCGCGTTGTATGTTACCTATACAAATACTTATAGCCTATCCTCACGTTTATAAGAATGACATATTCTGCATATTTGGCAAATTAACTATCAGTTGTTACTATAGTTGTCATTTTTAGTTTTTGTCTTATACATAAGTATATGCTTTGGAGAATCAGAAATTGAATTATTTTTTAAAACAGTATATTTTTGCAACTTTGTGTGAACACGCCTGTACTGCACGGCTATCTCAACTATTTTCAAAAACTATTTTTGTCATTTTTCGATTATCTTTATCACTTTTTAAGTTAAGTCCAGTTTTGACAGCTTGCTTTTATAAAAGGTTACAAGATTGAATAGCTACTACTGTTTGTTGAGTTTATTATTATTGATTAGTTAGGCTTCAGAAACAGGAATAATTTATTTAATTGATTGCATTAATTAGTTTTATTAATATATTAATAGATTGTACAGTGGATTGTTTACAGATTAAATCCCCTAAATAAACACAATTATTTAAGAATTTTTAATTGTAGGTTGAACATTTGGCTGTTTAAATTGTATTATCTTGCTAAACTATGTATCATTATATTCTACTTTCTAATATAAAAGAAACTAAGTACTTAGACGTGACCGTAACCGGGTCGATTCTCTTAACTAAACCTTTGCGATCCTTTTACATGTTATGTGTAGTAATGGATTATGTTATAACGGGGAATACTCAACGATTAATTAATCTACTCCATTTTGACACCTTGCTGACCTTATCCATATATCGATACACTCAATATACTCATTGGAATATCTATTTTATATTAAATTAGTAACTTAATCATGTTGTTAGCATCGAACGAAAATGTTCAAGAAACCTGATGGTACATAAAAAATTGCAAAATATCAGAAAATAAGTAGTTATATATGCATAAGTACTCGTATATACAATATACATATATATACTTAAAGCTGTATTGTAGCTTGTATAGAAAAAAATATTTTTTCGTAATACATAGATTTTTTCCATAGTTCCCTTTCTTTCTAACAGAATATTTTCAAAGTTATTTTATAGACAGACTCCGACTTAAATATTTATTTACCTTTTCCTTTCTAATACTTACAGTATTTACTAAAACTTAAATTCGCAATTTTTTTGGGGTGTGTGCGTGCGACTTCTTGTTTAAATCTTTTAAATTATTATAGTAATTTAAGCTATCTTTTTCGTCCGTTCGCTTAGTTCGCATGCCAATTATTCAACAAGCTTGTCGTTGGTTCTTCGTCCCAATATAGACTAAAATTTTTAAATTGTAATGCTTATGAATTGTAATAACCATATTAAGTATTTGGACAATTTAAATGCCCGAAAAATTCTAAATACGTAATTTCCAAATAATGTAATTCATTACGTATTTTAGCAACTTATTGCTAAAGTCATTAAATTGGCATTTCTCATACTGATTCTGAATTCCCAACTTCGTTTTTTATGAATTCTCAAATATTTTTATAATTTCTTAAATTAAAAACACGTTTACATCTGTTTTTCTGTTAACATAGTTCTCTCGAACCGAAATTATGTATCAAATATTAAATCGTACTGAAGTTAAAATTTTAAATGAACGGCCAAATAAACATTCAAATTAATTAATTTCTAAAATCAATTTTTCCATTGTAACTACAATATGAAATTTTATCTACTTAACTAAATTATATATTAAAAGTATTTCTAAATTTAAAATTTCAATTCGAACATTTGATGGTTCGACGAAATTTATCGAATTTGTGTTAAATCAAATGCATATTTGAAGTTGAATTTTTAAAATCTAATTTTAAAACTATAAATTTGAAATTTCGGTTCCAATTTTCGAATATGAATGTATATAAATTGATAAATTTTCAGATTTTGAAATGGATTATAAAATATGTTTTTTTTTTGTAAACCGAGCTTCTGATTTACAATTCTGAAATGTCAAACAATAAAAATGTTGATTTATTTCTAATCTTGAATTTTAATTTTTAGTGAAGTTTATAGAAATTTGAATGTTTCATATCGAATTTTGTTATTAACCACAGTAGAGTGGTATCCACAATTCAACCTTTACTCAGATTGCGAACAACGGTTTTATTGTTAGTGCATTAAATTATTTTCTCTAGTCCTAAATAAAGCGTTGTAGTTTTACTATGCGGTTTAAGTCATGTTAGCATAATATGCTAATTCTTGGTATCCTTAGTTATCAGATTTTCTTTATTCTGTACTGGAATTAATGCAAGAAAAATATAAAACTAAATTTTATTAGATTGTAAAATTGTAATGAATGAAATTCAGACAAATGTAGTAACAACAATTTTGTACAGTGTTCTATTGAGTAAATTAATACGGGCAAATAATTACCTAAGTTCAATGTATGTATACATATAGTAATATACATATACAATACTACTTATATGTAAAGTAAATTAATTACCTTTATATAGCGTTAATACTTAGCGTTACTTATAAACAATTGATTTGTCACATTTATGTTGTTTGTGTTCTGTGGATTCAAATAGATTTTTATATCGCAATTGTGTCAATTGAAAGCCAATTGCGTGCATATATTAAAGAGGAGGTCATGTTGATTTAGATTCAATAATGTTTTATAAGTCACAAGCTGTCTATATATATTTACATATATTTATTTATTTTATATATATATATATATATATATATATATATATATATATATATATATATATATATATATATATATATATATATATATATATATATATATATATATATATATATATATATATATATATATATATATATATATATATATATATATATATATATATATATATATATATATATATATATATATATATATATATATATATATATATATATATATATATATATATATATATATATATATATATATATATATATATATATATATATGTGGGATCCTATTTAACACAACACTGGTGATCTCGAATATTATATTAAATCGATGTTTTTTATTTATTATCGTTCGGATGAGATTAATACATACACCAACACAAATATACAAATACGGGATAACTATAACAAACATTTAGTGGAACCCAAACATGTTTATGATAATTTACAGGGTGATCCCACACGGCCCTCCTGCAGTCTCATTCGGCCCGGATGAGTAAGAATCTAGATCCTCTACGTCTTCGTTATCATCTGTAGCTCCATCGTAGTACAGTTTCATAAATTCTGCCTTAGTCGACGTGTCGATTGGACCCTCAGAACTCCCAATTTTATGTACGTCGTAGCGATCGTTGTTTTTCACCTTCACAACCTCATATGGCCCTAAATATTTTGCTTGTATTTTAGAACCACTTCCAAATTGTGTTCTCTTTATTGCTACAATATCTCCCAACTTGTATTGGTACGCCTGCTTTCGTCGTCGGTTATACCCTTGCCTATTTTCGTTTTGAACTTTCTGTATTTTGCTTTTCGCTTCGTCTTTTTGTTGTTCAATTTGTTCGCTTGTACGCCTGTCGGTGTTTGTCTCTGCTCTGTTGAGTGTTGTAGAATGATGCCGATCCAATAAATTTTCGTTGTCTAATTGACGCCGAAATTTAGCAACCATATCACGGTAAAAATCATCATCCATCGCACTGTTAATTCGTCCATGCTCAAGTTTCTCTTTATTATTATGGTTACTACTTTGATTATTTAGTTCTAAGTCATCATGATTACTACTCGTTTCAATATTCATATTCGTTAAATTATTATTAATTAAATTACTGTCGACATCCATTTTATGATAAAAGTGATAGTATCAATCACAGCAGAATATATCAAAATTGGTTTAGGTTGATAATACAAAATCGACACAAACACAATTTAATTTATTTGTTTAGTTTAACTGTGTTAATAAATACAGTAAGATTGCTATCAATCGATCAATGAAACCACGCTACGCATACAATATGGTCAAGGACACACGGTTAATTTCCATAAATATTTTTCAGTTTTTAGACAGCTTCTTTACTTTCCAAGATTATAAATCTACGATCACTGTATAAAGTTGTATCAGAATATCTCGCCTTAATTAAGAAGATTCACTTTTCTTTCACACACTTGGTTATGACGCCACAACAAATAGGATACCGTATTGTATACGCCGTTTGACCGCCTTGTCTATACAATATTATACCGCCTTGTCTATACAATATTATACCGCCTTGTCTATACAATATTCACGAACGTACGCCTTACGATTCGCAAGTTCCAGTAGAAATTTTTATAAACTTTATCTTGTCTATAAAACTGTAGAACTATCCCGGTTGAGCCCCCAATTTGTGGGATCCTATTTAACACAACACTGGTGATCTCGAATATTTATTAAAACACAAAAAAGTATTATGGTTAATTTTTATTCAAACTCGGAATCTCGACTGATTTATATTAAATCGATGTTTTTTTATTTATTATCGTTCGGATGAGATCAATACATACACCAACACAAATATACAAATACGGGATAACTATAACAAACATTTAGTGGAACCCAAACATGTTTATGATAATTTACAGGGTGATCCCACATATATATATATATATATATATATATATATATATATATATATATATATATATATATATATATATATATATATATATATACATATATATATATATATATATATATATATATATATATATATATATATATATATTATATATATATTATATACATATATATATATATATATATATATATATATATATATATATATATATATATATATATATATATATATATATATATATATATATATATATATATGGTGAAAAATACGTGAACTCACAAATTCACTATATGGAGCCGTAAGTCATGTTTTAATTTTATGGTTTTTATGTTTTCAATGCATAGCCTTGATTAAAAAAAAAATTTAAGAATACTTAATTTTTTTTATTGTTGTTGTTGTTAAAAATACAGGGTGTCAAATTTTGAGAAAAATGATAATCATGATGTTGTATTTATGGCAATAAAAAGAAAACTTATTGTCCGATAATTATAATTTTGGGCTCATTTTAAAGATAAATTAATAACAATTATTAAAAAAATATAAAAATAGTATGTTGTTTAATTTCTTCTTCTTTAAATTTCCCGCCAAAATGTTCTTTTTCAATTTTCTCAAAAACCTATTTTTTTTTTTTTGTTTTTTTTTTTTTAAAGAATTTGGTAACTAATATTTTACAACATATTAAAACACTAGACCTCTGTTATTTTTTGTATTCTTGCAAAATACGTTTTAGTAAGAGCATTATTTCATTTTTATATGGAAAAACTATATTTGAATAGATATGTATATCTCATTGTTTTGGAATTACATATTTACAAAAAAGACAGTTCAGTTAAATTATTAGTATTTATTTATTTTCAAACCCAAAGATAATTTTACTTTATTGTTTAAAACTCAATCTTATTCTAATTAAAAATCACAATTTAAATTTAAGATAATCATCAGATTTAGAATATTTTTTACAATTCAAATAGCCATCCTCTGTTGGAATGAATGCGTGAAAACCGTGAGTTTCTTTTACTGTTTTTAAATTTTCAAACCTAGTTGCAAGTTTTATTTGCTTTGATTTATGTTCTGCGTCTGAACAAAATCCAAAATTGATATCTGTTTTCAACGTTTTAGCCCATTTAAATAATTCATCTGCATTGGTTATTGTACTGCCGTATTCCATTGTGAGACTAGCTCTGGATGCCATTCTTTTGATGGTACCCCCTACTCCATCACATGGACCTTTTCCATGAGCTGTTGCATGAAAATGCCATTCGCAGTCAACTCCAAAATGTTCTTAAAATTTTTCTTATTTTTATAATGCGTGACTGCACCATCGTTAATATAATAAATTTTAGATAAACTGGATATTTTAGTTTTCAAAAACTGCATTAATTTCTCAATAAATAAGTGAACCGCTACAGTATCGTGGTGAAGACAATCCGATATTATAACGAAGGTGTGGTGATGTAATTTGCCTTCTAAATTTTGGTAAATTACAAATGGATGAATAGTCGCTTGTTTATTATTCCAATGAAAAACTTGTGCGGCATTTTGCATTATAAATGCATAATTTTCTGCAAAATCACATAAATCTATCACCTCGGTAGACTTCAGCGCCAATTTTTTATTTTTTAAGAAACTGGACTGCTGAAGTGAAATGAAGTAATGAGGCAACAGATTCTTCATCTTATTTATGAAATAATCCAGAAATACATCTAACGGATGTGAAAAAGTTTCCAAATTGCATCTGTCGGTAGAAACCCACTGATTAAACTTTAACTCAGCATCCTCGCAGCCATGCTCCAGAAATGCATTTTTCAAATATTGTTTAAAGTTATCCAGTCCTGGGCAGCTTTCGCATTCTAGAAGGTAACATGTTGGTTATCACTTATTCGCTTTCCTACTTTAGTTGCTGGACGACTTAGTGGACCGTTCTTGTCCCGTAGATCTTTAGCTGTTCGGACCATATGTTGCGTTGCGTTGAACTCGCTCTGAATTTCTTGCATGGTTAATGATTTTGGCAATATAGTAAGTAACTGAATCTTATCACTGGTTTTCTCCAGTTCTTGGAATTTGGTTTTTAGGTCACCAATCAATTCATCATATAGTTTAATCTTCCTTTGGTCATCGGTTGACTGATTAAAAAGCGGCACGATTCCCGAAACCAAAGATGTTGATAATAGCCGTGTTTCTTGACGTATGATCTGATCCGGATCAGATCATATCTGCTTTCCTTTCATTTATATAGCCGAGTATAGCCGCGTTTCATGAAATAAACATAAAAATTGTACTATTTTTTGTTTTTGTATCAAAATTTTGAACCAAAATGCTACTAGGATCAATATAATAACCTAAAAACAAAAAATAATTCAATTTTTGTGTTGATTTCATGAAACGCGGCTATACAAATGAAAGGGAAGCAGATATGATATGAACCGGATCAGAGCATACGTCAAGAAACACGGCTAATGTCATTGAAGTTAAACCGATTAATTTTTGCTGCTGCTGTTTTGGCCTGACTTCCAATGTACTCGGATATATAGGAGACTTCCCAATAACGGGTAACACCTCATTTATTTTTTCCAAAACAGCTATATTTTTTAAATAACACGCTTCACTATCACTACTATCATCGTCATCGGCTATTTGCGGTGTTATAGGTGATGTTGCTTATGGTCCCGCAACTGGTGACAATTCTGGTTCTATTTTTCGTCGTTTGCAGGTTAGATTTATATAGCACGTTGAACAGAGATACAATTTATCTTGATTCTCAACCGATTGTGGCATAAATTGCTTAACATAATCCGTAACTGGTTTTAGTTTACTCGAACACTTTGAGTCGCGAAATGGTTTACAACACTTTCGAAATTTATCCATTATCAAATTTAATGCACTAGTACTTATTTATCAGTCACTTTAACACACTGTTTTTTTTACAAATTTTAAAAAATGTTGCTCCTTATTTAATTGTTGTTTACAAATAATCATAATGTCAACTAATCAAAATTTTAAATTTTAACTGTTATTTATATCGACAATATTTTTTTTTTGTTTTCAAAAGAATTACTCATCGTTTAACAGGTACACCTGTCAAGTAAAAATAATCAACCCCCCCAATAAAAAAGGAAAAAAAACATTTTATTTAGTCTTATAAAATAATCTAAGAAACAAAAGGGATTTATGGTACTATGGTTAACCAATTTTCAAACGATATAAACCAGGGGGTGGCACCTTCCAATTCGGTGACTCATACTTAAATGTGACGCTAAATTGAATATTATTAATAAACAAAACAAAAAAATTAAACAGTAGCAAAACACTGAAATATCTATTCAAATATAGTTTTTCCATATAAAAATGAAATAATGCTCTTACTAAAACAGATTTTGCAAGAATATAAAAAATAACGGTGGTCCAGTGTTTTAATATGTTGTAAAATAATAGTTGCCAAATTTAAAAAAAAAAAAAAAAAAAAAAAAAAAAAAATAGGTTTATGAGAAAATTGAAAAAGAACATTTTGGCGGGAAATTTAAAGAAGAAGAAATTAAACAACATACTAATTTTATATTTTTTTGTTAATTGCTATTAACTTATCTTTAAAGTGAGTCCAAAATCATAATTATCGGACAATTAGTTTTCTTTTTATTGCCATAAATACAACATCATAATTATCATTTTTCTCAAAATTTGACACCCTGTATTTTTAACAACAACAACAATAAAAAAAAAATTAAGTATTCTTAAATTTTTTTTTTAATCAAGGCTATGCATTGAAAACATAAAAATCATAAAATTCAAATATGACTTACAAAAATTTGTGATTTCACGTATTTTTCACCATATATATATATATATATATATATATATATATATATATATATATATATATATATATATATATATATATATATATATATATATATATATATACGAGTATATGCATATTTATAGAATCATCGATTATATGACATCATAGAGGAATTAAATACGTTTAGTTATGTAGTCTGAAGATTTGTTGTTATAAATTTTGTTTTTGTTTTAATAATGCAGAATTTCAGAAAAAGTAATTGATTTTCTCATCAATCATATAAGTATGTGTTGGGGTTTTACACTACATTTGTTTAATAAATAACCGGAAATATAATTACTGGAATTAGTGATGCTTGTTTCAATATTTAGATTTATGGTTTAGTTAGACTTTTCAGGGTTACAACGGAGCATTCCATCGGCATTTATTTAGTTATATATATATTTATTATACAGATATAATATAAAGGTTCACACACAAAACTACAATTAACACTGCTAACACAGTTATAAACATGATGAATGAAAACATCTTACAGTAAAAGAAAAAAACGATTGAATAATTTCCGTTAATTAAAGATGCGATAAAACAGAGTTGTTTGTGTATCTTAGATCATTTAATATACATACATATAAATGGAGTGTAAGAACACATTTACATTGTGTTTGCTTAACGAATTAGTTTTGGTTCGAACGAAACAAATTCTTGCAAATGAAATGCTGTACATAATTTTCAAAGAAATCTTATGAAAGTTGTCGTATGCTCAGTAATAATAATTAAATTACAATTTATATATTTTTAGGATAAATAAACAAAGTTTTGTGGCTAGAATTTATTATGTTTTTGTTATTGAAAATAACTCGTTCGTTGTACTAAAATTTTGATGAGATAATTTAATTAAACCACTATTAGCATGCATTGGTTCTAGATTACTTATGTATATATAATAAATATTTATATATGTATATAGTTAACGCGGCAAATAATTATGATTATTGAGTCATGATGTTTTGTTTTGTTTAACATATTTAGTAAATCCTAGCAATGTTGCCAGATAATGTAATCCTATCAGTGTTTCTCAGTTTTTGTCAAAACGATGCTACTGCTACACTGCGTGAATGTATGTTTTAAAAGTTGACTACGTTTGCGCTATTCGATTATGCAGGATTTCGAAGTTTGAGTTTTTAATCCAACATGGGAATTTGAAACATGTTAAGTGTTAAGTTTCCGCAAAATTTGATATATTCAAATTCAGATAAGTAGTAATCTATATATTAATTTCGAAATTTTAGTTTAGTTTCAATTGATCTTTTAAAGCTTTGTATGTTGCGAAATTTAATGGAAATAAGAACTGAAAATTATTTGAATTCCAAAATTTCTAAAACTAAGAACTAAGCTGATTTTAAAATTCATAGTGAATTAGAAGAATGTAATATAGTTTAAAATAAAACTGTACCAATAATTACAACACTTTTATATAGGGTTATCTAAAAAGAATGATATATTTTTAAAATGTTAGTAAACTAAAAGCAAGTATTTACTTATACTTAATAACAATAATTTGTTTTTATTATGGCAACGGTTCGATTGATATTGAATCATCAGCATAAAAAAGTGATTTGACTTATCTCCACTGAAAATAATATAGTGGAGCGATATTACAAAATCTATGCGCCCAATTCAGAGGTAGACATTTCCCAGCCAACATTTTAATTTTTGACTATTTTTTTTAGCTAATTGACACACGATCTAACAAAAGCCAAAATTACTGTGAAGTTACTCTTGCCAATTTCCAAAAACGGCGCCTATGAATTAAGGCGCATACACGAACTTTGTCCGCGTATCCAGTCCAACTTGATGAAGTTATTGTGTGATGGGAGTTTTGTAAAGTTCAGAGAATTACATTTAATCGTATTTTACAATTATTCAAATTTCATGGAAATTGGCGTAATACCGTTGACAAACTAGGGTTTTGGTAAACGTGTAGATATCTGCTAAGTTCATTGTTAATATATCATTAATCTAAATGTGCTGACACACCGGCTGACACTCTCGCTAATCTCAAAATATTGATTGATTAGTTTTTAGAACACAATGATAACCTAATCTTACAAATAAATCACCTAAACAATGATAATCTATTAAATGTTTAATTAAGTTTTAATATTCAAATTAAAATTCAAAAAAAAAAATTATTTCAATTCCCAGTAAAAAATGGATAAATGGATAACTATTCAGTCATCAAATACGATGGTCTCCTTGAGTATAGGCATGAATTACCATAGCTGCTGAACCGAACTGTCTTTCCAATTATTATTTTTGAAAGGATGTTAAATATTCTCTTCCACTTTCAGTTTTATATGATTATGTTACCTTTCATCACTAAGGTCCTATGCTGGTATTTAGTAAAGTACATCTAATGAGTCTACCGTACCTGGTATTAGGCCAAAGAAAAATATTAAAAATTTTTTATATCAGATGTTTACTATACCTGACCTTTTAAAATTTTTTTATGCATGATGGAGCTCCATGTCATAAAGCTAAAAGTATATCTAAATATTTAAAGCAAAAAAAATTAAAATTCTTGATTGGCCTGGCAACTCTCCTGATATGAATCCTTTTGAAAATGGTTGGGATTTGCTTAAAAGGATGTTTAAAAAATATAACCAACAAGGTAGAGTTGCTGGAATCACTAATATACGAGTGGTACCATAACGAACATCTCCAGGATACCACCCAAGCATGTATAGAAAGCAAGCCTCGTCGTGCTCGAGTACTATTAGTTGCCAAAGGAGGCCACACAAAATATTGAATTTTCATTTAATTCATTTTTTTTTATTAAATATTTTATTGTTAAATTTTTTGTATTTTTGAATTGAATATTATTTATATTATCGAAATATGAAGTAAAAAAATAATAAATAATAATTTAGTAATAATAAATATTTTTTTAAAGTTGTAAATATTAAAAAATGTATAATTTTCCTTTGGCCTAATAATTTGGCCAGGAACTGTAATTTAGTAAATATGGCAAACATTTATCATATAATTTACAATTTACATAAATTTGCAGTTTTATTTTAACTCTACGGCTTGCGGCTGCAAGCTATGCCGACCACAATTTCCACCTTTCATCTAAAATTAATTTCAAAAAATTATTTTTATTTTATTTTATTTTTCCAGATTGGCAACTAACCGCACTAGTTTTACCACCGCCCGTATACACAGCATACACATACATACACAGTATTAATAATCATCATAATCAATACAACTTCAATAAATCATAAATAAAATAGTTTGTAATAATTAAGTCTGCTTATGGTAAATATGATGGCCGCTTTAAAGTGAATAACACTTCAACTAATTATAAAATAATTTTTGTGCAATGAATATTTTTATACAATTATTTATTTATTATTTTGTGTGTATAAATAATAGTTGTAACATTAAAAGTGACCGATACGATTAATAAAAAAATGTCACTTAAATCATCATAACATATAACAAATTAGTGCGCCTAATATATTGTAGTGTGTGTATATACATAGTAGTAAATAATCAAGTTTTTTATTTTTAATTATTAAATTGACCGCAAATTAATTACAAATCACTCTCATATGATTCCGCTGATAAAAATATTAAAACAGACTAATTATTATTTAATTTAATTTTTTAGTTCTTTTAAATTAAATTTTTAGTTTGCGCTTTTTGTTTCATTTTGTGATTAATAATAGCAAATAGTTCAAATAAAAACGTAAATAAATTATTATAAATAATGACATCAATAAATTATTCAAGAATGTTTCGGGGTAAAATGCGTTCAAATACATGCCGGATAATTATTGTGACATCGCTTGTCTGGCTACTCATTGATATTATCTTAATTATGAATTATGCCGATTGTATAGGCAGTGATGGATGGCGATGTAAAAAATCAAATGAATATGATGTTGAGGTAAGTTTATTATTTTGTTAATTTTGTAATTTAATAAAGCTCTTGTTCTATAATATGTTGTGCGGATTTTTGAGAACAGATGGTTTTGAACTAAATTTTGAAATCACGCCACTTTGATTAACCTAATTAGATTCGGACTCGAATTCGAGACAGTCCAATCATAATTTTATGAAACCTTAAAAATGTTTCTTTTATTTTATAAACAAATGTAGAAATTTTGTTTTTCCTTTTAACGCAATATTGAAGCCAGTATTCTTTCAAAACTCTAATTACAATTTTAAGCCATTCGATCGGATCCCAAATTAAGTTTCTAAACATATTAAGCTTTGTTTTCATTTAGCAAATCGCTCAAGCAAATCTAAATTCAAGCAACTCATAAAAGTTAAAGGGACCTCTCCTTAAATTAAATGTTCCATTCAAGTAAAATAACAAGATCATATTTAATATTTAATATCATATTTAAGTTTTATTAATTACTTATGTATGCGCATAATTTATTACGTATTCGTTATTATGTAGTTTGGTATTTACTAGATTTGGCCAATCCATGTCTTCTCTCTGTATCTCTTGACGTAAGTTGTTCGTACTAAGTAATACCTTTCTGCTAGTCTATTAAAGATATAAATTGTCCATCACGTTTTCACATAAATTCTCCAATAACAGCTCAATAGAATATTGTTTTTAAGTGCATGAATCATTTGTAGAGTATTGAAATATAGTTTATCCTCCATAGCCTCAAAGAAAAACGAGATGTTAAATACCCCTGTAACGAGGACATCTAATGCATTAGTTCCATTGTCTTACGGCCTGTGTAGCACGTAGCACAATCCAGCTGGAAATAAACATCTAGTTCCCATGCATCGACTATAGCCCATAATAATCAGTTTGCATCGTTTGATAGCGCAATCTATTCAGTGTGACGATGCAACTTAGGTTTATCAACAATTTATTTTGGTTTTCAGCTGCGAGTTTTTATGTTTACGTACCAGAGAAGTAAAGGCTAGCTTCGTTGCAAAGAATAATTTTCTTGAAAACTTTCAATGCGTTGATCAAGCGTATAGCGGATTCATTTCCGTTAATCGTATAGATTTTATTTGACAAATGCCAAAATTTTACTTTGGTTACTTTCACATTCAATAACCTGTTGTTTTAATATATTCATATATATCATTTTACAATTTCCTTTCAAGTCACTTGTTTATCTGAACATCAACCGAATCATCCATATAGGCTCCATCATCATACAATCCAACCAATTATTATAATCTTAAATTATTCCATGTTTCAAAGTCGAACATAAATATAATTAATTCTACCGTAAAATAAAAATTATTAAAAAAATTATTATTTGTTTATTTTGAAATATCATTATTCATTACCAATCATGATAGCGATAAACAACAAGTAATACAGAGTAATGACATTAATATTGGCCTCGTCCACGCACCATCTGGAATCTGACATTCTTATCATTTGATATTATTTGTTTCTCGAATCAATGAAAATCTAATTAAATAAATAATAATTCAAATTTTCATCGATTTTCCTAAAACAAATATACCTAATTTCATATATAAATAATATCATAGAAACATTCCTTCAATTATAGAAACCGTCGGAGGTAGGTCGACTTTCTACACATATAAATAAAAAATATAATAATTTAATTACTTGCACCATCTAAACCACGACATCCGTATCAATTGATACAATTTGTTTCCGTACGTAGTAAGGATAAAGTATTGTAATCGAAAACAAATTGTTATAACCTAGATATGATTTTATAACTATGTATGTAAATCACAAGTGAATTATTAGAAACAAAGAAATAGTTCGATTAACTGGAATTAATTTTCTAAAAACCTTGATCTGCCAAGATCAGAGTAAACACTATCGAAAGTGAAATAATGTTACGGTAACATAAATTGTATGCATTATTAGCGCTTGACTAAGTATATAACATCGTTGTTTATCATCTACAACTGTATTGTTCTAAATTCACTACTTAAGGATACACGATTAAATTAGTTTTTATATAAAACATAAACTATAAACTTCTTAACATTTGTATCAAATATTCGAATACCGAGTTCGAGGTTGATTTATTTACCTTAAGTTAATTTTCAACCAATTTAATTTACATATTCCGTTCAACATGTATTCTATATATGTAATTCATTAAACGCTCGGCTTGCTATTATTACAATCCAGGGTTAATGATACAAGAAATATTTTAAAATAGACAGACAATTTGATTTAATAAAAGCATTTCCATATATCAAATTAGTTTTTTTGATTTCTGTTGAAATTTTGCATGCAGCATTTGTGTTGTTAATGAATAATGACAAATGAAGTAGAATGCCATTAAAAACCGACTATAATACGTAATGACAATTCGTCTGGTTGAATATCAATATAAAACACACAATAGAAGGACGATATGCACTAATTGTTGTAAAACTAATTAAACTTTTTTCGTTTATTTATTTTGAATTTACAATTACTAATAACAGACGGAGTAGTAGGTAGAACTAATAAGATTACTGAATAGGTTTTCAATCAAATTTATTAGAATTAGTTGAGTGGAAAATAAGAAAACTACTATCTCGACTTTAATGACATCATCTATATTTAGTAATTTCGATTCAAAAGTAATATAAATTTTCGCTTTGGCGAAAAGGAAATTGTTTTAATAATAATAAGAATATGTAAATTATGAAATATAGTTTTTAACTGGTTTATTAGGTTCTCTAAGTAAGTACAATAATTTCAGAACGTGATAGAGGGTAGTTTGATATACTCTATCACGTTCTGAAATTATTGTACTATATATACTATATTATTGTACTGCTGATATAAATATCAAACAATGATATGACATCACAGACTATCTCTGACTGAGTCTCAGATAATCGAATTTTACCTGTAAAATTAGGTACATGTGTACTTTGGAAGTCACTTATCTCAATAACAAGTATGTACTCTCAAAATTCTCAAATCAATGATTTCCTTGCACCAACTGATTAGTTTATGCAGGATCAATAATAAGGTTTAATTAATAATAAATATTTCCCCTAGGATGAAAGACTGAAAATGAATTATAAGTTTTTTGGAGTATTTTTTAAGACTATACATTAACATAATTTATTTCTTCATGACAGTCCTACCTTGATATTTATGTATATTACCTTAGAATTCCAACTTCGCGATAAGATTAAAACTTGGGATAGCCTTTAAACCAATTCTCAATACCATTCAAGCCTGAATTTCATTTAATTCAATTCGAAATTCGCTTGGTTCGAGTAAAAAATTTAAAATGCAATAATTCGATACTATACAAATGCTGCTGTTCAAATACCAATATGTACATAATTATGTATGTATGTATATACATTTATGTGTGTATATCTAATTTGGAAATTATTATTCGTTGCTCACAATTTTTGTTATAAAATTTTCAAATTGCAAGAATTTCAATGGTCTTAGAGAATTGGATTCAATACTTAACATTAAATGAGCAAAATTATAATTTTAATTAATCCAAATTTAATTCTCAAAATATTTATTTAGTATCGAATTTGTTACAAAAATTGAACTTTTGCTACTAAAAAATTTTAATGATTGATGTTGTACGTAATATATATTCAGAGTATTAAAAATTTTGAGGATGTAACTAATACTTAAATATAAGATGATTCTAAGTATGCATTTGTATGGCCAATAGAAATAACATTTCTTAAATTAAAATTAGCAGTAGTTTCATTTCGAAATCATGCTCTGTTGACGGGACTATCGGAAGGCACTCTCATTTCTCGTGAATGTCGAGTCGAGCGAATATTGCGAGTCGATAAAATCATCACACTTCAAGCTCAGTAGATACCTGCGGGAGTGAGTCGAGAAAATCATCACACATCACTCTCTACCAATCAAAGTACGCCATTTTGACATAAGCTCCTCCATTTTCATCACAGTTGAAAATTTTCTTACACAAATTTCTCGACTCACTTCCGCAGTTATGTACTGAGCTTCACTCTATACCACTCAAAGTACGCCATTTAGGCATAAGGTCCACCTTTTTCATCACACTCGAGTTGAAAATTTTCGAACTCACATAAAATTCTCGACTCCACTCTCGCAGTTATGTACTGAGCTTTAGGATTGCCACATGGAACCATTAAGAACCATTTTCAAAGCTTCATTCCATGCATGAAAGAGTATTGATTGCAGCTCGACTACTCTTCAATGATCTTATGGCTGAAAAACGGAGGGCGTTTCGCCCGAAAGCTACACACTGGTTTGCAATGGAGTCCTCGTTAGTTTCTGTATTGAATTTCGTGGGTAAATCAAGGCATTTTGGATTTCAGGGCGGTTGATAATCGAATGTGTAACCTCCACTTGAGTATGAGATTAGCCAATTTGTCCATAATTTGTGTAAACATGCCTAGGATAAATAAATGTCAAATCCCAGGATAAAGACTCATTTTAAAATAGTTTATATTTTCTAAAGAGAACTATACAGGACCACGATGCTAAATAAAGACTTGAAACAAAAGCCAAAAATGCAACCTCACTCAAATTCTCAACATTTATAGGCAGGCCTGAGTTCAGCCCTATCTAAACATAGGTTGAGTTTACGGATGAGATCATTAAGATGAACTTTCTATTGTTAGTTATGTAATATTTACTTTTCATAAGTTTCAGTTTTTTCTTATAATAAACTATATTTTATTAAAATGTTTTAAATTTCAAGATGTACTTAGTGTGGTTTAAAAAAGAATCACATTAAAAATACTTCTATTTTCGCCATCCTCTAAAGGCCAATCTTTCGGGTTGGGTGTTGTAGGTCTGCATTACCGACACGAATTTTGTGCTGAAGTATGAGTACAAAAATCTACAATACATTAATAGATGATTAAACCATACATTTTGTAAACATCTGCAACACTTAATCTGATGTTGGAATATATTTTTCGGAAAATTAGTTTGTTCTCTGGAGTAGTGTGATTGGTTGCTATCATATAACGGAGTTTTCAGTTTCTTATATACATATGTATATAAGAAAATTTCATTGAAATGTTTAATCAATTTCGAAGGCTGTGTGCTTCACGCCAATATTTTTGGCTAAAGCGCTGACTTTTCTAAATGGTTGATTAGTTAGTTTAGTTAGTCATTCATAGATAACACTAGTGTCAATCAAATAAATGTTGGTTCTATTTATGATCCCTTCAAAATATGTAAACATTTCAATTTTTGTTATCCAACCCAAACTTTTTATTAAATTAATTAAGCAATTAGTACTGGGGATCAATAGTATAACTAATCAATCATGAATTTGGGAAAAATTGGCGATTTAGCCGAAAATATTGGCACAGAGCACAAACAGCCATTCGGATTATATATTTTTTTGTACGTTTCGAATTGTGTTTAAGTTTAACTTAAATTCGGCTACGAATCTATATTATAGAAATTCAATCTAGGTTAATTAAAAAAAATATTCTCCATTTCTTAGGTTCTCTTAAAATTCTAAGGGTTTCATAATTATAATTTTATTCGGTGATCTTTAGGGCAAAAAAACCTAAGACTAACTTAAATAACATTAAGAAATGACAAATAAGGCGAATTAAACCCGAAACATCTCCAACTAATGAAACGCCAAATAAAATCTAATTCAAATTGAAAACAATAATATACAAATTTGTCGTTAATTCCTACCTCAATTAATTCCAACAATGCAATTGAAAAGTAAAATAATGTATAGCTAAATAAAAAATAATATTTATTTTGACAGTTTGTAATACAAATACAGTACATAAGTAAACGGCTTAGCTGTTGAATAGTAAACTGTATTGACATAAAAACTAGTTATTCTCAAAGTAAAATAGAAAATGTATTTTTTCTACGTAAACATTGTCAGACAATAAAGCATTCGAACAGCATAGATATGTATAGTCCTATTCAGATCTTAAAAAAAACATTTTTTTAATTTTTCTGCGCAGCTTTCAGTGATGTAGAAAAAAAAATTATAAAAATTTTGATGGGTCGCATTTATTTTAGGTAGTAAACCTAAATAAAATAATAAATAACCAATAAAAAGAATTATATTTCAGTTTTAATACACAAAACATTCAAAATGATTATGTATTTATGTTATTACAATCATATTTCGAGTGAAAATTAATAGGTCAAAAAAAAATTGCACGCCTTTTGGAAACAATGTAAACATTTAATTTTGGTACGGACTAGGGAAAATAAATGATCAAATATCATTCATGTCGAACAAAACCAAAACAACATAAAAAGCAAAATCAGTTTTCAATTTAATTCTAAGTTTTTCGAATTAAATATTAATTTCAAAAGTGTCAGGGATTCTTATAAAGTTAAATTATAAAATCATTTTGTGATTAAAATCGTTCCTATTCCATTTAAATAAAAATGTAAACAATAAACACGATTTATTGTACTTAATACATCACTGTGTATCCGATATATTTTTTCTGCGCGAGAACTGTCAAAATTCCAGCGAGATATGAAAACTACTATATGTTCATCATTTGTATTATAGCCATAGTCGTCGTCGTCATTGTTTTCGTATTCGACAAATTTAATAGATTTTTAATTTGGACAGACGAACAGTACATAAATGTGGAAAGTAATATATACATTTATATATATATATATAATATTATATATATATATATATATATATATATATATATATATATATATATATATATATATATATATATATATATATATATATATATATATATATATATATATATATTAATTGTTTATACCGCAGTCGTTAAAGCGACTATATATAATATGTATCTAACGTATATTTTCTAAATATTGCAATTGAGCCACAGGAAACTGCTAATACATAAAAGTCCGTAAAAATATGAAATATGTAATAGTTAAAAGGTTTCTTAGGTTGAATATGAAAATGTTATTTAATTTTTTACTATTTTCCTATATAAGTATAAGTTTGTCCTCACACTTTTATAAATAGTTATATTATGTTTACAATCCATCCAACCAATCAATAACGATGAAACTGTTACGTTAGTAAAATTATCTTAATTTTTTTTTTTTTTTAAAACTGTTTTAAAGGCCATTACTGGCAAATCAACAATTTGGCTCCAGCGGTTTTGATCCCGAGCATGATCTTCATACTGTCTAAGACAATCTGAAGGGGCCAAGCCGTTCTCTACACCGTGGAGCCCTCGTCGCCTGCAACGACCTCTGCGCCTACCATATGCTGGCTCTCCTTTCACAGATCGCTGCACAATTCGTTCCGGATCAGCATGCAGAACGTGCCCGAGCCAGCGTACTCGCTGAGATCTTATTTCATGTACAATATCGGGGATCTTCATCAGATCTCTGATCTCGATATTGTACAGAGCTCGGTAGGTGCCATCTATTTCGCGTTTTGGGCCGAAAATCACACGCATGACTCTTCTCTCAAATGTTAGGAGCCATCTCTCGTACTCATCCGTCAGCGCCCAACTTTCACATCCAAACATAACAACGGGCCTGATCAACGCTTTGTACAGCTTCAGCTTCACGGCACTTGATAAGTGTTTAGATTTTAGCAGTGGCCTTAGAGGATACAAACGACTGCCAGCCGCACTTTAATATCCCTACCCAGACTGTTATCGTGAGTGATAAGAGAACCCAAATATTTGAACCTCCTCAAACGTGTGGTGGCCACTACTAAAATCTGGTGTGCCATTGTCCCTAAAACCAGAGATCAGGTATTTCGTTTTGGATTCATTGATCTGAAGTCCAACTGAAGCTGAAAACTCTACAAGCGGATCAAGTATTTCTTTCACTCCGTTGCTATTCAGTCCATATACAAGTCCATCTGCATATGCAAGCACTTGATTGGACTGGCTATATAAGATGTTGCGCTGCGGTGTTCCAGTTTTACGAAAGATGTACTCCAACATGAGATTAAAGAGTATCGGGGACAGAGCATCTCCCTGCCGAACACCCGAGTTAACTACAAAAATTGTCGATAGCCTGTTCTCAACTTTAACACAGCATTGAGACTGCGTGACTGTCATCCTACATAGTCGTGCCAGTTTTGTTGGCATTCCTAGGTATTCCAGGGCAGACCACAAACTCTCTCGATTGATCGAGTCATAGGCCTGCCGGAAATCCAGGAACACCTGATGTACGGGGATGGATGTCTCATAATATTTAGATAGAATCATCCGCAGCGAAAAGACCTAATCGGTGACTGATCGATTCGGACGAAATCCTCCTTGATAGTCACCAGCCAAGCCCTCCGCTAGAGGAGTGATTCTATATAATACAATGTATGACAGTAACTTGTATGCTGTGCAAAGGAGAGCTATACCGCGATAATTCTCACACTTCAAGCGGTTTCCCTTCTTGAAGATGGGATATATCGGGGCCACTTTCCATTCGTCAGGCATAACTTCGGTTCGCCATACTAATCGAATAAGGTCGAAAAGACAGTTCCACAAAGTATCCCCTCCGCATATCAAGAGATCCGAATGAATGCAGTCCACTCCAGGTGAACGGTTTCGTTTCAATCTCCGCATGGCTTTAGTGAATTCCTCATGGGATGGCTCCTCAATGCAAATCTCCGCAGTCTGTATTAGAGGTGGCTCAACAACAGTCTGTGACGCATGATGGACATCAAGCAGGTCAGTAAAGTGTCCACTCGATGCGTCAAGTACTGCGTTGATGTTGACACAGAGGTTTCCATCCCGGTCCCGAATGGCGGTTGACGTAGGCCTGAAAGTATGGTGCAGTCCAGTAATTCCTTTAAAGAAATTACGCGAACGGCGCTCATTGTTGAGTTGTTGTACTTTTAGAACCTCGGCCTTCCACCATTCTCGCTTCTTCCGTCTACAAATCCGTTAAGCTGCCCTTCTTGCAAGAGCAGCCTTGTTTTTCCTCGCGATTGTGAGACGTTGTTGCACTACATTATGGGCTATATTTTGTTGCTCAACTGCAATACGATACGCGTCATCAAACCAATCATTCTTGGGTCTGACTTTCACTATACCTAAAGTCTGTTGAGCAGCACTGACAACCGAAGTTTTCAGTACCTCCCAGACAGAGTTCACGCAATCAGACTGGTAATTAGCTTCATTAATGTTGTCGCTGACAAGATCCTGATATCGTTTGTTTTAATCTTCATTTATCAGACCTTCACAGTCGAAACGTACCATGCGTTTCGCTGTGTTCCCAGACTTGTACGAAAACTTCCATCGTAGCTTTGCAGCGGCCAAATGATGATCGCTGCCTACGCATTTGGTTGCTGACCGATAAGTTCTCACATCCTGCACAACCTGAGCCCGTCCTTTAGAAACTAACTTATGGTCAAATTGGCTGCGGGAAGTTCCGCGAGGATGTGTCCATGTCTCTAGATGTACATATGTGTTTGTGAGGGAAGAATGTGCTTGCTACTCTAAGATCATGAGCAACCGCAAAGTACATCATACTCTCACCATTATCGGTCGCAGTTTCGTGTCGAGTGGAGTACGGACGTATGTTTTCACACAAGTCGGTCTGATTTCTGCCACCTCTAGCATTAAAGTCCCCAATTACCATTCTAACATCGTGTTCGGTTATAGATCCCATCAGATCGTCCAAGTCATTGTAACATGAGTCTTTATCTTGGGACTGGCTGACTTCTGTGGGCGCATGTACATATATTATCGACAGGTTGGCTAACTTCATGTGCAACCGAAGCTTACACCATCGGTTATTGACTGCTTGGAAATCCAAAACAGCGGTCTTTACCTGCGGCCCAAGAAGAAATCCAGCTCCAAGATTTCCGAGGTCATCTCCACTGTAGAGCAACGTATAGCCCTGGGACACATGGTCTCCACTTTTAGGCCAGCGAGTTTCTTGAAGAGCAACTAGTTCCAGCCGATACTCCTTCATGCACGTGATTACCCTCTAACGCTCCTGGTTTACTTAGTTTTGGCGGTATCCATTTTCTTTTTGTTGACTTTATAAACACTTTATTTTTTTACGGATGCCGGTCGTCAGCCCAGCGATCCAACCGTTTAGTCGCCTCCTACGGCAAGCAAAGGATACTGTGGTGGTATTCTTGGGAAACATGTTCGTGCAATTTAGATTTACGAGACATGTGAGTGCCCCCGACCACAGGGGCCAAAATTTTCTTAATTAATTAATGTAAAGTTGATGATGTGAATTGAATAAGCTCATTAAGTTTAATTTGTCACCTTTTTGTCCAGTTATTTATTTGAGTAATAATTGATCGCAACTTCTGCTTGATTCTTAATTGCTTTCTCCAACAACTAAACTCATTGTCACCAAGGTGTTGTCTTTTTTATTACAGGGTAGGATATATAGTATGGATAGGACCAGGCCCAGTACATTATCCTGTAGTATTATTGTCTTGATTTCTTTCAATTCCGAGTAAGTATCGTCTAGCTTTATTCTGAAGAATCTGAGAGTTTTTAACTTATGGTTAATTTTCTCATGCCAAAGTTTATCAAAAGCCTGTAAATATCGTTGAACAGACATTTTCCTGCTCCATAATGCATCTGAATAAAGTTGTTATTCTTTGGGCTTGATACTTGTTGAGTATTTTTTTACAGGTACCGCACTAAAAATTGCGAATCAAGGTATTTCTCTCGATTATCGAATTTTTTCTTTTTACCAAAAACTTTTCAAAGAATAGCTGGTAATAATGACATTAGCATGTAAGGCGATGTTTTGTGCGGTGGTTTCTCTGGTTTTGGAATCATGATGTAATTTTTTATAAGCGGCGTACAGATTTTCTAAAGGACTATCTAATTCTGATTCTAAAGACTGCTTTCCTAGGCAGTCGTATTTCCTATTAGAATTGAGTAACTACTTTATATTTCGGTTCTTGTTAACCCAGATTTTCAGTGGATATTGCTCCAATTAAAGTCTATTTACAAATCTGGTTTAGTGAAGATTCGAGATAATATTTTTACTTTCAGTGAGTGCTTCGGTAGGCACTAATATTACTATTTTCGGTATTTTCGTATCATATTTTAATTCTTTATCACAAAATAATACAAAATGACGAAGTATGACAATAAGGTCTTACTACGTCATTTTTTAGTACATTATTAGTAAAAATTAGATCAAATTTTCGAAAAAATCTAGATCTTAGCCCTTATTGTTGAAATTTTTCGATTTCGAATTTTTTCGATATCTAAAAAATTCGATCCGCCGCGGATTTGCCTTATTATGAAACTTGTTATCGAATTTTTCCGAAATCGATTTTGCACAACAAATCACAACAACACTAATTTGACAGCAGATGTTTTTCATTTTCCGATGGGTTAGTATTATACGTTGCTTAAAGCGTCTCGTGTGGATTAAAAATTATTTTATAATAAATATACGCATAACATTAATAATTCTAAATAAAAATAAATTTAAAATATTCGTTTTTAAATGGCCAGTATTGGTTTTTTTGCTCGTTCGAGTGAATCTTCACAAGATGAAGTGACGCCGATGACCATAAGAAAGCGTTATTCCCATGAAAATAATTTATTAAAACAATTTAATTTTTATTTTAATTTTATTTTGATTTTAAAAATTGCAAACATGTTTAAATATATAAATATATTTATAATAAAACTTAGATTGTAAATGTTTTTATATGTTTTTATTTCACGATAGCATTAACTAAACAACGATCGAATTTGAAATTCGTCAACTAAATAGCAGTCGAATTTTGCCATATGCTTTCGATTTGATGTTTTTTTTTAGTTTCAGAATATGGCGGATTTTTTCGATAACATGTGCGTTCGGAAAAATACGCGTCGAATGTTTCTTTTTTAGTTTCATAATGGGGCGAATTTTTTAGATATTGAAAAAATCCGAAATCAAAAAATTTCTTGATTTCTTGAAAAATAATTGATCTTTTTTATCCGAAAGAACGAAGAAATAGTCATTTAGATAAATTTTTCTCCCGAAAGAACTGAACTAAAATTTCCGCGTAATTATTTTCACCCCAATTACAATAGTCCTGTCCCTTTATGTGACGTGACTACATTGCGTATGTCACGTTACATAAAATTGATATTCTTGTAGAAATAATTTGAACTATGTATAAAAGTTTTTACTTTACGATATGTTAGAGCTTAAAATCGTTTAAAGCAACTTAAATAGCAAACAATACTAATTCTGTGAAAAAGCGTATTCTAATAAATGACTCAATTTTTTATGAAATAAAATATTGATTACATATTTGGGAAAATTTAAAATTTTCCTGCTTTTTGTTTGAAAAAGAAAACGGAAACTTTAAATAATAATACTAATAATAATAAACAGTTTTTAAGGCCATTACTGGCCCTTTACTGTTTCGGTCCTAAGCTTGGTATACTGTCTTGGACAATCGAGAAGAAGCCAAGTGGTTCTCTACGAGCCATCACTCGTTGTCATCCGTCAGCGCCCAACTTTCACACCCATATTATGTAACAACGGACCTGATCAACGCTTTGTAAAGCTTCAGCTGCACGGCACTTGATAGGTGTTTTGATTTTAGCAGTGGTCTTAGAGGATACAAAGCACGACTTCCAACTGCCAGCCGCACTTTAATATCCTCACCCACACTGTTATTGTGAGTGATAAGAGAGCCCAAATGTTTGGACCTCCTCGCTGCTTCAAACGTGAAGAGACCACTACTAAAATCTGGTGTGCCATAGTCTCTTTAACCAGAGATCAAGTATTTCGTTTTGGACTCATTGATCTGGAGTCCAACCGAAGCTGAAAACTCTAAAAGCGGGTCAAGTAATTCCTTCACTTTGCTATTCAGTTCAATCACGCATATGTCATCTGCATATGCTAGATCCTGATTGGATTGGCGATATAAGATGTTGCGCTGAAGTGTTTCAGTTTTACACCCGAGTTAACTGCAAAAATTCTCGATAGCCTGTTCTCAAGTTTAACACAGAATTGAGACTGCGTTACTGTCATTCTACATAATCGTACCAATTTTGTTGGCATTCTTATAGGTATTCCAAGGCAGACCACAATATCTAGATTGATCGGGTCACAGGCCAGCCGGAAATGCAGGAACACCTGATGTACGGGGATGGACGTCTCATAATATTTAGATAGAATAATTGGCAGCGAAAACACCTGATCATCGACTGTGAGACGTTGTTCCACTTCATGACATTCGTCATCAAACCAATCATTCATAGGTCTGACTATACCTAAAGTTTGTTGAGCAGCACTGACGACCGAAGTTTTCAGTATCTCCCAGACAGAGTTCACACAGTCAGACTGGTAATTGATCTTCCTCAATGTTGTCGCTAACAAGATTCTGATATCGTTTCTTTTGATCTTCATTTATCAAACCTTCACAATCGAAACATCTCATGCGTTTCATTGTGTTCCCAGAGTTGAACGAAAACTTCAATCGTAACTTTGCAGCAACCGATGATCGCTGCCATTATTTTTTTGCCATTATCTAGATATTTGGTTGCTGACCGATAAGTTCTCACATCCTGCTCAACCCAAGCTCGCGGGAAGTTTTGCGAGGATGGATATTTGCTTGTGTTGGAAGAATCTGCTTGCTACTCTGCGACCTTAGGGTTGTGAGCAATTGCAAAGTACATGATTCTCTCACCATTATCGGTCGCCGTTTCATGTCGAGAGTACGGACCTATATGTATTCACATAAGAACACATTATTTAAAGTCAAAAAATTTGAATTATGTGTTTAGTAAGCGAAAATTACCGACTTAGATTTTGCCTAGAAATTGTTTTATAGTTTATTTCCATTTTATTTTCTATTGTTTATATGTAGTTTGAATATTTTTCCTTATAGTGATAATGTGTTTAAGTTTAATTTTTGAATGATCGATCTTGGAGCTAGTTCTTCATAATAAATTTAAAAAATAACCGTTGTTTAAAATCAATAAATATCATTTAGGCATTATACAGTATGTTTTTCTGGTTTGTATGATTTTGGCTCTAAAAGCACCTGATATAACATTTGCAATCAACTCAGCTAATTCTCCTACTCATGATAAACCGCATCTAGAAAAACCCCTTTAAATTAGATTTTTTTTTCTTCTGAAAACATAGGGTATGAGAAATAAAGTGTATAGGTTTACTTACAATTCGATACAATAGATAAACTAGTTTATCTATGGTAATACATTAAAAACAACTTTTCAGTAAGTCAGGTTGATAAACAATTTGTTGTGCGGCGTCGATGAACATAACAATGATCGATTAAAGTCAGTTGAAAATACCAGTTTAGCGTGTTTATAACTGACGACGATAATTATGAAATTTAATATTTCATGCAAATTAAGTTACATAAAAAATTAGGGCAACCTCATTCTCATAGTCTAAAAACTGTAATTACAATTTCAATGGTACATACATAGACTAAAGTTATCTCTACCTCTTAAAATTTGTATAATGTTACGCTATTACGCTATACGTAATGGACCAATGTGATCAATCTTTTTATTTTTTATGCAACTTATTAGCTAGTTTAACTGATTTTTAATATATAGAATGCCTATATTATTATTATTATTATTAAAATTGGCCGGAACCCACGAGGATTGAATGCCTATATTAATATTATAGTATTTGATCGAAACTAAAAACTTATTTTACGATTTTATACAGTTCTTCATACTACACATAAAACAATTAATCTCACCAAAGTGATGGTATGCATGCATGATGATTAAACAATGTAGCGCGATTGTGAACACCTTGACCTTATTTTCTCTGTATTTACACAATCTATTTGGAATTTAATAATCGCGTCTTTATAGCCTTGTTATTAAAGAGGTGAATGAAGATTTGATGTTTAATATTTATTCAATCTATGAATAATTGATAACCCTTATTGAGGGACGTTGTGTTTCGGGTTGGAAATAAATGTATTATTTATCATTCACACATGTTAGTCACGGGTTAATAATTCGTTTTATATTGAATAAAATTTTGGTTAGAAACCAAGATAAAAGCATTTGAAATGTTTTAAGGTCAAAGGTAGTCATTGGTTAATATTTTAATAGTTGATAAAAAATAATAAAATGATAAATATAATATAATAATATAATATAATATAATATAATATAATATAATATGATAAAATCTTATCGGTAGTCATGAAACACAAATACAGCAGTTTTGGACGTTTGAGATGAACTTTATTACAGGCCTGTCAAACTCTAAGTTTATCCAGAAATCTTCGTTTCAAAAAATAAATGTACATTATCTTTAAGCCCGACTGCTGTGTTGGTATTTAACATATTAATGTTTGTTGCTCCTCTCCAGATTTTAGAATATAGGTATATACTCATAAATAGACTATTATAGAGCACAACTAATTCTTCTATAGAAGTTCTAAAAATGTTATCACCTATTACGTTTAGAAGCCATTTTATCGAAATTAAATTCATTCGAGCACTTCGCATTTTGTAAGTGATTTTGTACTAGCCTATGACATTAAATGGAAAATGAATTTGAATATATATCTTTCTATATATGATTGTTTGTGATTATTTCTCGAATTATTTAGATTAATATTTGACAATCGTGGATAAGTCAAAAATTCGAGTTATTAATAATAGTTCAGTTGTGTAACAGACCCGCGCAGACAGCCCGAAATATCAACATTGTGGTTTAGGATATAAAATAAACAGTTTTATTTTGAAAACGGACATTTCATACTCAATGACCGAATAGATATACACAATGTAGATGGAAAATTAGGAAACTTACATAAAATATTTAATTTAGCGAGTCCACATTGATAAATCCTAAAATTTGGATCAATTATTGCTCGATTGACTTTGAATTTTTTTTATTAATATTAATCATGATTTTCCTACAGCGTTTCTTTTATTTCGGTATGTAAACATTCAATAACTTTGATATTTGTCAACCGATTGACTTGATTAGACATGTTTTTGAAACGTCAATTCAGTACAATTTTAACCATGAATCGCCTCACACCGAAACAATACACCGAAATAGTGACGCTGTACATTGAAAATAGTCGTTCAGTTGTGCTAACTCAACGTGCATAATCGTTTCGAAAATATCGTGGCCAACAGGCATCGTCTGACAACACTATTCGTCGTCTGGTATCGAATTTTGTTGAGCGGGGAACAGTCAGAGATCGTCAACATGCCGTTCATCAACGACCAAGACGTTTCAATGAACTGCTTGAAGCGGTCAGATAGAGCGCTGTTCAGAACCCAAAAGTGTCGTATCGTCGCCGCGCTCAGCATTTTGGCATCAGTGGAACCACTTTGCGGCGCATTTTGAAAGATGATTTGCATTTGTTTCCGTATACAGTGCAATTAACACAATCAAACAATTCAGTTTCTGTAACGAAAATTCCCTAGACGTCTGTTGTCAAAAAGAGGCGACATTGACAAGCCATCCAAAATCATCGCTATACCGTCTAATTGTCTAGACGATGCATGAAAATGAGGAATAAATTGGCTTACTCTTTATTAGTTGGACGAGAAATACTGAACAGTTATTATTAATAATAAACAATTATTATTATAATTATTAATAAATTATTAAACTGCGACCTCGTTAAGAGTAGACAAACAGATGAACAACATTTTAATATTTAATCTGACAATGGCAATTTATCATGTACTCATCATGAACAGATATGGGTTGACAACAACATCTGAATTGCGTTATACGTTGTTTATGTTTACATATCCATTTTATTTTTACTCAATTTGACTTCTTGGCTTCTTTTCTTATATACCCAAAACACAGATTCATATCTCATCGCATCCATTGTTCCGAAAAAATTATGAGAAAAATATGTGCTGCATAAACTTAGGGTAATAAGCGGTATATTTCATATAAACTGCAGAAGAATAGCCATTACAATATTTCAGGTTATTCATATATAGATTTAAATTAACTTTCTCAAGAATATATTATATTATATATTTTAGTTAAAGTGATTTCGAATAGTTGTTCTAAATTCTACCATCTAAGATAATTATCTCATAAGTTATTATACCAAATTTCATGCAGACTACATTAATGTTGGTTATAATTTAAATGTTGTATGCTAGCGATTATCGAAAAATCACAGGGAGGCCCAAAGTTTGACTCTGTGATAACATAAATCGGTATACACATTGTGAAATTCAGGACATATACCGAAATTCAAAAAACCTTTGTCATTTCAATGGTGATTCGAACTTAAATAAATCCAAAACAAAAGTTATTTAAAATAGCTTTCCAGGTCATTAATATAACAAAAACAATTTTAAAAATGATTTTTTGTGTATGTACATATGATCGTATGTGTGTGTATTGTTATCAATTTTTCATTAAAAACTAAATTAAGCATTCCTTTAGTTTGATGAGCACATTTTGTTCATTACATAATTTCGAATTACCTAACGCTCTAACGACACATTTTATGGTTAGGTGTATAAGTTTTCAGCATATTTTGATTGATTAATTTATTGAATAGCGCAACGCGTATCACATCGATTATTTTGATATACACTACAAAAATATTTATGCAGTTTCGTAAGGTGAATACGCGATGTTTTAATGTTATAATAGAAACAAGATGAACGTCTATCCAATATATACACCAAATCACAAATGTAAATTTAAATGACTTGGCTCTAAAGATAGCGCATAGTGACATAATTTCTGTATACATATACGCTGCGAATGAACTCAACAAACGACACATTACTGCTTTTTACAGAATCGCGGCACACATGTATTAATATAATACAGTTAATATTTTAGTTTTGGTATCTATAAGCATTGATTATTTATCATAATAACCAAGTATACTATGGTATTTGAATACCTCAAATTCAGTTAAACTTCGTTTTGTTACGATGTGAGGATAAAGGGCTAATGTGAGGAGTAATGAATTTTCCGTGTCGTAATTTATAGACAATGCCTTAACTCTAAATTATATGAAGTAGATATTCAAGATCGGACAACATATATATACCTAAGGGTGTTCAATTCGAAACTTTGGGTTGGTTTTATAAAAAACTAATTTATTTATTTTTACTCTAAAAAAATTACAAATCAAAAATGCGACATATGGCCGCCTCGACTCATTTTGCACGATGTCATTCGTTTGGTGTGATTTTCCATTACTCTGACTGGCATACAAGGTTGGTTCTACTTCTTCAATAACATGTTGAATATTTGCTCTGAAGGCAACTGTCACTGATTATTGGCGTACACTTTTCTCTAATAACCTCAAAGGAAAAAGTCAAGGAGTGTACATGACCTGACAGGCATTAATTTCGCGAGATAAAACGACAAAAAAAAATTCGTACAAAAAAGAATTTTGGTTGTTATGTCTTTGTGTACATTTTCACTAAAAAAAAATTAAAGTTTGACCGACCAGTACGAGGATGTATTTATCTATTTTCTACACAATCAATTAGTTGTTGAAACGTAAAACATTTCATGTTCAATCTCTATGGCTTTTAGACCAAATCTGAAAAACGTGACATACATATTTTATCTTTGACAAAACAAAAATGGTATGCAATTTAAATCCTAAAGTTCCAATTGAGATACCTTTTATACATAATATAGGTACAAAATATATTTGATGGTCAATAACATAGTTATATTTTATGTGCGATCCTGATCAATACAAATATACATACATACAATAATTTATAAATAACTCTAATAATGATACTCAGAAATCGCAGATCGTCATCATCATCACATGTGATGAAGTGATGCGTGGCTAGACCTTAAAATAAAAAATAAAAACAAGTAAAAACTAAATTTTTTGTAGATGCATTGTCGTAAGTTGTACTCATATAGGTAGGAATACATATTGAAAACGCGGACAACTAATGTTTGAGTGTACTTTTGTATACACATAACTTACACAATATGATATTCTTACACAAACAACTTTCCATTTATATTTATAAAGACCGGCTTATTTATATTATTAACAATACACACATATCGTAATATGGTGATTTATATACATAAACCATTTTATTGTTATATAGGTAAGTTATGTCGTGCAATTTTTTATTAGTTAAACCTGAAATTGAGACGACTATAATGTACAACACCTCCACTACCACAAACCAACAAAAAACCTCAATATTAAACATTGCGAACCGCGATTAAGAATCTCGCAATATTGAAAAATAAAATCTCATTAAAATGTGTAATAATCTTTCGTTTTCGTAGCTTTCTCTTAAACTTATAACAAATTACAGTTTTTTTACAATTTTTTTATATCCATTTTAATGGATAATCGTACATGGTACGAGCATGTAATGAAGACGAACAAATATTTTGTAGAGATAAATTAGCATGCAATTTTTAAATGCCTCATACGTTTATGAATAACATTTGCTTCGTCATGAAGTATGATGAAAGATTTGATCAGTCGGAAGATATACATCGCTTCAAATACTCTGTTGTTTACATTTCAGAAGCTTTAAAAATGTTGGCTCAAAACATCTATACATATTACAGCATCTATAGATGTAAATACTGCATACATCTGCAACTGTCTATCATTGACTTCATCCGCCGACATAAACATGTTATTGACTTTAGTCCTCATCTAATATTTGGCATATATTTCAGAATTATATTCATAACAATTTAAAAAAGATCTAAAATCTGAAAAGAAATTACGAATACGCACATACAAAAATTCTCGGTTATCATCAATTTTACAATTTTAAGAAATTGTAACCTGCGTAAAGATGTCGGATTAGCTTACATAGCTTCCCACAGACTCTTTACAAAGCTCATTATTTATTATTATTTATTTATTTGCAAGTCTAATTATATAAGCCATACGGTGGTTTAATAAATCCAATTTAAAAACTCTCATTTCTTTTGTTTTTTCATATGAAAAGTTTATTAAATCGGATTTAAGCAGTCTGTATGTATTGCATACCATTTCTTGTAATATTTTAAACTGCTTTCGTTTAATGTTAGTACCGATTTATACAGCAAGACCTTCAATATAAGCTTAAGCTTAAGTGTTGATGTAGGCACATTTTAACAATCTTTTATCTTAATCTAGCCCTAGGTATTTAACTCTAGTAACTGCCCTATTTATTTTGGCCATGTTAGAAGAATAAATTCTCAATTTACTTGCAAATTTTACAAAAATACGAGTACATAGAAACTTATAAATGTATTTCTTTTTGCGGGCTCAAAAAATCGCTACCACTTTAATGAGTATTTTGTTGTACATTCGCAAAAAACAAAAAAATTTAAGAACTGATAGTTTAAAATGGATCTCATCTATAACTACCGACTTGCGATTTGTGAATTACTGTCGAGTATCTTCAATATATTTTATTTTATATGACTATTCACTTCGATCTACTATTTGCATAGTGTTCATACTTTTTATTATATCTCCCTGACGGAAAGCTAGTATTAAGCTTGTGAAGTTTCATTAAAATTAGAGGTATCAAATGCTGAAATTATTTCTAGTCTGTTTTAACGGTTTGTATTGACGGTTTTCATTTTGCAGTACATACATATGTATTTATGAAAATAATGCCTTTAAAGATCTAAATTCAGCTGATTTTCATCAACAATTTTGATGAATTGTGATTAAATTGGTCCTTCGTTACACTCCCTTCGTAAAATATTTTGATGGCTCATGAACAACTTTTTTTTACAAATATTGCTACATACAATGCATATACACAATTAAATCATTAAACAATATTAGTGGGCTAAGTTTCATTATAACCGTTTTCTAAGCCTAATCCAAATAATTAATTCTTATTGTGGTAAATAATAAATTATTTAAACACAATTACAACAACAGTTCTCAGAGTAATTCAAATTAAACCAAAACTAATTTGATTAATTAGAATCTGAATTTCACATACATATATTTAAGTGAATAAGTCTCTAATCTTACTTCCGGTTTTTATTTATTTCTTATACAGTATCGTTATGGTTTCCTGATAAAAAATGTTTGATGTAATGAAAAATGTTTCTTAATTATGCAATGCAAATGTAACTAATATCGCAACGAAATCATATCAATGAATGGATATTGTGTTTTAGTGCATAATACGAAGTATATACATACATACATGGTTATTAATTCAATTTAATCATATCAATTGCAGCAAAGGGAAATACAAAATCAAGTTTCCACTTGAGGAAATTTAAAATGAAAAACAGTTTTAAATGCAGAAAATAATGTATATACAATTCTTATGAACGCCCACGCTCATTCGTAAAGAAATGTTGTGTATAGTATTGACTTGTTATGTTGTATTACTACAAGTCGATATATCAGATGAACAGATGACTGATTGCATACAATTACCTAATTATTTTTTCGATATGCGACTAGACGTTATGTGATAATACCAACATGGACATAATTGTGAGATATAAGATTTATGTGATATGCAAGTTATAATGTTATCCAACCACTCGATTAACTAATCTTATAATTTAGAAATTTGTTTATATGTTTATATGACACGATAGTTTAGCATAAATTAAAAAAAATTCATGGTATTTATTCAACATCTCCTAAATCAACAATCCATGTAATTTTGTCATGTGCAGAACACCACTTAAAATTTAATTTAGAATTCATAATTTTTACTTTCATTTGTAAATAATTTTTTTTTTGTTAATTTTTTGTGTATTCCGTTTTTTATTAGAAAGTAAAATTGACGATATTTGCATATCGATCGACACGAGTTTAATAGTTATACAATATGTTGTTCTAAATTACCTGGCGATTAAACTTCTCAAGGATAGCCATGTATTGAGATAGTGTTTTACTGAAAATTATGCATCTTTATCATTAATTCGGCTTGATTTGCTTGCTGTATATACACTAGCTTTTGTGTCAATTTAATATATTTCAGTAAATAATTTGTTAAGACAAAGAGACGTTTATTACAGGTTGTTAGTTCTTCAAATATAAAGATTCCCATGATATTTTTGTCCGCAGTATTTTAAATTCAATATTACGTAATGTAAAATAAATATCAAAAGTAGTAAGTACTCCAAATCGTACTCCTTTATAATTCATTTATTATTTATTGAAATTTTAAAAAAAAACTTCTTTTCTCTTAAAATTTTTAAAGTTCTAAAAAATGCATTC
Source organism: Tipula unca (assembly GCA_951394425.1). NCBI lineage: Eukaryota > Metazoa > Arthropoda > Insecta > Diptera > Tipulidae > Tipula > Tipula unca. The sequence continues at coordinate 112,897,523 of OX596381.1, forward strand.
TTGTTGATTCTCAATTTACTTAATGCGGCCATTTCAGACTCTTGCAATTTTACATGGGAGATGGGGCGTCCTATAAATTCTGTACACCCACACAACATAGATAAAAGATATATTCAATTTTATCATCGATCGACTGAACTAACTTATATGGAAGTTTTTATAGTTTTCAACCATAATCGAAGTTTTAATTAGTTTAGCAGTTGCGCAAACTAACTTTCAATCGTTTATGTAAACCTGCTGCAATCCATGGTCATAATATTCATTAATAATCTGTCAAATATCGACAAATATATTTAAATCTTTTTCCATTTTATTTCAGATTCCACATCACGAACAACATCGAATAGTGGACGAAGATCCTATTGTCGACGAAGAAGAGATAGATACAAATTCAAATAATCTCGATGCAATTGTGTCCCGAACTTATCGTAGCGTAGAATTAAAGAAATGGCGTCTAGCTCCAGAAGTAGCAGAAAACTATGGTAAACCAGGGGAACGCGGTAAACCCGTTAAAATTCCTGCGGCAATGCAAGATTTAGCAAAAGAAAAATTCAAGGAAAACCAATTTAATTTATTAGCTAGTGATATGATTTGGCTGAATAGATCGCTTACCGATGTTCGGCATTCAGAGTAAGAATTTATTGTTTAAGTAAGTAAGTCAAAATTATGTTGAATCTTATTTCAGTTGTAAGAAAAAACATTATGCTGGTAAATTGCCAACCACCACTATTGTAATAGTATTTCACAATGAAGCGTGGACAACACTGCTTCGAACTGTGTGGAGTGTAATAAACCGGTCTCCGCGTTCTCTGCTCAAAGAAATTATTCTAGTTGATGACGCCAGTGAAAAAGATCATTTAGGCAAACCGCTGGAAGACTATGTTAAAACATTACCGGTGCCAACATTTGTGCTGCGAACTGGGAAACGTTCGGGTTTAATTCGAGCTAGATTGCTCGGTGCTGAACACGTTACAGGTCAAGTTATTACATTTTTAGATGCACATTGTGAATGTACCGAAGGATGGCTTGAACCGCTACTAGCCCGCATTGTTCTTGATCGTCGAACTGTTGTGTGTCCGATCATTGATGTTATATCGGACGATACATTCGAATATGTGACAGCATCAGATCAGACATGGGGCGGTTTCAATTGGAAACTTAATTTCAGATGGTATCGAGTTCCGTCGCGTGAAATGGAACGACGAAATCACGATCGAACTGCTCCGCTACGCACACCAACGATGGCAGGCGGTTTGTTTGCAATCGATAAGCAATATTTCTATGAAATTGGTTCGTATGACGAGGGGATGGATATTTGGGGTGGTGAAAATTTGGAAATGTCCTTTAGGGTGAGTATTTACAGGTTATATAGGCCTATAATTAGTAAAAAATTTAACAAATATTTTATCGACAAAATCAATCAAAATATTTAAATAATTCATGTGAGTTTAGATATGGCAATGTGGTGGTACATTAGAAATTATACCATGTTCCCATGTTGGACATGTGTTCCGCGATAAATCACCATATACATTCCCCGGAGGTGTTGCGAAAATTGTTCTTCACAACGCTGCACGTGTTGCCGAAGTATGGTTAGACGAATGGAGAGAATTTTATTATGCCATGAGCCCAGGTTTGATTTTATTTTTTAAATTTATGATGTTTCTAATTATTTTACTAATCAAACAGTGATTTTCCCATTTATGCTAAAACCAACAACTAAGCCATTTTTATTATAAAAAAAAGTAAATTCGTAACCTATTCATATCGTGTAGACTGTAGACAACATTATTAATTAACCAAATAACAATTTTTCAGTACTACAATAAAATCATGCATTATCTCATCTAATCACAACATTATATCATTGTTGATGAATTTACTGAAATTTTATGCTAACTTCATTAAGGCTAACCATATTTACTAAATAAAAACTATTAATTTTAACAATAAATACTGAATTGAATGTTTCAAGCCATAGAAACGTGCTTGAAGGATAAATTATAGCAAATATCAATTTTAGTTTGAGTGAGTGAGGGAAGAGAAATCCGATTGAAACTACTTTTTATAAAATTCTGTTAGAATACTACGATCGCGATCTATTTTGATTCCATTTCAAACTTTAATTTACAGATACAAATAGTGTGTGTTTTGATCATCATCAAATTTTTCGTAACTATTCCTACCAAAGCATACAATATCAAAAAATTGTGTCAAGTTTTATTTGATATTTTTGAATAAAACCTAGTAAATTTTGTATAACAACTCAAATCAATCGTACATAAAAATTTCGTCCAGTTTCTTAACAAGTTCATTCGGTCAATTTTATAAACAAAAACTCCATTAAAATCGATATGTTTAAAAAGAAGCTCTCACGCTTTATTGAAATTATAATTTAACATTTTAAATTTGGGTTGGATTAATCGACGCCTGGCTGTAAAATTAGATATTTTAATCAAAAAATTCTCTATTGCTAAGTAAATCGATTAATCTTATTATTATTATATTTTCTTAAGCTACAAATTAATGTTAAAATTTACTGCAATTTTGAGATATTAGATATAAAGGGGGAATTACAATGTTTCCCTCATATAAGGCGGGCTATACGATAGAATAGAGCAACACATTTTAATTATTAAAACTCAAATATGTTATGCTAACTCTGTCCTTTACTACCCCAATTTATAGTTTAGAGCACTGAATTAAATTACAATGAATTCAAATATGTTTTGTTTTCATTGCATAGATATATGAATTTGAATGAAGCAAACATTTGACAAAAACTTTCGATAGTGAATGATTGAATACCGCGAGCATACAAGTAATACGTTATCGTTGAAGAACGCAGAATTGTTACTTTATTTATTAGTAGTATGCGTTTTAGATGAATCTCCGTTGTTTTTTTTGAAGAAATTCAAAACGGAAATTTTATTTCACACTCCTTAAATCGGATACATAATAATTTTTTATAAAATAACCGCATTAATTGATTAATAATAAATTATTAAAATCGATAAATTTTAGCAATTTGAAATATTAATTAATTAAATTATAATGAAAGTAATATTTTCTATCTGCCTCTATGTGTGTTAACACCATTCCAAACACTTGGTTTTGGGGTAAAACATGAACATTTACTAATTTATTAGGGGCAAGAGGAGGTTAATGGAGTTTTTCTATTTTGTTTTTTTGTATACTATTGTATATGTGATGGTATTAATAATTCGTTTTCTTTATATTCTTTTTTTTTAATTAATTGTATCACATCAAATTTATTGATTTCTCTGATCAACTGTCTGACTGCGTTTATACCACATGCCATATCATATAAAACGTTACATTAATAACATTACGTCGTATGTGACTATGTAACAATAATACATATTTAAAATTTTATACTTATATTCTTTATTAAAAACTATAACTACTTTACTAATTAAGAACTATATATCCTCTCTAAATCACAAACCTTTAACATAACCAATAAACCAAATTAACAAGATATGGATGTGTGGTGGAACACTCGAAATTGCACCATGTTCACGTGTTGGCCATGTTTTTCGCAAGTCAACACCGTATACGTTTCCCGGGGGTACATCACAAATTGTTAATCGTAACAATGCTCGTTTGGCTGAAGTATGGCTCGACGGTTGGAGTGAATTTTACTACAATATTAACCCAGGTTTTTGTTATTGTTTTTTTTACTACTTTGTTAATATGTAGTAAGTAACATATTTTACAACTACATATTAAATTTTGTAAAAGTTACTAATGTTTTTTATTATTTATTGCATGCATTATATATACATATTGCTTTATATTTTTAATTTTTTGGTTCATTACGTTGGTTCTACCTCTATGCATTAAATCCTGTCTGTATATTATATACCTTAAGCACTTTTTATCCACACATAATTTTCCCCGCTTTAAAATTTGTATTTTGTATTTTGGGCGAACACGTTAATAAGCACGTTAAATCAGTTTATTTTATTCCAAATTACAATAAATAGTATAACATATATCAATAGGTGCTCGAAAAGCGTCCGCTGGTGATGTGAGTGAACGTAAAGCACTTAGAGACAAACTCAAGTGTAAAAGTTTCAGATGGTATTTGGAAAATATCTATCCAGAAAGTCAAATGCCACTTGAGTATTATTATTTGGGCGAGGTAAGTTGGGTTATCTTATATGATTATGAATTCATACCAAACTAATTTTTTTTTCATGTAGATTCGAAATTTGGACACGCAAAATTGTTTGGATACAATGGGGCATAAATCGGGTGAAAAAATTGGTAGCAGCTATTGTCATGGTTTAGGTGGTAACCAAGTATTTGCGTATACAAAACGTAATCAAGTTATGTCGGACGATAATTGTTTGGATGCCTCAAGTCCTGTGGGTCCAGTTAATCTAGTAAGGTGCCATGGGATGCAAGGGAATCAGGAATGGGTGTACGATGAAGAGGTAAACATAGTTAATGAACAATGATCTAATAAGATTTATAGAATTAACTTTAATTCGAACTAATAGGTCGGTTGATTCGATTTAGTTAGTTTAGAAATATCCAATCTTAACTAAAAATACAGTTTTCTTCAATGAACAAATATTTCTGAATTTTCCCACGTTTGCAAAAAAGAATATACTATTTTGTATGTGTGTCTGTTAGTTGTCTTGCCAAACATTTAATCCTAGGCAAATTGTAAAGTAAATTAATATCAGATCGAATTATGAAATCTAATGAGACCTCATGATCATTTTTCAATAAACAGAGTGAATTAAAATAAAAAATCCAGTCTCAGAAACGGTGCAAGATTTATATCTAGCAAAAAATCACAAAAATTGATGAGTCTAGTGGCAATTTTGAAACTCATTAGTGTCAGAGATATCCAATTAATTTTTTTTAATTAGAACCTATACTTACGAGTACACTTTTGATGTAAGCATTTAATCACTTTGTTCAAGTAAAATTTTTGTTAAGTTTATGGTTGCACATATGAGCAAAAATTGATATTCAATAAACCAAAAAGTTTTCGCAAATTAATAAATATTTTTATGAAACCAATTAGGTTTTTTTCTTTTTAATTCCCTAAATTTTTATTTAATTGAATCAAACAACAAGTGATATTTTCAATTTTTGTTTGTTGTTATTAAGAAACAGTGTAGATCCGTAGCGCTCAGAAAAAATTATTTTGTTTTAATGAATATCAATTTTTGCTCATATGTCTGAAACCATACACTTTGCGATAAATTATTTTTTGAACTGAAAGAGTTATTTTAACTACTTATTCTAAAAGTGTACTCTTAAGTATAGGTTCTAATTTTAAAAAAACATAACTTTGGTCTATATCGAAACTAATGAGTTCAAGATCATTCAAAAACAACACTGAACGGCCTTCTTATACACTCAACAATTTTTGATTAAATAATAAAGATATTTTAAAAAAACTCACCCTGTAAATTAGTTAGTTCTCATATCGAAATTTTAAAATTTATTTATTTATTAATATTTAAATACTTAAATCTTATCTTGCAAGTATGATAAGATTGTGTAAAAAATTTCCAAGTATACACTATATATATATATGACTTGAAGTCAAAAATAATCCTAAAAATTAAGTATGTATGTATGTATATCAAATCAGTTTGAATTTTTTAATTTATGACTGGTATGACTAATATCTGAAAGTGAAATAATATTTCGAGATAACTCGTAGTAAGATTTAGAACTGAACTAGAATCGATTAGTGAGTCATGAAAATATTAAACATTTTATAAAATATTCAGTTAAGTTATCCTGAAATTGGACTGCTTTTAGTTTGGTTTAATGAGAATACAAATCCGTAATAAACGCTAGTTGTGGTAGCCTCGAACAGCTTACATTAGTATTGTAATATAAAATTACAACAATATCGATGTTATCATTAATATTAAAATGTCAAATATTGTTAATTAAATATACAACTAAATGCGAGACCACACCAAATTTTGAGCATAGTTAGCTTATTTATAATGAGGTGTGCAGATATTGCGATCGTCTATATTTGGCAAAACAACGCGTATATGTAGTTACTTAGTGTTTTTACTTTTTAATGTCTGAATAAATTGAATCAGTATTAATTTCGAAATTATTTTCCCTATTTCGAAATTATTTTCACTGAAATTTTTTGGATCTTAAGTCGGTGGATTTGTTTTTCTTCCTACAAAATGTATCCGTTATAAAAAAGTAAAAGAGAGACTGTGAATTATTTTTAAATAATTATTTTTATTAATTCTTAAAACATAATAGTTTTAAAATTATAGTATACCACCTTTTTGTAATATACATGTATATCGTTTAAGGGAGTGATGAATTTAATATACATCCCAACCCCTACACACATTCCAAAATTCCAGTTTTATAAAAAATACAATTTTGTTTGATTTAGTTTTCATTTTAAATGCTTTTTTAAATTTCTGAATCCTCATTTTACAAATCTCCTTCTATTTTGCAAATTTATTTATTCAATTAAAAGCAACACTATGCTCGGCATTATTAATTGTTATATCACAAAAATTTCTTTAATTAACAATTAATTGAAAAAAATATTTATTTTCGTATTCGAAAATATTTTACAATTCCGCAGAACTCATGTTATGAATTATTTTTCCACTGGAATTTAAGTTCTAGTGGAATCGGGTGAATATTGGATGTTATGATAGGGCTGTTAATTTCGATTTAATTTTTGTTTAACGCTTTGGTGCAAATAATACGTGCATGTGTTCTTAAAAATAGGAAATGATAAATAAATATTTACCTAAGTATGTAAATTTAATTTTTTTTATTTATTTAATTCCTTTGTAGTTTTTTAGTTATCAACTCGAAATCTTTAGACATGACAAAGTAAGCCAAAATATTTGAAAATCATTAGTGTCATTCATCAGTTTTTTTTCTTATATTTTGGCATCATATTAAATCATATGACAATCAAACAGTGATTCTTAAAAATTTAATCATATTAATTTATTTACTTTATTAACATTCAATTCTATTATTATTTTATAGTATAAAACAATAAAACATGTAAATTCCGGCACATGTTTAACACGGCCAACACAAGAGAATCCAATGCAGCCGTTGCTCAGGCCATGCGATTATTCAAAAGGTCAACAATGGTTAATGCAATCACAATTCAAATGGCAAGCCAATAATCAAAATGCGTGATAATATTTTTTATAATTATTATTAATGATAACTGTTTTATTATTATATACATATATATTTTTATTATTTTAAAATATAAAAAACACAACAATAAAATTAATTTAAAAATTAATTTCTCTATCTAAATTTCGCACGACCACGAGGGCGAACAAAAGTTCAGTGAAATAAAATAAAATAGAAAATCCTGTCAATCATTATTCATAATTAATTAACTAATATACATATAAATTAATAAAAAAATATCATATTCTTATTTTTTTATATAACATTAATATATAAGATCTATAAATTATAAGTGATGAGTAAATAAGCTAAAAAGTATATAGATATTAAGGATAATCTAAAGAAACCCGAGTCATTTTTCGTACTAAAAATGGTATTTTGTATGTTTAGCCTATTAGAGCTCACTGCAAAACCGCGACGTTATATAGTTAAGTCAATTAATTAAGATTATTAAAATATAGGTTTTCTAGTTCGAATAAAAAAATTTCTAATTGTATCGCAACTTTACTTTATGCTCCTATACATCTCAATTAATATCAATATTACCAATAAAAATACAACTTTTTGAGTTTAGTGGACAATTTGAAATAACAGAATTTAATTAAACATTTTCTTGAAATGTGTCGGCTATTTGACATTGTAAAATCAATATGAATAATTAGTAAAAAATAAACTTTTATTTCCCATTTATTCTATTTTCTTAGATCCATCATTAGCAATATTTTATAATGAGTATGCAGTTTTGGTAATGATAGCAATATTACTATTGAAATCTATATAAATCTATGAAAATAAAATTTGTGTGAAATATAGAAAGAGTTTTTCACCTTTCAATTTCCATTAAGCTGAAAAACAATAAAATCGAGATATTAGAAGAAGTACAATGATAAATTTTCTGATAGTTCAACTATCAGAAAATGAACACATCGAAATTTAACTGTTTGCCGTTCTAATAAGTAGATATTTCCACTTTAAATTGGAAACAATCGAAAATATTTTTATTTTTCATTTAGAAAAGAGTTTATCTCTAGGAGTAAAAGTGTATATACAATATTATGTATCTTGAAAATATTAAATTAAGAAAAGAGAATTGAATCTAGGAAACCTATGTAATCTTCTGATTGTAGGAATAATCTTGTAAAATATTTAAATTATAATATCATCAAAAAAATGTATAAACGATGAAAATCAGGGGATCATGATACAGCACTCATTTTACCATACTTGTATAGAAATCTACTTTATGTTTATTTAAAAATTTTATATCATAATCCTCTGGATTTTGTAAATTTATGATATATTTTTTATATTAAATATTAATTTAATTTTTGCCATTAGGAATTTAAAATAAATACAAATTTTACATACAAACCAATCGGATAACACAAGTTAAACTCTATATAATAGTTTGCATATCGCAGTATTTTGTTATAAACAAAACTATATCATATACATAATATACATCATCACGTGTAAATTGGACATACTTTAAAAGTTAAAAAAGACATTTAAATAATAATTTTAAAATTAATTTGTTTAGTTTTTTTTATAAAGTTTTTATGTTTTGTTGATTCGTTGATTAGTTAAATAAAATATTTTTAATAAACTTGACTATAGTTTGACTAAGTTCGAAAGTCCAAGTTTCAAAAATAAATTAATAGATTACATAAACCGTTATAATAGAAAATTACCTGTACAGTTAGGTGTAATGCCTAACGAGTTGGCTCTTTATAAGAAAAAGTTGACAATTGCTGGTAACCTAACCAAACAGTTTTGATTATGAATCCAATATTGAATATAATTATTAATTATATTATACCTTAGCAAATCTAACTAGTTGATTTATAAATAAATTGAAATGTGAGTCTTGTTGATATGTGCGTGAAATTGTATTCGATTTCATTTCATTTAGCACCGGAATACATTTTGTTACTAATTAATGCTCGTCATGCCGAAACTTCCGCATAAAGATTAGAAAAAATACCACCACGATTAGCATACGTTGGTCAATTGGTTAATTTGTACAAATAGAGGAACTTGAACTTCCAAAAACATTTTTAAATGACGTTATTAATACTCACTTGCTAGAATTTTCAATGTTATATTCGCATCTGCGACAATCTCCGTCGTATTATGTGGGATAGGTGCGAAGATCAAGTTTAGTGTACTGGATATGATAAAGGAAACATGATCCAAATAAATCACCTGAAAGAGCACGATTGGGAGTTTGTTTCCTCATTGCATTTTTAAAAATATAACTAACAATGCGTTTTTGTTAATTATTTTCCCTGCTGGCTTAAATCGTATTTGGACCCGCAGTTTGGTAAGCAGCTCTCTTGACCATTTTGTAAATTTGACGATTCACTTCTATATTGAATTAAAATTAGAAGGTGTTGATTTGAATATGTTATGTGATCAATATTCTTGGAGAAAGGCGAACTGAAATATTTTAATAGTTCCGAGCCGTTGAAAAATGTTTAACAGATTCTAAATTTTGATAATACACAAAACAGCAAGTTTGAATTTTTGGATAACTTAATTTATTAATTTCTTGGTACTTTATGATTTCCATGAACTGTACATGACGTTACTGTTGATGCCCATAAAAGGGACGAGCATTATGTCAAATTCGATTTTTTGAAGGTTTTGATACATTTTGTTCTATGCTGAAATTTGGACCTTCAAGGAGGGTCTGAAATGTTGAATCTAACACCATTATGCCAATCAAGATCACATTTATGTTAATGAAAACGATCAACAAAACTAAAATACGAGTTACAAAAACTTAAAATGTAAATCAAATTAATTAAAGTAACGACTGAAAGCACAAAGATCGAAGTGCATTAATACACCAAATTCTTTTTCACAATTTAAAAAAACATTTTCGTTTTAACTTTCTAAAAATCTATTGACTGAAATTATTAAAACTAGATTTTATTTAAAATGTATAAAACTTAATTAATAATTAACTATTAAAGCCATTAATTTTTTAAATTTTGTGTAAATAAATTAATTCTTTGCTTTTATTTTTTTTTTTCTAAATTAATAAAATTAATTTATGAAAAAAATGAAACAAAAACAAAATATTCATTAAAATATAAATAAATAAGGCATATCATAAATTGGTGCAATAAAAATATAAACCTAATACATAAAACGAAAATTTTAATTCTCTACAGAATTATAAATATCATTACAATTTATAATGTCAAAAACAATTGCTTATAGTTTTTGATAATATGTATTATATAATTAATTTGCAATTAAGTATTTATATAATGTTTTGTTTGTGAATTCGAGGGCGTTATTCTTTTTAGCTCAGATTCCTGATACTAAATCAACTCGATCAGTTGACAAGTCAAGAATTAGGAAGAGAACGCCTGGATAAATGACGGTATATTCTGTGGATCAAAATACATAATTTACATATTTGTAAATCTTCTATTTTATTTAAGCGCCAATAGTTGATAGCAAAATATGAGCATTCAGAGACAAATTTACCTAATCAATATCGTAAAATGGTGATCCTTACTTAAAATTATTAAATTTGGTAGTAACAATTTTATGATTGCTTCGATTTTGAAATTTAAGTTTTGAGTTCATTGTTTCAATTCCACTCAAATATTCCTCAAACTAAATTGTTATAACCATTTAAAGTTCTTTCGGATGAGAAATGCTATACATTTGTTTAAATTATATTTGAACCAACCAGTGTTATTTAAATTAAACCTTAGTCGATTTTTGCGAAAATAACAATCAAATTTAAGTGTATTTAATTTAAATTAGATTTATTTTATTCAAATTGCTCAATTTTCATGTTAGTGTCATCGCTTAAACATTATCAATTGTGTCTAAAATTAAATTATAAAATCATGTACATGTTTAACTAAACAAGCTCAAAATAACATTCAGGAAGTAGGAGCATCATATACATCTGTAATATTCATGTGTTTGACCTGATTGTAGTTAAAATTTTGCTATCACCTTTCGTTTTATTAAAACAGTTTTCAGACCACACTTAACTTAAATATATTTCACCTTTAGTTGTCTACAGACTATTACTTATAGACCAGATTAGAATACTAAACCTTCTTAATTTATTGAGATCGTATTTTGCTAAAACATTTTAAAGTCTTGGTCAAACCCAATTTTAGCTAAACATAACATTATCTCGATTAGACATATTTATTTCAAAACTTTTTAACCAAAGTTGAATTTTTGACCCAAGTTTAACCGAAGGCGATTGGTTTGAAACAATAATATTAAATAATCGAGTGCTATAATACGTCACTACGCTATACTAAAATAAACTATAAAATGTCTAAGACTGGACTAAGACTGTATCCGAAATAGTAATAATTATTTTCTTGTAATTTTTATTATTTATATGAGACGCACTCATCGAATTTACTGCAGTCTTTACTCCCTAATAAGTCTCTATATAATAAAGTATGTAATGGAGTTTTTTACGGTGGTCATATTTTAGTATAGAAAAAATACTATGTATAATAGAAAAAATGACAAAAACAAGTACCTATTTAATTCTTTGATACAATATAAATAATTATGAACCATGTTTTACCACTTTTGCCTACTCCTATATAGCATTTTGGTTTGACCAAAATGTTTGACAGATGTAGTAAAAATTGGTTACATTTGCATATTTTTAGTAAATGAAAAGCAAGCCATAATTAAAAATAAGTAAATTAATAAAATATGAATTTCATAAAAAAAATGTGAGAGACAGATTCCCGTCATAAATTACAACAGTATTCGGGCCCCAAAATTAAACCAATTTTAAAGAGAACTATTCAAATAAATATCAACTAATATATGTTTACTGAGTTTTGGGCACAGTCTAAGAATTAATTTTCAATAAATTACATAGTTTTACAAAACCTGTTTATAAAAACTAGTCTGTAGATAGCTTACACATATTATACACACATGTTTCTTAGTCAGTATTCCATTCTTTACTATTATTTTATAATAAAAAACATACATTCCGATCACTAACTTAGTTTAATATAGGTACATATGTATAAGTTAACAATATTAATTAAGTAAATGTACATTAAACAGTAAATAACGCGTATGTATAAACTAAACAAAATATTTTTACAATAGTTTTAAGAAATACATAAACTAGTAGCGCCCGCGCAAGCCACAGAGATGAAGAATTATTTTTGTTATTTATTCATATAAAAAAATGAATTGGAACTAAATTAAAACTATAAATAATTAATAAAGCAAATAAACTATAAAATATTAAATAAATAAATTAAAAATAAATCTATATTTTTAGGTGAAGGTGCGTTTAATTAAACAAAAAATAAATTAGTTAATTAAATTTGTATTAAGGCTTATTTATGCTTTTTAGTTCCCCCTCCCCCCCCCCAACCCCTCTTTATATTTCGTATCTACTCCCAAACTTTATAGTCATTTTTAATTTTTTAATTATTATTGTAAAAAACTATTTATAAAACTATAAATAAAAATAAAAAATTTAAAAAACATTTTTTTAAATAAAATTGGTTTCCATTATTTAATTAGATTTGAGCATATACCAAGAGCCTTGGAACCTAATTTGTTAGTTAAAAGATCGCAGCAACGATATGTTTTAATTTTGTGTCTCTTTTTTAAAAAAGTTTTTATGACGGAATAAACTATTTAATCAAACTTCAACTTTATTGCACTAAGACCCGAATTACACCATGTAATAGTGTCCATGTAATATAAATATCAATAGTGAAATATCAAAATATAAATTCGGATATTCTGTATTTAGTTAGTCTTTTAATTATTGTAATTTGGTTTTATTCTAAAGCTAATTTTATGTACCAATAAAGTTAATTTAATAAATTTGTCTATAAAAAAGCTGACTAAATTACAATTTTAAAAATATTTATAAGGACAAGCAAATTTTATAGGAATAACAAAGTTTCAGTTTAAAACTTATTTGTAAAAGAGCTGGTTGAAAAGTGGCTCTTATACAAATATGTTTTAAAATATATATGAGAGCAACGTAATATTCTCGTAATATAATCTTGTTATGCCGATCATATTAAACTTTCTTCTACGAGATTCAATAACATTGCAATAAAATGGCCAGACACATTGTTTTACTATGTCTCTGTCTTTGTGTGTGGTTCCATCGTCTTCACGGGGCTTCAAACTGGTTCACTAGTTGATTACCTCTCTCACGGTATACTTTCAAACTCCCAATTGTAATACAGGCCTAGTGAAAAATCGTTCTGGTCTGCCGCCATTCTTATTTACATGTAACTGGATTTGATGCCAACACTCAAGTTCATAGTATGTTATGGATAGCCAACTTTTGAGGTAATGCAGATAGTCCAGACTAAATTGAATTTTATCGAAAGATAAATGCAACGCGGAACAAAATTTAATAATCTGATTAGTAAATTTTTTTCCGCGTTGTATTTAACGTTGCAAAAGTATAAATGTATTTGGTTTAAATAAATTATGTACTTAAATTAAATGCAAACGTATAATACATTTATTAGATTATAGCTAATAGATGTATTGGAAGCTGAATGGTAACTCTTTTAGTAAGCGGCTACAAGTCCTTCTTTTACATGTCCATCTGCACACTGCATAGAGCTCCATATCCGCCTGTACTGACATGGAAGAGTCGTTGAGTTCTATATTCCAACAGAGTCGTGTTTTTTCATTCAAAAATTTTCAAGGTCGAATATAGTTCTGGATAAGAATTTTCTCGTTTTTTCAGTAAAAACCAAATGAAGTCAATTTTTTATCAATAATATATTTATTTAATATTAAACTACATACATATTTTAATTCAATCTTATCAACATAAAATTAAATTTAACTTTATTTTTCAATGTTCTCGATAAAGCAATATTTTTTTCAAGTTCTCGATTATATCATAGTACACGAACTCGAAAAAAAGGAAACTTTTGAAAGGAAATATTTTAAAAAAATATTGTTCATTGCATTTAGCTTAATACCTGTATTATTTGACAGTAAAAATCAAAAAATATTGTTATATGTTGAAATTTATTTAAATAAAATATATTGGTTAAATTAAATAAAATTTTCCAGTATTATTCCCGATGTTCTATATAAGACTTGAAGTTCTGTTAATAAAAAAACGCAGCAATAGATGTTTTCAATTTAATTATCGATTCAAATCGTGAAATCTTTTTTCATCCTGCCTCTGTTGAGATTTGAACTCGGTATCGCCAAACGTCTCTGCTTTAACTACTGTTCTATTTGATCGATTACTTTTGTGTATATGGTCGATGAAAAGTACAGAAAGAGATGAGCGATGAACTGCACAAAGTTTGCTACTAATAGCAAGCTTCTTATTATAAAAGTATGAATAGCTGTGTGAAAGTTTATACAGGATGTCCCAATATTCACTGACACGGGTGGTGCCGTTGGATCCCTTGATCAAAACGAAGGTGACTTTAGATGTACCAGTTCGCATTGACAAGCCAAGCCTTTCAAGTTATAAGCGTTTAAACAGGAGCCTTCCGACATATCCTATCTTGAAGAAACTACTATAACAGGAACACTGGTAACTAGAATTTTAAAATATTACATTAATACATATATACTTTCAAACAAATTATAAGTATTACTGTAATCTGAAAAAATTATTCATGATATTGAACACAAAATTTTCGAATTCATTTGGTTTCGGAAGATACTGTTTGTTAAAATTTGTGTCTCTAGGGCTATAAATATTTTTCAAAATTAACAGCCTTATTTTGGAGCTTTCCAAAAAGCTATAATTTGTCAGTTGTGATAATCAATTTATCTAGATGATAATCAATTTATCTAAAAAACGTATTAGTTTGAATGTAAAACTTAATTTTTCCTTTAATTCCAATACCTTATGGTTGTACAAACAATTTTGTTATTTTTCACTTGATTTTATTGAATAAGGAAAATTGAAATTTAACTGTAAGACTTTTTTAGATACGTTTTTTTAGATAAATTAATTTGTAGAATTATGATAAATTATAGGTTTTCGGAAACTCTAGGACAAGGGTAACTTTTTCTTTGAAATTTAAAAGTTTTTGTTATACTCAACAAACAGCAATTTCACTATGCAAATACGGTCAAATATCTAAACAAGGCTCTTGACGCTAAGCTCAAGTAGAAAGAGAAAAAAGAAGTGGTTAATATTAAATACAGAACCCAAAGGATGGTTAAATTAACCTCAATTCGTAAATTTTCAATCAGAAGTTATTGTACTGCTCTGTTATTGTACAAATGAGAAATCTAGTATGATTGTCTATGGTTATATGATGAGTATAGTAGCAGAATGTATTATAGTATTATAGTGTGACTGCTAGATTTGAGTAGATGTACTACAAAATTGTGGAGTTTGAATAATTTTTCGTTTATTTTTGAAGAAATTTCACGATTTTAATTCAAAATTACTAGTGAAAAGCGTTAAATTATTAAATCTTTAATGAAATTTTCAAATACTATGAAAAAGAGTACTTTTGGTGTATTAAAAGGAAAAAACAGAGTACAAATTTTGTTAACCTCTTAAAAGAGTTACATAGTATAATAATATATAAAAATGATTTGTAGTATGTATATCCAAATATTGTTATTATTGTACGACATAGAAATATGATAATGTACGAATAATATAGGCCTTATGCTGTGTGCCTCGATCGACTAAATTGACTAACTAAACTAAAGTAAGGTTAATTAATGCAATATATGTATAGATGGCATTAGCATAAAAGTCAGTGTATGTGCCTCAACTTTAACTAAACTAAATTAAATGTCAGAATCATTCGAAAAACTACATCCAAAATACATAGAGTAACAATTTTTTTTTTACAATTATTAAAGGATAATGATAAACAATAATAATTGTGTAATACACTTTTTGTGTATTTAAATATATTTTTATTAAGATGGATTATAAAAAATAAACGGCAACGGCGAACAAAGTAATTCACAATACAATTTGTATGTTGATTTTTAAGGTAATCCATGTAAATATAATTTACATATAATTTCTTACGTAATATAATATTGTTAAATATTATATGTACGTATTACCAGTTTTGTTGAAATTATATCGCGATCCACATTACACAATAGGAATAGCTCTATTTATTTAAAAACAAAATTCTTATGACAAATGACAACCAGTTCATTTGGGAACACATTTAACTGATTTAAGAGTACCAGTAATAAACCTTAAAATAAACGAATATTAGTAGGATAATCATAGTCAGACACGAAGATAAATGTTCAAATTTCTTTACCATAATATACATTTTTTATCATAATATACATTTTTGATTCACGCAATGGAAAACTGGAAAATCAACCTCTTAAATGAACACACAAGTATCTTAATTGAAAAAAATTCAGCCACCGAGGAGAGTTGATCACAAACATACTATATGCTTTGTATTTTTATAACAATTTTAAACGTAATAATTATTTATAAATGTCATGTAAATTGTTCGACAGGGAAAAATGAGATATATTCTTGCGAAAAATAAATGACAACATTAAATGAAGTTTCTCTCGAAACATGTACAAACTTAAATTGCATCTAACTTCCCAACTGAAATGAAAAGTCGACGAAAAGTAACCTCGGAAAGAGACTTTTCAGCTATAACCTGGTGTTCAATAGTGAAAGTTCAATTTATTTTAGTTTAGTCAATATTTAGTGTGTTAAGGCACACAGCATTAATGGCGATTTTAAGTAGGATAAGCGCCTCTCACAATAAAATATAAAACATTCAAACTGTACAAAAACGACATTAAAATGACACAAAATTTACAAACGGCTGTGTTACAATTGGTTGAAATGCTAAATATTTTAAAACAAAATAATTTTCCTCTATTTTTAACTGATTTGTGCCAGTTGCAAACGGTTAAAATTTAGACGGTTTCATTTTATTTCTTCTTAATCAATTTAAACAGTTTTGTCCAAATCAGTTATTTTGAATTAAATTGAATAACACTAATACAATATAAAAAAGATTTGTACTAATTTTGTTAATTAATTTATTCCTGTATGATTATCGATCTTGGTGATGAGCTATCTGAAAGTAAATGATTTAGGTTTGTCTGCTTCAATATCTATAATATAACCAAAAAAAATTGTTTTATTTTTATTATTTTTTATTATTATTGTATTATTTTTAATGTCACCTATCACAACGTTGGTTTAAAGGTAAAATCCACTATCTGCACGATTTGGGTATTATCACTATAAAATTTCAATTATGTTCAACCATTCTTATACTTTTCCTTAATTTTGCTGAGACCTCACTAGAGTAAAACTCACTAAAAAAAATGTCTATTTTTTTATAAATTTTCTATCTATTTATGATTGTCAGTTAGTGACTTTTACCTTTAAACTGTCGACAACATGATAAAATTTTTAACTGGCTCTCCGATCAGTTAAAATTTCCGTGGTGAATAAAATATCAACATTTTACCGCGCCTTTGTTCAAATATTATGTATGTATTTGCTACACTAAGACTAAATACTTGCACTACAATTTTCAAATTTGTAATAAATAATGCCAATAAATGTATATAAAACGTTAAGTGCTCTCTATTGATTTCGTTTGGTATGTTATTTATAGTATGAAGTTTCATACTATAAATGACATACCAAACGAAATCAATAGATAGCACTTAACTATACTACTTTTTAATGAAATCATGTAGTATCGCTAGTTTACTATGGAAATGTACACTCATTTCCCTATAGTATTTTAAGTCGTATGACGTTAAAACACGTTAAATCAATTTTTTGTTCAAAATGATGATAACTAAATGACAAAATATTTTATCAATAGGTACTGAAAAAGTGTCCGCTGATGAAGTGATTAAGCGAACAGCAATTAGAAACAAACTTAAGTGTAAAAGTTTCCGATGGTATTTGGAAAATATCTATCCAGAAAGTCAAATGCCACGAGACTATTACTATTTAGGCGAGGTGAGTTCGGTTATCTGTACCTCATTTTTGTTGCCTTTTCGAGTAAAAATTACCAGAAAATAATAATATTAGTGAATATGTGTGTATTAGTGCGCATGCGCTGTGCAATTTGTTTTATGTTATGAATTAACATCGTAATTTTAAATTTATTGAATGAAGTCATATCTGGTATTAAATTAAATTTCCAAATTTAATTACGATTATTAATAAATAATTAAAAATACATTATACATATTTACAAAAAATGAGTAGTAATATTCCATAAATGTCAATTCTCCGTCTCAATAGCACGAGAAAACGGAGTATCAGCACTAACAATTTTTGCATGTTTTAACCGATTTATACCGATTTGATAATTTTTCATGCATACTATCCTACTCTCAACACTAATGCCATGGGATATTAGTATATATGATACAACAATTTCTCTATAAGGATAGCCTCAATAGCGTACGGTCAAACGTATAGAACTAAATTGATGAAGACAAATTATTTTTATTTTATCTATTCTCACACTTTATAAGAGAAAATGAATTAAAAACTTCTAGCAAAAAACAAAATTAAAAATTACCGTTTGGAGGCGAAGAATAAAAACAATTTATTTCTATTGTTCTTTTTTGTTAATAATAATACGGGTTCACCAAAATACATATAGTAGCGACAATGATGTTCTATTGAGCCTACCTTATATACCATGGGGTCGATTATGTAAGCGTTACGATTTACGAGTTATATCGAAATTACAACCAAACGCGATTATGTAAGACATTTTGAGTTCTCGTAATTGCACCCTATTGTTGTTGTTTTACTCGTACAAGTTTTTGAGTACGACAAGCAACTCGTAATGGTTGAAATGATTATTTTTAAGGAAAATTTGTCAAAATTAACTAACCAAATAAGTTTTGTATGAATTTTAAGGATTTTTAGTAGTCAATAATATAAGATTAATTTATGAATTATTAAAAATTTAATACATAGTTTAATCTGTTAGTACTCGTATATTCATTTTTGTCTTTTTTAATAAAAATTATTAATAATTAAGTTTTTATACCGTCGACTACGATTAATTGCGAAATTAATTAATTAATTTATATATTTTGTTTGCAATTAAATAATAAAATAAAATTATTCTAATTTTATTTTTTGGTTTTTATTTGGAATTTAATTCTATTTGTTTAAAACATAAAACCAATTCTGTCGAACGCTATAATTTTGAAATTGCAATATAAATTACAATAATAATAACAGTGTTAAAGGCCATTACTGGCCCCTTACTGAATCAACAATAAATTACAATAAAATGTTTGTAAACAAAATAAAAACAACAACAAAATATGTGTACGAAAATGAAATCCCGTTATGTCACAATTACGACTCATGGATCACGAGTTCTCGTAACTCGTAATACGAGAGATATCTAATCGACTCCCATATATTAATAATAAATATTTACGACATAGTTTGATTGAAGCGTTGTACACTCGTCAGATCTTCTCAACGGTTTTAAGATAAATAGTGGCATTGACTGTTGTGTATAATAACTATTTTCTACCCATTTTTTCAAATCGAGGTTAAATAAATGAGCCGAAATAGTTCCATTTGAAAATTGAGTTATGGCGTATATGATAATAATATGCTAATAATAATAATAATAAAACAGTGTTTAAAGGCCATTACTGCCCCTTACTGGCTCCAACGGTTTCGATCCTGAGCTTAGTCTTCAAACTG
Source organism: Tipula unca (assembly GCA_951394425.1). Taxonomy (NCBI): domain Eukaryota; kingdom Metazoa; phylum Arthropoda; class Insecta; order Diptera; family Tipulidae; genus Tipula; species Tipula unca. Next base: position 112,917,435 of record OX596381.1, read on the forward strand.
TCTTAGGCAACCTGCAGAAGCCAAGTCATTCTCTATACCTTGGAGCCATCGTCGCCTGCAACGACATCTGCGCCTACCATATGGTGGTTTTCTTTTCAGAGATCGCTGCACAGTTCGTTCCGGATCAGCAAGCAGAACGTGACCGAGCCAGCGTACTCGCTGAGACCTTATTTCATGGACAATATTGGGAATCTTCATCGGATCTCTAATCTCGATACTGTACAGAGATCGGTATGTCACATCTATTTCGCATTTTGGGCCGTAAACCACACGCATGACTCTTCTCTCAAATGTAAGGAAACATCTCTCGTACTCATCCGTCAGCGCCCAACTTTACATCCATTCATAACATCGGGGCTGATCAACGCTTTGTAAAGCTTCAGCTTCACGGCACTTGATAGGTGTTAAGATTTTAGCAGTGGCCTTACAGGATACAAAGCACAGCTGCCAGCCGCACTTTAATATCCTCACCCACACTGTTATTATGAGTGATAAGAGAGCCCAAATATTTGAACCTCCTCACTCCTTCAAACGTGTAGTGGCCACCACTAAAATCTGGTGTGCCATTGTCCCTATAACCATAGATAATGTATTTCGTTTTGGACTCATTGATCTGGAGTCTAACAGAAGCTGAAAACTCTACAAGTGGATTAAGTATTTCCTTCACTTCTTTGGTCCAATCACGCATCTGTCATCTGTATGTGCAAGCAACATGTGCTAATACACATAAAAAAACAACACAGAATAACAATATTTAATACTATACAGTGTACGTATACAATATATCTCGTAGTCTCGAAAAGGCAACACAATTGAGGTACTGATACCGTTGTAAAATCCAACCCATCAAACTAACTTGATTTTTATTTAGATTCGCAATTTGGATGCATACAGTTGTTTCAGTGTATTTATTTTATTATCAGAGGAATCAAATAAATTGAGCGAACAACTTGGTTTCACCTATTGTCATGGTTTGGGTGGTAATCAAGTATTTGCCTATACAAAACGTAATCAAATCATGTCAGACGATAATTGTTTGGATGCCTCAAGTGCTGTGGGTCCAGTAAATCTACGGCATTGCCATGAAACCGCAGAGAATCAAGAGTGGCTGTACGATAAAGAGGTAAGTTTTGTTTGTATTTTACATATTTGAACACAGTTTTCGTACATATAAGTCGTGTTTTTTAATTCAAATATTTTCTTATTGGAATGAAATTCTGGATAAGAATTTTCTCATTTTTTCAGTAAAATCCAAATGAATTTAATTTTTTATCAATAAATAAGATACATTTAATGTTAAACTACACATTTATATTCACTAGGTGCGTTTTTTTATTAACAGAACTTCAAGTTCTATAAGAACATCGGGAAAAATACTGGGAAATTTTTTTTAGTTTAACCAATATACATAGTTAATTTACGTTCTATTTATTTGAATAAATTTCAATTTCTAACTATATTTTTTGACGTCTATTGTGAAATAATACAGGTATCAAGCATAAAACAATGAAAAATATTTGTTTAAAATATTTCCTTTTAAAATTTCCCTTTTTTTCGAGTTCGTGTCTATGAATTTATCGCGAACTTGAAAAAACCAATGTTTTATCCAGAACATTGAAAAATAAAGTTAAATTTTATTTTATTTCGATAATAGTGAATTAAAATGTGTAGTTTAACATTAAATGTATCTTATTTATTGAAAACAAATTAAATTCATTTGAATTTTACTGAAAAAATGAGAAAATTCTATCCAGAACTTCATTCCAATAAGAATATTTTTTGAATTAAAAAACACGACTATTATCGAAATAAAATTAAATTTAACTTTATTTTTCAATGTTCTGGATAAAACATTGGTTTTCTCAAGTTCGCGATAAATTCATAGTACACGAACTCGAAAAAAAGGCAAATTTTAAAAGGAAATATTTTAAACAATTATTTTTCATTGTTTTATGCTTGATACCTGTATTATTTCACAATAGACGTCAAAAAATATAGTTAGAAGTTGAAATTTATGCAAATAAATAGAACTTAAATTAAATATATTGGTTAAACTAAATAAAATTTCCCAGTATTATTCCCGATGTTCTTATAGAACTTGAAGTTCTGTTAATAAAAAAACGCACCTATAGTTAGATACATGTAATAAGATATCAGACTAAGCCTTAAACCATCCCAACTGTAGTTTGGCTTTATGATTTGGAAGTTAATTAGAATTAAGGTTTTTTATTCAATGAACAGCAGTTTCTGAATCTTCTTTTTTACAAAAGAAGTTGCCTGGCCAAACAATCGATCCTAGCAAATTTGTGAAGGATATTTTCTCAGAACGAAGTAATTTAAAATTTTATGAATCTATTCTATTCTGAAAGTTATGTATAATAATAATAATATACAAGGACTAGTTTCGGGCCGATAAAAATTCAGTTCTTTCTTCAGGCTATGTGGCGACTGAACAGTAGACAACACAGTAACACAAATCATACAACGCTCATATATATAAGTCTTGTTTTTTTATTCAATAATTTTCGAGTTCGAATATGTTTCGGATAAGAATTTTTTCGTTTTTTTAGTCAAATCTAAATGAATTTAACTTTTTATCCATAAATTGATACATTTAATGTTAAACTACTTATTTTAATTCAATATTATCAACATAAAATTAAATTTAACAGGATTTTTCAATGTTCTCGATAAATTAATGTTTTTTCAAGTTTTCGTTTAAATAATAGTACACGAACTCGAAAAAAGGGAAATTTTGAAAAGAAATATTTTAGAACAAATATTTTTCATTGCATTTAACTTAATACCTAATTTATTTGACAGTAAACGTCAAAAAATATTGTTAGAAATCGAAATTTATTCAAATAAATAAAATATATTGGTAAAATTAAATAAAATTTCCCAGTATTATTCCCGATGTTCTATATATAACTTGAAGTTATGTTAATAAAAAAATGGCAGCTACAACACATAGCAAAATTTTTTGATGTACATTTTAAAATGGAAATGTCGATTTTTTCTTCCATTTTAACTAACACCAACACATAATTATGCGTCAATTCGAATATATAAACATAAACAAAGCGATATGTCATTTGTAGTCATTCGTGTTTCTCTTGTTGTTCTTAAAATACATGTTTATAAAATTAATGTTGAATTAAATCGTATCAAAAAAATTGATATTGTACATCAAACTTATTTTGGAAGTACCAATTTTTTCTGGAATTTTAACTAACACCAACACGTGTTCATCTATCAGTTCATCATAAATATAAATATAAACAATCGACGAAAGACGTCATAATAATACATTTCCTTCTCGTTCTTTCAATATTACTACTCTTTCTTACTAACACAAAGACAAAAAAACATCAATTTCCTTGATGTGTGATGATTGATGAAACTTGAATTTTTTTTAAAACCCGAAAGAACTCGACATTAGTTTGGTCATCCGAAATTGTTTGATTATTTTTATTAATTGACGTTAGCTCTAATATATTTCACGCTATTTAGGACCGGTATATTAGATATTAGCATGAATTAATAAAAAATAATTAATAATACCGACAGAATAATGTATAATTCAAAAACGAAGTAATTATCAAAAATATAAAATCCAATGAGAATGATTGAATTTTTAAATGTACTAGCTATACATATACAGTGATACCCAAAAGAATTCGTACAAAGTTCACATTCCTTTAAAAAGCTATTTTCTAGTATCTAAATTCTTAAATTTCTTCTTACATTTTCTTACATTTCCATTCTTCGATGCACGATTCAGAAAAACGGAAAAATTCCATAATTTATAACAACAAAACACACAAAATTATTCGCTGAAATAATACTGAATTCGGTTTCAGCATTTTGTGTGGTAGCACTGCTAAATTATTAAAATAATGAGTACCGATATTCTGCAATTCTTCAATTAACTTTGCGTTTAGCATCTGTTTACTAGTCACTTTATATTGATGGAATCTCTTTTTTCAGTTCAGCCTATAATAATAATAATAAAACAGTGTTTAAAGGCCATTACTGGCCCCTTACTGCGTCAACAATGTGGCTCCAACGGTTTCAATCCAGGGCTTTGGAAGCACAACATCCTGAAACCGCAATTTTTCGGCTATTACACTTAAATTACGTTTCAAAATATCTAAATATGTAAATCATATGTATAAATATGTTGGTTTATAGTTGTTTCTATAAACTCTATATATGTTTCCCACGATAGCTACCGGTACACTCCCCCACGCACCATAACGTTTCCGCCTTCATGTTAATAGTAAAAAGTAAATTCTCTTTTCTGAGCTCCTTAGGTTTTTAGAAAATGGTAACTTTCATCAGATAAACATCAAATGGTTTCGTGAAAACCGATTACTGAGCTCAGAAAAGAAAATAGATTGTATAAGTAACGTCGAATTATGTAAAAATGTTCATTGAAAAGTTCATTGAAATAATGGGGATGAATTGCGAAATTTTAATTTGATTGAATAAATTAGGTAACAAATTATCATAATTTTCGTTATATTCGTAATCTTTGTTGAGCTTCCATGTATATTACCATACACACTTAATTTAATATACAGATCCATAATATAACAAACTGAGGTTGAATGAGGGTCTAAAAACAGAATCAAACATTTCATACAAAATGTATGAAAAACTAATTTTTTCCAGTTCTGATTTTTAATTGAAACCATAATTAATTAATTAAAATTAAAACAGTTTTAAAGGCCATTACTGGCCCCTTACTGAGTCAACAATTGGCTCCAGCGGCTCCAGCGGTTTCGATCCCGAGCATGGTCTTCATACTGTCTAAGACAAACTGAAGAGGCCAAGTCGTTCTCTACACCGTGGAGCTATCGTCGCCTGCAACGACCTCTGCGCCTACCATATGGTGGCTCTCCTTTCAGAGATCGCTGCACAATTCGTTCCGGATCAGCACGCAGAACGTGACCGAGCCAGCGTACTCGCTGAGATCTTACTTCATGTACAATATCGGGGATCTTCATCAGATCTCTGATCTCGATATTGTACAGAGCTCGGTAGGTACCATCTATTTCGCGTTTTGGGCCGTAAATCAAAACCATAATAAATTTTTAATTATAACCTAAGGAATATAATCATTAATCTTTGATATTTAACATAATAATATAATATAAGCTCGTTAAAAATTATTTTTATTTTATTAATTGTTTTAATTTAAACCAAAAATTATTAAATATTGTCACAACATTAATAACAATTAACATAAATACAAATAACTGATAATACTACATATAACTCGCTTTATAAAACCAAGTTTACATCGTAAGTAACATGCTCATTTTTCAGTGAGCACCACTATCTACTTAACGCGATATTTACAGTTTATGAACGAACTTTTTTTTTATTTAACGCACTATTTAATGAAAACATGAACAATCAAAAGTAAACAAAAAATATGTAAAACCAAAACAAAAATAACAAATCGGTTGAAATCAGAGGAAATAAAAGTTTATTTATTTTTTATTGTTATGCCTAAATTATTATAATTTAACATAATAAATTATGTTATTTAAAAATTAGTTGGTGTTCATTTCTTAATAGCTAACCTCAAACAAAAGATAGTTTAACAATTGGTTTTCAAAACGTTTAGTAATATTCAACGCTTCAAAACATTAGTTTTACTATAAATATTTAGGTATGAAGTTGTATAATTTCAATATATATCTCACTAAATAAGTGAAGTGTGACACACGAATAGGTCGACTTCAATTAAATCCAAAGATACTTATATTTTTTCTATTTCGAAATAAATTTTATTTTTATTTCGGTTGAAATAGTTAATATAGCCGTTTAATATATCGGATAGATTTATAGTTGTTAAAAAATTTAACGGTGCAAATCAATTTTTAAATATTGTATCCGTTTTGTTCAAATAGTGCATTATTTTTTTATTACTTTTGTTTTTTCAGTAAAAATAATACTGCCAGAAAATGTTTCATAATGGATATCAATGGATATCAATCTTGGTCTGTTAAAGGTTGAAGTTCATTTTTTTCGTTGAGCAAACAATTCTAAAGAAAACTAACTATATAAGTATGTATGTATATGTTTTTTTAAATTATATATATAAACAAATAACTTATAATACTTATAAGATATTTGTATACAAAGCCTGATTTCCATACGAAAAAATGACGGCAGTATTTTTTTTACTGGAAAGACGAAAAGAGTAAATAAATTGAAAATTCCATTAGAGTGACAAAGATAATCTTGTTTTTTTATGCCAATATTTTATAGACAAATTTTTTGTAACAACCAATAAAATTTCATAAATTTCTTTCAAACTCTACAAAATCTAAATAGAAATTTATTTATTTATTTGACTGTGACTAAATGACTATGTACTCGTATATCGCAAAACAAAAAGAAAAATTTCTTATCCATACACAATTTCTCTGTAATATTGTAATACAATTTCCATAAAAAGTATTTGAGGAACTATATTTTTCAGTAAATTATGGCAGTATTACTACCGCATACATAATTGACCAGTAAAATTTTTACTGAAATAGATTTTGCCTTCCTTCACAAATCAAGCGAATCTATATTTTTGCCCATTCTGGTTTTGATAGGCTTAACTAATTGTTTTCTATTTGCGTTCGTACAGTTCATCCTAACTTATTTGATGTTGAGAAAATATATTATGTAATACAATTTTTATTGGAATCTCTCTAGGACGTCCTAGATTGTACTTACTTAGAATATATTTTCTGTATATTACTATCGGGTATGATTAGGCTAGTTTCTAGCTATTTAGTAAAAATTCACTATTTCGAACGCCAGGCCTAATACTAGACCAGTTATTGAGGTCGCACAGTATTTCTGGAATTAAATCATCATTCTGGGGCCGAAAATATCAGTTTTACCATTTTATACTGTTTTATTAATATATTTTAGTAACATACAATTTTATTACTTTTTCTAGTATAAAACAATAAAACATGTAGGATTTGGTACATGTTTAACACGAGCATCTGAAGATCCAGTGCAGCCGTTGCTCAGACCATGCATTTATTTAAAAGGTTATACAGGACAACAATGGTTAATGCAATCACAATTCAAATGGCAAATCAATAATCAAATGCGTGTTAATAATTGATTTTATATTTACCAATGTTATAGTACTACATCACATTATTCATTGTTTAATTACGTCGTTCTGAATTAAAAAATAAACTTGTTAATATTCACATCATTGGCTCTATTACTCGCTCGCTGAAATGCAGGGTGTCCAATATTCGATAATACCGGTGAATTCCTTTATCAAAACAAAGATGATTATAGCACTACCACTTCGCGCCGGGAGAAAAGTCTTTAAAGTAATAAGCGTTTAAGCAGAAGCATTCCGACATAGTACTGTGTTGAATGAACTGCTATAACAGTTATATTAGGTATTTAAATTTTAAAATATTATCTGAGCAAATAATTGATATGGAACAAAAATTTTAAAATTTAATCTGGAAAAATAATTCCTGATATCGAATAAAAACTTCAAAATCATATTTTGCTTTCGGAAGCTATGATTCGTTAAAATCATCCCTCTATATGGCTATAGACATTAAAAGCTATAATTTGTCGTAGTTGTGATAATCAATTTATCTAAAAAATGCAATGTATATACGAGTATAATACATACATATAATATATACTTGTATTATAATTTAATATACTTATATTATACAAAACTCTTACTATTTTATTCTTCTATTTCGGAAAACCCCGAATCATATATCACAATTATGTTGAGGTTGAAAGAGAATCGATTGGTCTTCTCTCAAGTCTCAACAGTAAATACAACAAATAAAATGACAAAAACTGTATGAAAGAACAGGAACACAATATTAAAATTACTATCACAATCAGTACTATCTTTGAGTAAATATAAATAGAGAAATCATGCGCAATTACAATGTTACCGCAATAGATAGCGTTACATACATGTCGATTTTCTTTGGTTAAAATTAATTGATTATTTTGACAAATAATTGATATTTTTCAGTGTTTCAATTTTCTTTGGCGAAAATAATTGATTATTTTTTGATGTATAATCAATTTTTTCAAATCATGATTTTTTCTATAATCTACTACCACTACATTGAAAAAAAGAAATGTCAAATATGACAAATAGACGTCTCGTCATTTTTATGTCAATTCAATGGTTTTCTTGCTGTGTGGTGATAATAATTTGTCCATAATAGTTGTCCATAATTTTGTTGACGCGGTAGTTAGCATTGACAGTGGCGATTAATGGGATGAGGCATCAAACATTACCTCAGATCGTACACAAGATCAGCAGATAACATCGACAGAACAAAATGATTCAACTGATAACTCGAGAGAAAATGTAACTGACAATGTATTGAAGCATTTGGGCGAAGTAAAACGCAATCGAATTGCTTCTAGCTTTTAAAATTTAAATCAAAAATATTACATATAAATTAAAATAATACATAGATAGATTATAATAAATAAAACACAAAAAGATTCATTATATTTATTTCATTCACATGAAATTCACATTAAACTGACAGAAAACAAAATGTCAAAATACCAACACAAAGACAAAAAATAATCAATTATTTTTCGTTTTCGATTGGCAAGAAAATAATTGATATTTTTTGTAAAACCAAAGAAAATTGACAATAATACACGATTTTGAATGTTTTTCTAATTTTTTGTGCATAGTATATTTATTTTATAGGTTGCAATGGGCGCTTTCAGGTCTCCCAACATGTTGGCATCGAAAATTGACTGATGGAACAAATGACATACGATCTATCACTTTGCCATGAAATTTTCGATAAATTGGATGCATTCAAAACTTTTCATGATAAATTTACTCAACATGTTGCCAACTGTTGGTCGACCTGCAAGCGCTCAATGTATCGAACTACAGTAAAAATTTTCGCTGAAATATTTTGTTTTGAGTAATGAGTATCATACTATCATTTGAACTTTATTTCTTTTCGCTCTTATGTATACAACAAATACAACAACAAAGCAATTTAAAAACTAAGGTAGATGAATTAGATTTTGGGTTTTATCACACAGGCAGGACCCGTGTGAATGTGCGATATTTGTTTTACATAGCGTTTTGTTGTTGTACAAAATACTTGCATCAGTGAGTGGTATGTATTTTGATTTTAAAAACTTTGGAAATTTAACTTCGGAACTATCTAGGATTTTCGAAATATACATTTAAATGTACGTTCTTGTAGAAAAATAAAACAAGTATTTAATTAATTGAAGTTTGTAAGTGAAACGATTTTACGCATATACCAATGTTTAAAGGTTTTTCAGAACAATTTGAATGAAACTTTTTTAAATTAACAGAAACCTTTTTCAAATAAAACGAAACCATTTCTAAATAGAATGAAAGCTTTTTCAATTGGAATGAAACTTTTTTCAATTAGAATGATACCAATTACAAATCCAAAGAAACCTTTTATATTAAGTTGATCGCCTTGGAATCTAACACTTGAGATTTATGAAGGATAATCTGTAATAAACAGTAACATAGCTGTTTTCAATCATTTAAAATTCGACAAAATTAATTTTTTATTGGTATTACAATACAAGATTAACCCTTATCGATTTCATAGGACGACTCATTTTTTCATTTGTTATTTCGCTATTTGCAGATTTTCAGTTGCTGATGTTTTTTACCATAAAAAATGTATAAAAACCAAGACATTTTTCGTAATGAAAAACACAATAAAACTGTTGTCTATTGTAATTTTGGTTGATTCAATGAACTGTTTACACAATGTAAGAGACAATTTTCAAAAATTTTCGGCAAAACGAACTAACTACCGATAAAGATAAAATTCAGCAAGAAGATGAAAACGGTCTTCTAAAATAATTTTTACATATGAAGTTCTGGAATATGGCCAATTAGAAAGGAACTTTGTTATTTCTTAACCGATTATCACGACGTTTAGCATGTACGATGCAAGTGGAATTCTAAAATAATTTTTACAAGTTCTGGAATATGGCCAGTTAGAAAGAATTGTGTTAACCGGTTATAATAGAATTCTTAACCGGTTATAATGAAATTCGGCATGTTCGAAGGTACTCAGGTGTTTTTTAAAAGATTTCATATCGTCTTCATCATAATCGGTTAATAAATAGCCAAGTTCCTTCCTAATTTTCTTTATTCCACATCTTCTGCTAAATATCATTTTAAAAATCCATTTTCATGGAATTTCATCATAATCGGTTATGAAATAACCAAGTTCCTTTTTGACTGCCCATATTCCAGAACTACATGTAAAAATCATTTAGATTCCTTTTGGCAGTGCACATTTGTGATTTCACTAAAATCGTCTAAGAAATTACGATGTTCCTTACTGATTGGTCATATCCCAGAACGTCATATATACAAATTATATTATTTAATTATTATAATCCCAATTTCTTCGTACATGATGAATTTCATCATAATCGGGTAAGAAATTACCAAGTTCCTTCATAATAAACACTTCGACCTATTGCAAAAATTACGAGTATCTATAAAATGGTACCGACCGGTAAAGGTTAAACATAAAGGTTCATTAAGAAACTCGAAGAGTCCGTGGATGGCACTGAATTCAAACTAGCCATTACAACTATCACCCAAATAATGTTCTCTCGTTGAATCCAATAAATTTATAGCCATTGCTTTTATTTTTAAAAAGACTTGTTCAATTGGATTCAACGTTCAACTTGGAAGAGTACGGCGGTAGGAACCGTAAACTGTTTCCTCAGGTTTCTATTATATCCTTGATCTGCGCAATTTGGTGGATTTGTGCGTCATCCATTACAGTGAGTTCTTCAATAAATTTGCAAAATTTACTTGTACATATTAGAGTTTGAATTATAGAGGTAGAGTTTGATTTATTTTGGAACGGATAATGCCCAAATCTATAAAATTGCGCATTCCATGAATAAAATTAAAACCTCAGGAAGTCATTTAAGGTATCTACCACCGTACTCATTCCTGTTCTGAATATGAACATTTTCGGTTTATTTTAAATATTTTGTACTGAGATGAATTCTCAAAATTTGTATTCAAATTTTATTAAAATTTGGCATATATTTTTTTGGATTTTGCATAATTTTTTTAATAAAATCAAAATTAATTCCTTGTAAATATTCCGATTGATAAAATCTGCGCAGATCTCAGAACAAAGTTTTACTACATACAGTGCCAAAAGTTCCACCATTCTAATCTTCACCAAAATTAGTGTTATTCGTTATATTTATAACATAATTGAGGCTTAAACTCTTGCAGTTTTGTGTATTTAATTATGTTTCTTAAATACAAAATTTGTTATAGAACCAGCGTAATTTACTCAAATATTCCTAATCAAATTTTTGTTTCGAAGCAACGCAATCGCTCACCTTAGACGGAATAAAAATTCGGTACATAATAAAAAAATATTAAAAAACTGAAAACAAAACAAAAGATAAAAAATTTGTTTGTATGTTTGTAAGGTTATTTTGCTTTTGTTTTTTTCGTTAAATTCTATGTACAATTCTATAGTTGATTGTCGCGCTGTACAATTCGAGCGAGGTAACATTGTAACTTTTATTTTATTTTAGTAATCACTCTATATATAAATACACAAAGGTGCTATGCACGAACTATGTAAGTTTCAATTTTCCGCTTGTTCGTTAACTTTTTTTCAATTTTTCGTCATTAAAAAAAGTAAATCAAATAAGGGGACGTACAATACTATAAAAAAGTGAACGAGAAAGGGGAAATGATTTAACCAAGTAAACGAAACACTATAAAAACTATGTCGAATTTTTTCGTGCCACCAAAAGTGATGTACATACATCAAAAAAATAGCAAAACATTTTTACAGCTTTTTGATGTACATCATTTTTCATGTTCATTCTGGTCAAAATATAGCAAAATTTTTAATGTGGATTTTTTCTTCCATTTTAACTAACACCAACACATAATTATGCGTCAATTCGAAAATATAAACATAACATATATTTTGTTGTTCTTAAAATACGTATTTATAAAATTAATGTTGAATTAAATCGTACCCAAAAAACTGATATAAATCATTTTTAAAGTTTTTTTGGAATTACCAATTTTTTGCTGGAATGTGAAACTAACACCAACTATCATATATCGTTTGATAAATATAAACATAAACAATCGACGGAAGACGTCATAATTATACATTTCCCTCTCGTCCTATCAATATTTACCTCCCTTTCTCTCTTTACTAACACAGAGACAAAAAAACATCAATTTCTTTACGCGTTCTTTGGGGCCAACGAAAATTTGACTCTTTTTTTAAAACCCGAAAGAACTTGACATAGGTTATAGACTTTTAGATCATTTGTTTATATGTATGCGGGAAACTATAAAGAGAATACACTTTTACATGCATACACCATACATAATACGATTTTTTATTGCCATTTAGCAATGCAGTTGACTGACCCAGTTAATGTTATAAATTTTTAATTTAGTAAATAAACACAAAAAATATATTATAGTACAAAACTAAATTGTTATATATATATACAAAACTAAAAGTTATATTAATTCACATTGTCTTAATATTAGCCATAAAGTTGAGAGGAGAATTTCTTATTGCGTTCTCCATCACTAATAAAGCAAAATTTTAATTTCGTCTCTTTTTATTTTGCTAGAAAAAGCAAGTAATTTATAATGACCCCAATTATGATTGTCCTGCCGATCCATAATCGCCTCGAAAAAGCGTAGTCGTGTCGTTTATTATTTGGTAAAATAATAATTATTTATAAAGCCTCTATTCCATTGTGAAAAATTTGCTGTCAGCAAAACCAAAATGGGATAAAAATATAGATTTGCTGGTGGTGCGAAAGAAACAAAAACTTCATCAGCAAAATTTTACTGGAGAGAAAAATGTGTTTGTGTTAGTGTGTTGCCATAATTTATTATAGAAAAGTATCAAGTTGAGTATTTTTTATGGCAACATTTACACACATCGACATAAAAATTGTGTGCGGATAGGAAATTTTTTTCACACACATGTTTGGATTTTTTTATGGTCAAATGTTATTTTGTTGTACATTTTTTTTTTAATATTTCCGACGTTATAATAATAAATTATTATTGTTATTATTATTAATTATATTACAATAAATTATTTATTATGTAATAGCATATGAATAAATGAATAAAATTATGTTCGCACCCTAGACATAAAAAAAATTATGAAATTTGTTGGTTATGTTACAGAAGCTGTCAAAACGTAACCATAAAAGTTTCGCTTTAAAATAAAAAATAAAAAAAACTACTATCTCTGTCAAACTAATGGAATTTTTTCTTTTCTTTCTCCTTTCATTATGGCAACAAAAAAATGTTGCGATCTGTTAGTATAAATTTGCAAACTATCTCTTTTTCCTCTTTTCACTTGCCACCGAAAATAAAAATATTGGAGATGTTTTAACGAATGAATTTATAGAAATAGAATCGAGTAGGCTATGATCACAATATAAATTGCGAAATAGAATACAATTTTGTTCGTGAAAAAAGAGACACAAATGTCTACCGAAGCGAATCGAAGTGATGATAGAAATTCCCAGCACAATGTATAAAGGTGGCAATGGTAATGTCAATACATTATAAATACTTAAATAGCCCTACACACGATCCAATTTGTCGGACCAACTGTCGGAATGAATGTAAAATATAATGTGTGTATGTAGGTTCGATAAAATAATAATAATAATAAGTTGCATGTATCGAATCAAAACCAACTATAGAAGGTTTTGATCGGATGGATCGTGTGTATTGTCGGACCAACATTTCGTTATTTTTAAATCGAAAACAAATAATAAAATCTAAAATCGCAAGTTGTTGAATCGTCTGTATACAAAATCCAATTTGGTTGGACCGACAAGTTGGATCGTGTGTAGGGCTCTTTAGTAATTTTTTTAAATAGTATAATAATTTATAACTCTGTTTAACCCAACTGCAGTATATACATATATACACTAAAAAAGATAACTCCAATCTAAAATATGTTAGCTACAAGATATGACGATCGATCTAAATCGTGCAAGGTTGATGGCCAGTTTATCCATTTCTATCAATGCCTATGTATTACTGGCCTGACAAGTCTTTTATAGCATATGTATGTGTCGAGTAATAACAAACAAAAATCGCTCCATACAAATCATATGAAAACTATTTTTTTCTTGCATTTTTTGGTCTTAGATTTGTAATAACTTATAAATTAGGCCCAAAGACACTTTTTCATGTACCTGAGTACAAGGAACAATATGTTTTCGTTCATTTTAAAATGAAAAATTATTCAATTTCCACACTTTTCATTCATGAATTTCATCAACTCTCAGTCAAGATTTTCATTATTTTTTTAGGGGAAAATATGAGAAATTAATAATTTTCGCTATTCGTGTCCCTTATTATTCATATTAAACTGCATCTGTTTCACATTCGAAATAAGCGAGCTAACAAAAATCGGTTGGTGTGAGTGACAGAGATAAATAAAATTTTTACGAAAACAAATGGAATGAAAACAAGCGGAAATTCTCAGGAAGAGTATAAAATACAATATAAAATATTTATAATTTTATTTTTCTTTATTTGCTAATTTGCTATATCTTGGCGAAACCGAAATGTCATTGTCGTCTTGACGTTGTCATTTTGTCAAAACAGTGACATGAATTTGCTGAAACTATACATATTTGTGTGTATTTAATGGTAAAGATTAATGTTAATTTTAATTTGTAATTACTAATTTTATTTTGTTTTCATTTTTTTCATGAGAAAATATGTACTGCCATTCCAGTAAAGATAGCTAGACGACTTTTTGCGGTCGGTGCAAATAAATCAAATTTAAATTGTCGTGTTTTTATAATGGTGGATGATGGATGTGATATTTATTATTTAAGATAAGTATTTTGTATTATTAAAATTTCGGTTGTTTATCTTGATTGTATATTTTTAGATTCATGTACTGGCAGTCCCAGTTGGAAGTAAATATTTCTGGCAAAATTTTTAGACTAAATTATATTATAGTGATAAATCATATACACAATCGATTTATTTGTACCAACATTTAAGATTTCATCGAGGCGTTCCAGTTGCTTGCAGCGTCGAAGGATGTACCCGAAAATTTACGATTCGCCCTTATTTGAATGATCATATTCAAAAATGCAAGACTGGTGAACGACCGTATCAGTGGAGATCGTCGATATGGATGCGAACTGTGTGGTAAACGATTCTATCGAGCAGACGCACTACAAAATCATATAAGAATCTATACTAGCGAACCCTATCCCTGCGAGTATTGTTCGAAAGCATTTCGACAAAACATTTTAGAACGTAATTTCACTCAAATGGTGCCACGGCTCTATCAACTTCAATTATGGTATTATGACACTGGCTTTTTTTCCGACTTTTCTAGCGGCTAGAAAAGACAAACCAAGCGAGAAAAAAAACATGTATACAAAATATACACATGTGTGGGTGAATACGACATAGTACGTAAAAAAATCGTTATATGTCAAAAAACCAGCGTAGCTCAAATTGTCTAGCAAAAAAAGTGGGCAATTCTAGCAGAAAAGAATTACATTTTGATTCTTTTTTTTTGACATTCACACTTTTTTTGACATCTTCAATTGTAAACATTGGAAACATTGTAAAAATAAAATTTGATTAAAACTTAAAAAAACTTAAAACGGTATTTTCATATAAAAAAAATCATTACCACTTAAAAAATTTGCAAAAGTGGTTGTAATTGGTGCGGGAATTTCAGGACTAGCAGCAGATCAACAGTTTCAACAATTTGGAATGGATGTTATTGTGTTAGAAGCAAGAGATCGTGTTGGAGGGCGTATTGCCACATTTCGAAATAATAATTACATTGCTGATCTAGGTGCAATGGTGGTTATTGGAATATGGGGTAAACCTCTAACTATATTGAGCAGACAAACTGGTATGGAAATGGCTCCAATAAAACAAGCTTGTCCAATGTACGGGGCTGGAGGAAAATCAGTACCAAATCATAAAGATGAAATGAATGAAAGAGAATTTAATAGACTGCTCGAGTTCACAAGTTCTCCCTTCAATTAGATTTTAATTATGCCGGAAATAATCCAGTATCATTAGGCCAAGCATTGGAATGGATTATACGATTACAAGAAAAACACGTTAAAGAAAAACCAGTGCAACATTTAAATAATGTGATCCAACAACATAAAAATATGTATATTGAGAATGAGTTTAATGTACGTTTAGCTCACCGTCAATTGCATGTTCTTTGGGCTGACGTAGAACAGTTGAATTAAATCAAATGGAATCAAAACTCAAAGAAATGGAAATGAATCCTCCAAGTGATGTAAATCTGTCATCAGACGATCGTCAAATTTTAGATTGGCACTTTGTAAATTTAGAATTCGCTAATGCGACACCACTAAACACTTTGTCCTTAAAACATTGAGACCAAGCTGACGATTTTGAATGCATTGGCAATCATACAACTGTGCGAAATGGATATTCATGTGTTCCAATCGCGTTACCGTAGGGATTGGATAAAGTATTTTCCTGGCGGTGTGGAGGTTACTACGGAAAATTTTAAAACCAATAATTCATCAGTACCTTATAAAGCTGATCTAGTCTTATGTACCCTTACGTTAGGCGTCCTCAAAATTGCCGTATCTCCATCATCCAATCAATTAAACACGGTTAAATTTGATCCCCCTCTTCTGGAGTGGAAACAAGCGGCCATTCAACGTTTGGGATTCGGAAATTTAAATAAAGTTGTGCTGTGCTTCGATCGGTATTGTTAGTCCGGTATTGTTAGTCCTTGTGGCTGGACAGTCCGCGGCAATTATGGAAAACATATCTGATGATGTAATTGTAGGACGTTGTATTGCCGTCAAAGGTATTTTCAAAAATTCGGCAGTACCACAACCAAAATAAACTAGTAACAAGATGGCATGATGATCCTTGGGCCCGAGGATCTTACAGTTTTGTCTCAGTTGGATCATCCGGTTCAAATTATGATTTACTCGCCGCGCCTGTAACACCAACATCTCAAACCGATTCGAAGAATGACGATAAAGAATTACCACGGTTATTTTTTGCTGGAGAACACACAATATGAAACTATTCAGCTACCGTGCATGGTGCATTTTTAAGTGGACTTCGAGAAGCTGGAAGAATTGTAGACTACTCTTTAGGTTTTCCAAATACAAGTGCGAGTGATTCCAAAGTCGAGTAGTACAATTTTTGTACATAGTTTGTGTTTAAATAAAAAATTTCATATTGAATATTTATGTTGCTAGTTTTATTGTATTTGAACAAAACTAATTATAAATAAATATATGTTTTAATAAAATTTAATAAAATCAAATTAAATTCCAATCCCAAAAATTATTAGGAAAATTAATTTTTTGTTTATATTTATATTTTACATGCTGACGCACGTGGCGTCCGTTATAATAATGTTGTCTCCTGTTCCTTTCTCTTTCTTACAAAAATTGGTTTACAGCACTTTATTGCACTTCAAAACTAGCCAGTGTCATAATACTATTAGGTAAGTCGAGGTGCCACACCAAATTGAAATATAAGCTACCCAACAGTAGAATGTTTACATCTTGGACTTCTATCTAGATTTATTCGTTTAGTTGACACCAGCTAAAGCGTTGCATATTGAAGGTAGGTTTAATTAATTATTTCAATATGAATTAATGCTTCAAACGAAAATTCATAATACACACAGGACGTCGTATAAGAATCGTCTAAAAGCGAAATTCTCTGATTATTGATTGTCAAGACGATTTGGCCGATGATGATAGTATAATACTAGATAACGGGAAACAAGTGTTCCTCGGGCTTGGGTCACCTTGCAGTGAAGTTAAAGTAAATCGGCCCAATATACAACACATGAAGAATAAACAATCGGCTCGTCCTCGGAAATTTTCAAAATGTTTTCATGGATACACCGCGTACAAAAAGCTACCAATCGATTTTGTTGTTTTAATATTTAAAATTGTAATATTTTATGTATCTTACACACTAATAAAATTCATTAAATTAATTACATTTTTATTTATATGTACATTTATACTTTTATTTCGATATGTTCTGTGGTCGTTTGGTTTTCTGATAGTCTTAATTCGTGATTATTACAATCTTCTTCCGATGCATCCTTTCAAGGTACGCACATACATACAATACAATGATTCAGTATTTACAGTGGGTTTGGTGGTGAAATTACAGTGTGTGCAATTGTTCTGAAAAATATAAACACAAATATGGTGGAACAGTGTTTCTAATATTAAAATCGGATGAGTATATAGTAACATTTGGTGGTGGCCTTACGAGTTTGATTTCCCTCTCGAAAGATTTCAAGAATCTCGAAATAAACCCTCTAACGCCGTGTAACTATTTGAATTTAAAATATATAATATAATTAAACGCAATATAATTATGATTAAACACAAATCTAAATCAAATTGAAATTTATTCGATATTACACTATCACAAGAAAACTAAAATTAAATTGAATTTCTTTTCTTTTTACACATCAAAGTTTTATGCAAAGAAAATACCAACAGTAGTATTTTATGTGATATATTATCATCATACTTGCTTAGTAAATAACATCAATTTATTTACATTATGTCAAAACTATGTCAAAGTAATGTCAAACTGACATAATTTTTGACAACCGCAAATTGAGCAAAAAGCCATGTACCAACATACTAGAATAAAAAGCGGCTGACTTCACCCTGCTTTGCAGACAATTATGCAGCAAGATAGAAATGCATAAACTCGCCTTCTGTTTACCGTTTCAAAGTGACATATGTCACAAAATATGTATAAATATTTAAAGCGATAAGATAAAAAAGGCAGAAATTTTTAGTTTAATAAATATGTTAAGAACAAATATGTTAAAATACCAAATATATAAGAAATATGTTAAAATACCAAACGTGGTAAAACGGGGCCTGCGTTCGATATCTGAGCAAAAAATAACCGTTGACAATATACCCATAAATTATGTGAAATCTGGTGGTGGTGATAAAAGTATTTTACTTATGCCTGGGATGCTCGGCTCAGCATGGACCGATTTTAAACCACAAATTGAAAATTTACCCAAGTTATTAAAAAATCATACAATTTATGCTTGGGATCCGCCCGGCTATGGAAAATCTATACCGCCCAATCGATCGTATGGTTTAGATTTTTACCGCCGAGATGCCGAGTTGGCTCACAAATTAATGAGTACGCTGAGAATTAATAAATATTCGATATTAGGATGGAGTGATGGTGGTATATCAGCAATGATATGTGCTGCATATTTTGCAAATTCAATTGAGAAATTGGTTATTTGGGGTGCAAATGCATATGTCACGCCTGAAGAAGTTAAAAATCTCGAAAGTATGAGGGATTTAAGTACATGGTCACTAAAAATGAGGCAATCGCTTGAAGATCTGTATGGGAGAGAATACTTTGAACGAACTTGGAATGAGTGGCTCAATTGTATGGCAACATTTTTAACGGAACAAAATGGAGATATTTGTAAAAATGAAGTCAAACATATTATCTGTAAAACTTTAATTTTGCATGGTGATAAGGATCCAATGATTGATAAACAACATGTGCCCTACTTAATGAAGAACATCCAAAATGCTAAGTATTTTATAAAATTTAAATTGTTTCCTTCATAATAATAATTTGATGGTGTTTTGTTAGGTTGCAGAGATTCGCAGATGGGAAACATAATATCCATTTACGATACGCAGATGAGTTCAATAAAACTGTAGCGTACTTTTTCTCCTAGTTACAGTTCACTAATTTCAAACTAAAATAATTAATTTTTAATAATAAATTAAAATGAAAATGTATGCTATTTCATATGTTATGTAAATATTTATCTGGTAGCTAAGAATATAGAAAATTTTAAATAACAAATTTGAATTTATTTTTAATTTTAAACTCGAACTGACACGTACGTCTCAGGTTAGGTTGTGAAGTGTCAAGATTTGTGCAATTATATTAGCATAACCCAATATACATGGCACACGGATTTCCATTTACGTTCTCGTGCAAAAAACATATTGTTTCTATGAAAAGTACACGGAAAAACGTACTACTCGTCAAAAAAATGTCCCACAAATTCCGGTGTCTTTGAATGTGTTAGTGTGAATGAATAAAAAGATTAAAATTGGAAATCAAATAATAGTTACTATCGCATAACAGTTATTTTGTTTTAGAAAATATTACGCTTTATTAATAGATACGTAAAAAAGAAACGGAATTAGTTAAAGACGAATACTTTTATAATTAAAAAAAAAATGTCTCCCGACTGACATTGAGTTGATAAAGGCATGGAAACGATTATTTATTATCATTCCCTGCATAAAATGTATAGGTAGGTAATATTAATTTAGTATTTTATAATGTTTTGTCTTTCTTAAAATAAATTATGTTAATAATTAAATGTTTATACCGTATTCGATTAATTGGGAGATTAATTTATATATTTTGCAATTAAATAATAAAATAAAATTATTCTAATTTTATCTTGGATTTTATTTGAAATTTTATTTTATTTGTTTAAAACACAAACAATTTCGATTTAAAACACAAAAATAATTCGGTCGACCGCTATAATTTTAAAAGTGCAATTTAATGTCGAGTTCTTTCCAGCCACCAAAAGTGATGCAGATCAAAAAATAGCAAAACATTTTGATATTTGTTTGATTTAAGCAGCGTACATAACATCGGGAGAATTTACCATAGTATAATTCCCGGTCTCTCGATCAATCAAATCGCTTAAAATGATATAAGCCCCTCCTACTTTTGCCATACTCGAGTTAAAAAAATTCTATCTTTGAGCAAAATGGGCCGCAGGGTTACCAACTAAAACATAATTATTTTTTAAATTATGAG
This sequence comes from Tipula unca, assembly GCA_951394425.1. NCBI lineage: Eukaryota > Metazoa > Arthropoda > Insecta > Diptera > Tipulidae > Tipula > Tipula unca. Next base: position 112,938,403 of record OX596381.1, read on the forward strand.
CAATTTCTTGAATATTGACAAAAGAGCAAACTGTAATACGCAGTGTAACATAAATGTACTGCATATTATAGTTTGCTCGTGTTGAATTTTGACGTCTTATTTGATTTGATTTTTCGATGCCGTGTCACCGATAATTTTTGTGTATATTGTTTTAATTATATTTCGTGTAGATATTTAAGTTTAGTATAAAATTATGTAATATTATAATAAAATTAGATTTTTATATAATATAATTAATACATAATGTCAATTAAAATAAATGATTTTCAGTAGTTTTCAGTAGTCAATTAAAATAAATGATTTACATCACATTTCATTTTCTTTCGTGTCAAAATATAGCAAAACAAAGCAAAACGTGATTTGTTGTCATTCGTGTTTCTCTTGTTTTTCTTAAAATACCTGTTTATAAAATTAATGTTGGATTAAATCGTATCAAAAAAATTGATATATGTACATCAAAAAGATTTTAAAGTTTTTTTGGAAATACCAATTTTTTCTGAAATTTTAGCTAACACCTAGACGTGTTCATATACCGCGTTTTATAAATATAAACAAATAATCGACATTTTCCCCTCGTTCTATCAATATTTACCTCTCTTTCTGTCTTTACTAACACAGAGACAAAAAATCATTAATTTCACATTGATTTCCACGCGTTCTTTGGTGTCGTGTCACTGTCAACGAAAATTTGATATTTCTTTAAAAATCGAAAGGATTCGACATAAATTACAACAAACATTTTGTAAACAAAATAAAAACAACAACAATAATATGTGTACGAAAATGAAGCAATCGTGCAACACGTTTTATCAAAAAATATTTTGGTTGTATTTGCTTACATAATCGCGTTATGCCGCAATTACGACTTTTTGGATTACGAGTTCTCGTAACTCTGAACTCAGTTTAACATTGAAAGTTTCCAAACCATTTTTTTTTTAAGGGCATCAACATTTCTATGTTGTTATATATTTATATAAGGATAGTATATATTAACACTCATGATTGAGTCATTTTGTACTTTGGATTACAATTCCAAGTTATATTTTTGAGAGTTTCTGCTGCAAATTCAAATCGTAGTCAAATCGAAAATGGGATATAATCGAGCTATAATTCATTTTTGTTTAAAAATTTATTTTAGAAAGAAATAATCAAACATACTGGTTGTACACCGAAGATAATATAATAGCAAAAAGTAAGCATCACGGATCCCACGTAGCGGAAAATGTTTGTAGCGAATATACAACCAGTTTGACATTTATGATTCATTTTTAGTGTAGGTTTCGACTGCAAAGTTGGTTGTTATTTTTACAACGCACCTCACACGGACAGTATACATACACAAAAAAAATTTGTCCCGACCAAAATCTTCCATACTAACAAGTCTGACTGATTTTTTTACTGACATCTACTACTTTGATTTTGCCTCTTTAAGGTTGTGTTGGTGAAAAAATATATTTATATACAGATTGTTGTTGTTTCTAAAGTATTTTTTTATTTTTTTTTATATTCCTTTGTGAAAAAAACAAAATATAATACATTGGTATTAGTCGTTTCATTTTAAATTTTTATTGCGCGATGTAATATGTACACAAGCAATACAATGAAAAAGAGGCAGTTTGTCTCTTTAAATTTTGGAATAATCAGACTTGTATAATATAGAAGCTTTTGAGTATATTATACATTTTACGTACATGTATTGACGTCTGTTGTAGCAGATGAAGCGCGACACCTTTTTTTCGTTTTCATTTGCTTTTTTTTGGTTTATTGGTATCTTTTCGGTATGAATTTTTTTGCAGATGATATATTTTTCTTATTCTCGCTCTAATCAATTTTAATTGTATCTCAGCGGGTTGAATTGTTGAAAGTCATGAATGAAAAGTGTGGAAATTGAATAATTTTTCATCTTAAAATGAACGAAAACATATTGTTCTTTGTACTCAGGTACATGAAAAAGTGTCTTTGGGCCGAATTTTTAAGCGATTTCATATCTAAGACCAAAAAATGCAAAAAAAAAGTAGTTTTCATATGATTTGTATGGCGCGATTTTTGTTTGTTATTACTCGACCACTACTAATGCTATAAAAGAATTTATCTTATAAAATATTTCTTCGCACTTACAGGATGAATTTTTCTAAAACAAATCCGTTCTTTGTAAACAGCTACTTATACATATTTTCATTAGGAAGTATGGTATTCGCTCGGAGTATTTTTACACAATATCTCTTTAATTTCGTTGGAAATTTGTTCTCAACTCGATCCTAGAGAAACATATTAAATTAACAAATAAATATGTATAAATTTCACATTGAAAACTGCGAAATTAAAACAGTACAGAGTACGATAATTAATGTAACTTTTGTACGAAATCCCGTACCATTTCTAATTTTTATTTTCTTTGGCGAGTCGTACGTTTTACCGTTTAGTTCTCATGTTTCTTTCCATAGAAACATCATGTTTTACGCACGAGAAGTAATAGTGTGTATTGGGTTTGCTACAAACAACTCAGCCCACTTCAGTGTTTACACTACACATATCAAAATTTTGTGGGGCGACATCTCTTTCCAAATGGCAAAACTTCAAGTGCTTTACTACTTTATTCAGTGCATTTTATTTTGAGGTACTGCGTTTATCAAAAACTGCATTACCTCTTCTTTCCGGTCGAGATTTTGACAGATAAACACACAAAAAATGGTACGCTCTATAATTTTAATAAAAAATCGTAGAAAATCTGATTAATTATGTTAGAAAATTAATTAAATTGGTGATTATTTGTAATCATATGTTGTATAAATTATGGATGATTAATAATTTTTAAGTTTTTTTTAAGAATTGTATCTTGTGTGTGAATTGTAAACATTTTGATGGATCTCATTTTTTTCTCAATTATTATTGCTTTTACTTTTTAGGCCAAACGTACAAAGAAGGTTGGAATCACTGGTAAATATGGTACACGTTATGGTGCCTCTTTACGTAAGATGGTCAAAAAAATTGAAATCACCCAACACAAGAAATATACATGTTCATTTTGTGGCAAGGTAAGTTTCTGTCGTGCGTACATAACCTCTAATCTAACTTTTGTATGTATAAAATCTGTTTTATATTGTTTTTCTTTATATCGTTGTAGGAATCCATGAAAAGAGCTTGCGTTGGAATTTGGTCATGTAAACGTTGCAAGCGTGTTGTAGCAGGAGGTGCCTGGGTATATGCTACCACAGCAGCTGCATCTGTCAGATCGGCTATCAGACGTCTACGTGATACCACAGAGAAATAAATGGAATTTTTTTTACATTAAATAAGGAATACAACATCATCTTTGTTTAAGAAAAAATGTTTTGGTTTGTGTTTTATTAATAAGTGACATTGTGCCAATCTGTGTTAGAAATGTGAATTCCGCTATTTCGGTCGAAAGATTTGCTAAACCTATATGTATAATGAAGTCTGTTTAGTTCTAATTACAATTAAAAGCTAAAAACTACTTTTCCAACTGCGTAATATTGAACAAGATTTTATATTATTACTCCTAGATAGGAATGAATTAATGGCGGTGACGTTTTGTGGCCTAAAATGACAAGAGTTAAATTTTTTGACAAGGTGACCGTGTACTTGATTTTACTTTCGAATAGAATAGAAATAGCGACGTAATTGTAGGTGGGAAGAAAAGTTATTTGTTACAATTATTTGCTTTTTCAATGTTTCCATCTATCACAAATTGCCTGATATTGATAACAATTGAAATGCTCTTTTAACTTCGCAGTTTAAGAAGTTAATAAGAATAACGTCGCAAAAGGATACGTCAAAACCAAACCCAAACCTGAATATCTGTCAAAATCATATGTATAAACAACATTTTTCAATATGTTGAATTAGCACGTTAATATTATATCCCAAATAGACAGAAGTCATGCATCGCCTATATTTACATGAATATTTCTAGTCAAAGATATAGACTGCCCTTTTTCAAAAAAAGAAATAACAATCAATAAAGATACAGGCTGTTTGTATTGTTTCGGCAGTGTGTATGTTTGTTTGTTAATAGTAAATAACATCATGATACAAAAATCACTTTATACAGAAATTATTTGTATCATGGTAAATATCATTCATCGCCTCAAAAAATATAAATTTTTATATTTTGACGGCGTTGGTTGTTGTGTCTATCTCTTCGCCCATATAGAAATGCATGTACATATTTGGAATTTGGCGGCGTGCATGTGTTAGGTCTTAGGACTTTGACCTAAGTTGTCTTTCACTAAAAACGGGTTCGAGTAACAAATTTATAGAATCAATCCAAGTTAACCTTTCACCGGTTTCTTTGTAAAATAAATTCAAATCTTTTATTTATATGCCTGGATTAAATCCGAAGTGAACCGATCCTAAGTATAAACGTACTAAACTGCCAAATGTTTAGCCAACGAATGTTCTTGTCATTCACACATAAATTGTAATAAACTAGTGTCTTCTTATTTTGCATGCCAAACATTTTTGTAAATCGGACAAGTACAAATAAAAATTGTGGAAATACACTACAAAAAGTGTAACTACACTACAAATAAATGTGATGATAGCTTTAAAATTGTGGGCAGTAACTGCATCTGTTTTTCCAATAGATGGCACTATAATAAATACCCACATAAATGTCATACAAAAGTGGTGTATACATCCAAAATGTATAAAATTTCACTACACTCGCTACATTTTATTTAAACGAAAATTCGCTACATTCTAAATTCCCAAGGAAATATTAATGATTGGTGAGACAATGGGAAGTGATAAGTGGACTCGAAAATCAACACATCAACTTATTGAGTTATTTGAAGCCAATCAATGTTTGTGGAATTTAAATCATGATGAATACAAAAACAAACTGGCTCGCAAACGGGCTATCGACGAAATTGCCGGCGTTCTGAATATGAGCCCAGCTGAAATCAAATTGAAAATACATCGGTTGCGAACACAATTCTCGAATGAGCGGAATCGAATAATGCGCGCTAAAACACAGGAGGGCAAAGACACTAAACGCACTTCAAAATGGGATTACTACAGTCATTTGTTTTTTTTATTGTTCAAGAATGAAGTAAAAACTAGAATTAAAGATGATCCATTGGAAACAACACAAATAACAAATCTTGAAATTTATAAACAGGACGAGGAAAGTCACCGTGAACATGAACTAATGGAAGAGGTATTTTCGGAAAATGAGCACCCGTCGTCAAGTACTCGAATTGAGTCAGTCCCAGACGAAGATTATGTATTACGTGAAACGCCAAAAGAATCGAAATTTCTAAATTACGAAATGGAAACTGAACAAGCACCCGCTATTGTTCCCACAAATGATGCTGGAGTAGTGGCGTGGGAGATGGAAAAGCAATATCATGACGAAGACGAAATTTTCGGCAAATACATCGCCAGCGAATTACGCCAACTGGGAAAGTGTCCAGATTTACGGTTTAAATTAAAAAACGGCATACAACGTTTGGTTTGGGAAGTTAGTTCGGACTATAGTAGCAGGAGTTTCCGGGTTTCGGTGCTCAATCAAAGGAGAAATCGATCAATTTCGAATTTTCACCAGCATGATCGAGAGGAAGTGTTTCTACTCGAAGATGGAGATGATTAGTCGTAACAGAATAAAAGAATTACTGTTCATATTTGAAGAATGTTGCGTTTTAATCGTTCCGAGGAACGTATGTTTCTAACCGGTCTTCCCTAATCACCCATAAGTCAAGATTCAAGATATCTCTTAAAATTGTTCGTAATATTTTTACGACTGTTTCAAGTACATACTGTTTTGTTACATATGTACTTACATTATTGCTAAGTAGCTGCCCATGTTCATATTAAAGCGACAAAGTTTAATGATCTTCGGGTTATCTGTTTATGTTAACCCAAAGTTGGTAATTCGTGTACAGTAATTACGTCAAGCAATGCAAATTTTTAATCAATTAATAAAATATTAATTAAATTGCTCAAAATTTCAATTTAATTCGATTACAGTAATCAACATGGTTTAATTAATTTATAATATCAAGGTTTATGGCATTATGTTCCATGGGACATAAGAAATATCTTCCGGTTTATTAACGAGTTTAGTGAATTGATCTGAACAGGCGGTTCTAATTCTTGCCGATGTGGCAGGCGAATTAAATTTGTAGTCTGTGGAGTGTCCAGCATCTTTGCGTGCTGCAGTAATCGCCTCCTTGATTGCGAAAAATACAGACGAAGCTAAAAATAGTGGGGGTTCACCAACCGCCTAGAAAGCAACGTAAATATTAATTTTTATAGTAACAGCAGGATAGTTACAAAATGAGAAAATTTCAAACCTTAGACGAGTATACAGCTTTTGGGTTTGGTGCATCAGTCAACAAAGAAACATTAAATTCACCCGGAATATCCCCAAATCCAGGTATTTTATACATTCCAGGACCACGCGAGCATAACGTTCCATTTGATAAATAAATCATTTCTTCGATTGTAAACAATCCATACCCTTGCATAAAGCCACCTTCTATTTGACCTATATCAATAGCCGGATTTAAACTTGACCCCAAATCCATAATTATATCCGTCCTGATGACTTGGTGATCTCCAGTCAAGCAATCAATTTCTAGCTCGGAGCATGCTGCACCCTGGGTAAAATAATTAAATATTTTTCCAGTTCCCGGTCCGGCAATACCGGGTGTTGCATAAAATCCAGTTGCCGATAGCGAAATTCGATTAAAATATGCTGTTGAAATCCAAGAATCCCAATTCTTTTCGGGATGCTTATTTTTTATCGGTTCTAAACGAGATAAAATTTTTTGACATGCATCAATGATTGCCATACCGTTTAAATCGGAAGATGCACTTGCAGCAGTCGGTGATGTATTGGGTACTTTATCCGTAGCCGTTTCCGCAATATGAATTTTTTCGACTGGAATGTTTAAACACCGTGATGCCACTTGAATCATTTTGGTGTGCAGCCCTTGTCCCATTTCAGTCCCGCCGTGTGAAATTAAAACCGATCCATCGCTGTATACATGCACTAGTGCGCCGCTTTGATTTAAGAATAGTGCGGTATACGCAATTCCGAATTTCGTAGGAACAATACTAATACCACGTTTCTTCCATCGATTTATAGAGTTATACTTTTCTATATCAGATTTACGGTCGAAATAATTTGACTTCACTAAAATTTCTTTGTGACAGCGCAATAAATTTGAGTCCTCGATTATTTGGTTGTAATGTGTTGACTGCCCTTTCTGGTACATATTCAGCTCCATTATTTTTAGATAATCTATTTTCGTTAACTTGGCCACTTTTCGAATAATATGTTCTGCCACCATCATACCTTGTGGGCCGCCGAATCCTCGAAATGCAGTACATGTTGTTATATTTGTTTTACAACTCCATCCTTGAACTCGAACATGCGGTATGTAGTAAGCATTATCAAAATGGTACATACTTCGTTCTAAGACCGATAGTGATAAGTCAGTTGAGTATCCAGCGTTATTATAGATTTTAATATCACATCCAATTAGTTTTCCTTCTTTGGTACTCCCAACTCTATATTTGAATAGAAAGGGATGTCGTGTTCCTGTCATGATCATATCTTCATCACGATCGAGCATTATTCGTACCGGCCGCTGAAGTTTGTATGCGGCAAACGCAATTGGTAGAGTAGTAGCGGCTGCTCTAGATTCTTTACCACCGAACCCACCGCCCAATCGTTTCACCTTGACATTAATTTTTGCGGCCACAATGCCTAGCATATGACTTATCAGTTTTTGTATTTCAGTAGGATGTTGTGTTGAACTGATAATTTCAAGTTCATCTGAATCACGAGGAATTGCTATGGCCGCGTTCGTCTCCAAATAAAAATGCTCTTGTCCACCCATTCGGAACTCATCTTCAAATATTACTTCAGCTTTGCTAATTTCATCGATATTGCCTCGTTCAATAATATTATTGGAATTCGAGTTAATATAAGAGCTGTGCTTTATGGCATCCTCGATAGTTATAATTGGCAGTTTTTCTTCATATTCAATTTTAACTTGGCGTGCGGCTCTTTGCGCCAAAATTTGATTATCTGCTACGATTAATCCTAGTATTTGACCACAACTGGTAACGGTTTTTGAAACAAAAATTTCTTCATCATGAACTATAGGTCCAGTTGAGTTTTGACCCGGTGATAAATCCGAAGCCGAATAAAATGCATGAACACCAGAAATGTTTAGTGCTCCTGACGCATCGATAGATTTAATGTCAGCGTGTGCTTTGGTGCTTAGGACGTATGCAGCATACAGTTCATTCTGCAGTTGTGGTATATCATCGACGTATACAGCTTCACCAGACGCTTGTTTGTAAGCCGATAAATGAACTTTAGCTGCACCAACCTTATCATGTTTCGAATCCGGTGCACGAATTTCATATAATTGGGAGGCTTTCAGTTCTATTCTTTCGAATGAAGATGAACCGGTGCTATATTTATCCGAGCTTATTATTTTTTCGTGGAACCGTTCCTCTAGTTCTTGGCTTATTTTTAAGAAACCTTTAAAGAATAGGCTTACAGTTAGTGATTTTCGGTATAGTACCATGCCACCGGGTACCGAAGGTGCTAAATACATTTCCTCCACTAAATATTGATTTATTCGCTCGACGATTTGTTCGTTCCACTCCATACCGATAACGCTTTGAGCCGATTTTTTAGCAAAGATCGTTGTTTGAGCCATTCCACCATAGGCAATTCGGATATTTTCAATAATTTTTGTATTTTCTATAAATTTTACGTAAATTGCAATATTTACGATAGCAATGTCGTCTTCACGGCGCTTCGCTTGTTTAAAAGCATAGAAATATTCAGTATCACTTGTTTCGGGTAGCAAAATTGAAAGCAATATTTGTTCGGGATGTAATCGAGTTTTACGATACGCTGTGTAGAAGTTATCATCCATACAAACTTTTTGGATCCCAGATTTGTAATCAGCAATTTCGAGTTCAACTTTAGCCGCCATCAAAATTGGATTCAGATCCGAAATTGGACTTCCGGTCATGATATTTCCACCAATCGAGGCCACATTTCGAATTTGTTTACCAGCAAAATAGTGTAGCATGCTAGTTATAGCATGATAAATTCGGGTACGATTTTTGGGTAGAGCTTTGATTTGCTTGCTCAATTCTACATTTATTGTATTTAAACACATTGATGCGCCTAGTTTAATTCCACCTTGAAGCTCTGTTACCTGGTATAATTCTTTCACAAGCGTTGGTGAAATCAATTGCGGATATTCAAAATACTTGAATTTTACCTCAACCCCAATTTCGGTATTTCCCACAACAATTTTTGAATCTGGATGATTGTGTTTCAGTTCTAAGAGCAGTTGTAGGTTAGTTGGGCGGTACCATGAGACACGTTCCGTTTTGAAATATAATAATTCGGTGTCAAATTTATTAACGGCTTTTAATTCTGGAGGGAATATTGGCTCTTGTGAGGTGTCAACAGGAATATACTGGTTTTTATTAAATAATTCGATAGGCTCATCATCATTTTCCGCTGAATTATTTTTTAGTTTACAACAGTTTTTCCCCATTGCACACTGATTTTTTGCTTCTTGCGTGAAACTCCAATAGCCTTCTAAAATGGGACGGTATCCAGTACATCGGCATAAATTTCCTTGAAATGCTACTTCCAAGTCCTTCATCGATGGATTATTCATATTACGTATTAGTGCGTACATCGACATAACAATACCGGGTGTACAAAATCCACATTGTGATCCATGTGCACTAGCGATTCGCTCTTGTACTGGATGAAGTTTGTCTTTCGTACTTCCTATGCCCTCGATTGTTGTGATAGCTGCTCCATGAACTGAACAAATTGGCGTTAGACAAGCGTTTATGGCAAAATGATGTACTACATTTGATTTTCGATCATACTTTGATATCATTACAGTACATGCACCACATCCACCTTCACCGCATCCTAATTTTGTACCACATAATCGAAGTGAATTTCGTAGATAATAGAGTAATGTATGTTCCGGGTCGGGCTTTGGATCGATTATCTGAAATTGATATATGTAATATTATTTTGATATAAAATGATTTAAATTGGCATTGCTTGAATATATATTTAATATAAATTTGACTGTTGTACAGTATATACATATATACAGTAGGTAAGTACAGTGATATTACTAAGAAGAGAAGGTTACGGTAGTAATAAGAAGTAGAACGGATTTTTTTGATTGATTTATTTAATTATAATCATGTTTAAAATGAATAAATAAGTTTTGTATCTGTGTAACATATATGCTCCTTATATACAAGTTGAAAAATTGATTACCGTAAATACCGATTCAAGAATCCTGTGATTCATTAATCATTCACGTCACTCACTGAGTCACAGCACAGTCACAACTCACACCCCGTGAAAAATTAATCTGTATATAAATTGGTATCATTTTGGATCCAGCATGAGTATCCATCAGACGATATTCTACAAAACTTTCTATCTTTCCGAAACTCGACGAATACTAGACGAATATAAAAAATCTTGAATAGATTTTATGTTTTCGATGACAAAAAATATATCACAGGTAATAGACAGTTTTAAAAAATAATCAAATCGAGTTCGGGACATGGATGCTTTTGATGATTGCTGTTGTGTTACTGAGTTTCTTAGGATTTAGGTATACTTAATAGTTATGAAAGTAGTTTGAAACCACATAATTTATGTTTATCGATTTATGTTTAGTTCGACATTCGATTGATTAAGAGCACGTATTGTGATGTAATCCGAATAAGTTTTGGAAAACAAAATGTTTAGCGACAAATATGACGCATTTAACTAAACGATCAAAAGGTGAACAATCTGCAATTTATTTGCTAATAGCATTATTATATCTAGTACACATTTTTCAAATATTGAGATTAAAAGGTTTCGATATTCGATAGAAGTTTTTGTCTCTTTTTTCAAAAACAGAATAAACAAAATAGCGTACAAATTTAATCTTGAACAATGAAAAATTTTCGAGTTCGAATATCGTTCTGGATAAGAATTTTATCGTTTTTTCAGTAAAAACCAAATGAAGTTAATTTTTTATCAATAAATATGATATACATTTAATGTTAAACTACACATTTTAATTCAATATTATCAACATAAAATAAAATTTAACTTTATTTTTCAATGTTCTCTATAAAACAATGTTTTTTTCAAGTTCTCGATAAATCATAGTACACGAACTCGAAAAATAAGGGAAATTTTAAAAGGAAATATTTTAAACAAATATTGTATTTCGCTTAATAAGTTAATACCTGTATTATTTGACAATTAACGTCAACAAATATAGTTAGAAGTTGAAATTTATTCAAATAAATAGAACTTAAATAAAATATATTGGTTAAATTAAATAAAATTTCCCAGTATTATTCCCGATATTCTATATAGGACTTAAGTTCTGTTAATAAAAGGACGCAGCTAGTGATGTAACAACACCCCAGCCTTGATGCAGATGTAGCCCAATGTGTATTGTTTATATGGCATGATGTGAATCATTATTAAATTATTTGTCAAACAATTTTGTTTTATTTCTCATAAAAAATTAAAAAAAAAACAAAAAATTACTAGATTTGTTTTCTGTTATTTAGCGTAGCCTACTGCTGCGAAATTATAAATAGAGACAACTTAATATTCTGCATAGCTGTGTACACATTTCGTTGCATATTCGCCTCAGGCAAAGTGCTTGACGTCTGGTGATTTTTTCTTAAACTAGAGCCCAAGGTTGATCACATACAAATAAATATCTTGACAAGTTTACGAATAAATAAGCTTTGATCACCTTTTGGTCGTATGGTGTGCTCACATTTTTCGCTTATTTGTCGAGTAATTTAGATGTCGACAGATTGCGATATGGTTTTGGCAGATGTTTATCGGCAATTTAAATGTGGCATTGGCCGAATTGATCTAAATTAGTTTACTATTCCAACATTTGACGCCCGGCTATGATGAGTTATCCTTAAACCTGCCTGGAAATACCTGCCAAATCCTCTATACATAAATATAATCGTACAAATTTGATACAAATCGGTCCAGGGTCTTACAGCTTATCACGATCAAACCAAAAAACAAACAGACTTTGTAATAACTGGAAAAAAAATCATGTACAAATCAGTTAAATATGTAGTTTTTGAGATTAGTCCGAATCGATAACTTATTAAATTGATTAAGTTTTTGAAAAATATTTAAATTATTAGAATATTTATTTCACAAGTGATATTTATAAAATTGTTTTGTTGCAGATAAAATCCTTCATTGTTAGAGGTAGTTCTCTGTGGAATTCCATTCATTTTAAAATTAAGAGTAATATTTTAAGATTAATTAATTTGTTTTTTTGTTTTATGAGTTTCAAGTTTTCAGGCCAACAAATGTGAGTTCGTCTAAATTTCCTTATCACTAAATTTTTTGAACCCTGAAACAAAATGTTCTTCTTCTTTAACATACGCCCAAATATCAGAATCAAGTTGCTGTTTTCCTTGTGAAATAAAATAAAATTTATAAGGGGCCTAATCATGTTATCGGAATTTAGTGTTAAACCGTTAAAAAGTCTAAGAATTAAAATATTTCTTTTAGTTGTTCGATATTTTCAAGTAGTAGTTACATTTGGCCTTAATTATATACGATTTTCTTTTTGTTATATAGACAGCATTGATTTAGAGAGTATTTCTGACCGCATAATTAATAAAAGCTTTATTTGTACCATCATACTCAAATTATTACACATGAATTTGTATCGGTCTGTGTACTTTCTATACCTATCTAATCGATGTAAAAATTAAATAATCCCTATACCTTCGTTGTTTTGAAATAAGTATAGTGGCTACGAGGGCCACCATTTAATGTTGTCTTTATTTAAACTTCGGCTGCTTAAGAATTAAGTTTTTCATTAGTAGAATTTCGTATAATAGCATTTGAATTGAATACACCGATTAAACATTCCCAATAATAATTGTAGTGATTATCGTACTCCCACAGGGAAGCTGCTGACACAAAATCGTCTCGGGAAATAATTTTCCTGAAAACTTCAGTCCACATTCTTCAGATAAAAGTTATACGGTGATGGTATGGGTATATCAAACAAACCTCTGTTGCAGTTGCACTAACGAAACAATTAGCGAACAGGATGTATTAAACACATATGTATTAAATAGATCAATACATTTAACAAAAGAATCACAGATACTGAACGAATTTAAATTCAAATTTTTCGAAGAACCGTTACTTATCAACAAAAATTAAATTTGTTCATCTAGTACCTACTATATAGATTTACATTTATCGATGTAACAATTTATTTATAAACATAGAGTTGACCAAAGAACAAGAGAATGTTATTATTGAATTTTTGGAGCAAAAATATAGATTCCAGCACAAATCAGGAAACCGAAAGAAAGGAAGCGGCAAAAAGCCAGATCTAACAAATCGTTACAAAAAGAATGGCAAATAATTTCAACATATTAAATTAAAAGCTGCTTGACATGTAAAAAATACAAATCAAGACTGGATTTCATCTGGACCAGTGCACGCTTCTGAGATGACCTAGAGATTTATAAAGTAATAGCTCAGAATCAGAACCTTCGGTCAGCTTAGAAGGTTAATAAAGCTTATTATTATTATTAAAATTGGCTGGAACCCACTAGGATTCCACACTCAATGCCACAAAGGCCCATGGTGCAAACCTAGAATTCTATCCCAATTCGGAAACGCGCACTGCTGCTTTCGCAAACTGAAAAAGTTTAGACCAAGGCAGAGAGGACAACTGATCTAAATTTAAAGACCTAAAGTTGAATACCTGAATTCGTATAGAACTGAAAGCAGGACAACTGCTCAAGAAGTGAAGGCAGTTATCATCTTCCTCAAGGCAGTCCTCGCAAATAACATCATGAGCTAAACACATACGATGTAGAAGATCTTTAAAACGGTCACGTCCCGTAAGAATCGCTTTCAAGATTCTTAACTGGTTCTTTTTTAAAGATAAAGCATACTTCGTTGACCTCAAATTGGGCTCCTTAATGAAGTACTTCGCCTTACGACAATTAAAAGCCTCAAGCCATGAGACCTTAGGTCTTTCAAGGCGTAGTCCTTTATAACGTTCTTTCCGTAGTTGAAAGAAACAGGAACCGCTGGTTCAGGACCAACAAAAGTCAATTGGGAGCCAACTTTGGCTAAAGAATCCGCGATCCGCCTACGATGTTGCAATGAGCCGTAATGACCGTAACTTTATTGTTAGAACAAAGAAGGTTCCATGAAATGTTTACATTCCTTAACAAGTTTAGAAACAGTCAAGGGATTTCTTAAAGAGTTAAGTACAGCTTTGCTATCTTGTACACAGTAGAATACTTTTGATTTTATCCGAAAAATTCAAAGCCTCAATAATACCAAGTGTCAGCGCTATTAGTTCCGGCTGAAAAACAGTACAATGCGAACCATAAGACTACCGAAAAGTCTCAGATCCTTCCAAGGACAGTAGATTTCAAATCCTGCATTGAGGTTAGAATGAGAGCCATCATAAAAAAAGACTATGGACTCAACTAATTGTTAAGAAAATCCTGCGAACCAATGCACCTCAGACGATATGCTGCAGAAAAAGCAGTGCCTAAAATAAAACCAGTGATTGATAAATGAAAGAAAGCATCCTAGTGCTTAAACCCCAGAATTTCCCAAAAGCTTTTCTACATTGCCAAAAAATGGTAGTTGCTTTTTGAAGTTGGTAATCCAGGCGATTCTTCCAGGAAAGTTTACTATCCAGGACAACACCATCCACGTCCGTCTCCACAGTGCGAGACTTGAGCATGGATTCAATCCATAAGATAATGGTGCGATCAATACCAAAATTGGTACAGGCAGTAGTAATCGTAGCAAACGAAGTGCTATCGAATGCTCCCGCAATATCCAGGGAAGTACCCACCAGAAATTCGTTATTATTAAGAGATTTTTCAATCCTGGTTACAAGTTCATGTAGGGCGGTTTCACAGGACTTACCGACTCTGTAAGCATGTTACATGTTATTGAGTGGGGAGGTGATTAGAAAAAGATCTCTAATGAACCTATATATCGACAATTCTTTCCAGAGCTTTAAGGAAAGTTGAGGATAGACTAATAGGCCGAAAGGACTTAGGATTCGGACTTACCAGCTTTCGGCATAAAAACAACTCTACTTCTGCTCCAAGAATTTGAAACAGTGCTAAAAGCAATACACAAACTCCAATCGGGACTTGCAACAGACGTCCTAGTGAGCTCGGCAGCAACATCCGAAAGGAGCAGCTCACCAATTTCCTTTTTGGAAGAGGTAAGCTGTCCGGTAGACAAAGAGAATCAAGTTTACACATACTGTTCTTAGCTATAGCTTTAAGCTAATAAAGCTTAAGGTAACGCAATTTGTTCTAGAAATAATAGAACCATGACGAAAACAGTTTTTTCAAATTTTTAGGAATAAAGGAAATTTTAAGTATTATAAATAAGATTATTTCTGAAAGTACAAGGTACTCGTATTTGGATACTTTCTTTTAGTAATTCTGAAACTTCCGAATATTCCAAAAGTTACATAAACCGTTCTTTTATTTATTTTCTGTATTTTATTTGCTCCGTTTTGGAATGAATTTATAAAATCATCATTAGATTTTGAAATCGTTCAGTTTCCATTGTTCCAATATCATATCAGTATTCGTTACCTTGAAAGAACCGACATCTTCTCAGACAATATAATTTTGTCAGAGGAAACGGCTCGTAAATGGTTTGATGGTAAAATGATCCTTCTCTTTCAGTTGAAGATTGATGCCCGACAAGTCAGATCTTGTGTGCCTGGGTGCCTTTATTCTATTTCTAGCTAGATCGCAAATGAGAAAGCGTGTATAGTTGAGTAAAAGAATATTGTACAATTTTGTTCTTAAATCTTAAGAGACATAAATATCTATCGAATATCAAAAATTAAATTTGTTAAAAAATCTCAGCACTGGTGCAAAAATACTTCTGATTTGTTTTTGTAAAATATTGATACGAATTAATAACAATAATCGAATTAATGAAACCTAAATACACACATAACTCTATTTGCATATTTTTAATAGCATCAAATTGTCAAATTTCTTAATTTGGATTCTACTAAATAATATTTGCTTATATACATTTGTAATTTGCCACCTATATTATAAAGGTGTAATATTTTACACATATTTCTCAACATTTCTTTAGGCGATTATATCTTATCATAATTTCATTTATTTTGGGAGTGTAAACATTTCTCAAGTTTTGTATACAATTATATCATGTTTCGATAACTAAGCAGGTTTGCGTTGCTAATTTCTTTTTTTATTGCATTCGTGTCAACTAAATTCTTTATTAGTGCCCTTAATTTTATAGAACAATCCGATTTATTAATAAAAAAAACAAATTGCGCAACGATCTAGATTTTTATTTTTATTACATTCATTTCATATTGCACTGATTAGATCACAATAACATTTATTTAGTTATTTTCATTTCTTATCACAGACACAGTCAATACTTAATACTGATCAACTATTTACGATTGATGGAAAAAAATACACAACACGTCACAAACTATTTTCTGAAAAAATTTAGAAAAAAAAACTTTACCTTTTTACCGTTGACAAAAAATACTAATTCACTTTCTTTGAAAACGTCCATAATGATGGAAGCCGGGTTATCACTTCTATAATTACAGACTCGAGTAGTTTCGGATTTCTTTAAATATACACTTTATACTAGTTCCAATGAACGCAAATTTGTAACTGAAAAAATGTTTATAAAAACTCGCGCCGTATGAAATGGAAATTGACTTAAAATATTTTATTTTTCAACGTTATCATTGTTATTATTAATTTATTATTATTGTTATTATCAATAATTTGTTGTTCGTTTATATATATATAGACTTATAATAATAATAGTGTCGAGTGATAAGACTATGATATGATTGTGATATGTAGAAATAAATAAATTGCGTGTAGGTATACATAGAGATACATTGAGACAGCAGACAGAAGAATTAATGATATATACGCGTGATGACATGTTCATAGTTTTATACATAATACATATGTAAATTATCAATGAATTTAGCAGAGATGGAAACCGCAAACAGTTTTTGGGATTAGTTCGGCTTAGCTTTCAAAGTCAAATTTATCTTGTGGTTTTCAACATTTACAAGTTATGGTTTAGTTCCGGTTTAAAGCAAACTGGTGTTTGTTTGGTTTTAGTTCAGTAATAACTATTTGTTCAGTGTAATAAAAGTACATAATAACTACATGTATCAACAAATAAACACAAAGTTGTTGCTTTGGTAAAATATAAATCCCAAGCTCAATCTAATCTACAAATTTTAAATGTTAATTTATGACGATTCCTAATAATTAGCTACGACCTAACCATATATCAATTAAGTAATTTACACGTTTAAAAAAAATTAAATAGGATAGCTGATATTCCGGTGATTCCCCTTTTAGAAATTTCAATTTTATTCAAAACACGAAAAGGCAAATTAATGGCATTTCTCAATAATTATGTTTTATGACAAAAACAATGTTTTGGATTTCGGTGCTTATTAAATAAAAGGTTTGGTCCGGGTTTATCAAAAATTCATTGAGTCGGTATTTTGAAATTCACTGGCGTGGTTCGTTTTAAAACCGGTTTCCATCTCTGGATTTTAGACAATGCTAATTTTTTACATAATAACGACAAAAAACCCGTTTTATTTAGGTCCCGATTAGTTTCCAAATGCATATACATATATGCACAGGCTAGGAATACATACAATTAAAATTGATAAGTGAATTGAAATTTTAACATTTCTCTTATCTCCCATCATATCTATATATAGTGCTAATTTTACTTAGATTATTTTTTGAAATATTTATAAGACAATTAAAAATATTGTTATCTCTAAATTTCCACTTCAAGGTTAGTAGAAAGAAGGTGTGATGTATACGGTTAGATAATTTGAATAAATTTGTAATTGGATTGGTCTTACTACTAATATACTAACAGATGGAATATGTATCTTAAATTTGATTGATTCGCCGAATTCTAAAAAACTTCTTTAGCTACGTACAATTTAAAGTTTTATATTGGTATTTTATTCACTTAACCCGATCTACACAGAACATCAGTTACATTTTGTAAAAGTTTACAAAATTTTCATGAAGGCAATTTTTCGTCTTATAATTATCATGATTTTAATTATTTGTTGTTGTTCACAACATTGCTAGTTCAACAGGTTTTACCTTTTGGAGCCTTCTTTCTATGTTGTTATTGTGGAGGCTGGGTTGCTGGTATAGTCTCTGTTCATGTCTTTGAGAAATTTTTATAATTTCGAACTTGACGAAATTAATTTTCAAATCGTCATTGGGAATATACATATATACCGCGGTGCATCTACTATGCCACGGGGTACCTTGTTTTGAAAGCGTTAGTACAACCTCAGAGTTTCAGGATTTGTTTATAAACCTAAACCGTATTATATATAGAGAGGGAGGAGTTTCTTCCATTAACTAGTACGTGTTTCTCTGTATGTAAATTAGAGATCTTTTTGTATCTTTTTATATGGGCCTTCCATCTTAGCTTAGCATTAAGTGTCATGCCTAAGTATTTCGCTGTATTCGAATACGGTAAAATATTGTCATTGATATAAACTGTTGTATTCTCCTGTTAGTGAACTTGACATGCATAGATTTGCTCTCATTTAATTTTATACGCCATCTCTTTCCAGCTATGTATTTGTAATATGACTGTTTATAGTTTTTCTGTTGAGTCATCATTGTAGTTCCCAACAGCTATTATTGCCGTATCATCCGTAAATGTAACTATAACGCCATTTTCTATCATAGGTAGATCACAATAGTACAATAGCTAAAAGACCAGTCGACAACCCTTTCTTGAGGAACTCCTGCTTTAATTTTCTTTTGTTCATAATAGGCATCACCCTGTTTGACTCTGAAGTATCTATCTGATATGTATGAATGTATAGTATTTCTGTGTATTGTATAGAGTGGTATTATAGTTTTGTGGATCAATCCCTCATGCCATGCTTTATCAAACGCCTCTCCAACTGAGACTTACCGGTGGATAATAAGAGGATTATTTCAGTTACGATTTCTGGAAATTGGTATTGATTTACCCAAAACAAAAGGTTCGTTATTCCAAAGTACTAATAACAGTGTGTCTGATAACTTTGTATACCGGTTAGTTTCAAGTGCAGAATATGTTCATAATTATTTTGTCTGAGGAACTGAATAATTCGAATTTCCAATTCTTCGTCTAATGAATTCGAAATTAAGATTTTATCAAACAAAAATTTATATTCTAACAAGGAATCGCTTAATTCATTTTTTACAGATTTATTTAAATTAAAATTTAATTCATTACGAATTAAACTACCTTCGGCTAAATCAGGATTCATCCTTTAGCATTGGGTTCTGGATATGTGTTCCATTCTATTTATTCCATAATAATAAAACTGAGGGTAAAGGCTCCTTACTGTGTCAACAATATGGCTCCAACGGTTTTGATCCTGAAGTCAAGTCGTTCTCTACACCGTGGAGCAATCGTCGCCTGCAACGACCTCTGCAGTCACGACCGACTCAGCGTACTCGCTGAGATCTTATTTCATGTACAATATCGGGGATCTTCATCAGATCTCTGATCTCGATATTGTACAGAGCTCGGTATGTGCCATGTATTTCGCGTTTTGGGTCGTAAATCACACAAATGTAAGGAGACATCTCTCGTACTCATCCGTCAGCGCCCAACTTTCACATCCAAATATGACAACAGGCCTGATCGACGCTTTGTCAAGCTTCAGCTTCACGACACTTGATAGGTGTTTAGATTTTAGCAGTGGCTTTAGAGGATACAAAGCACGGCTGCCAGCCGCATTTTAATATCCTGACCCACACTTTTATCGTGAGTGGTAAGAGAGCCCAAATATTTGAAGTTCCTGACTCCCTCAAACGTGTAGTGGCCACTACTAAAATCTGGTGGGCCATTGTCCCTATAACCCAGAGATCATGTATTTCGTTTTGGACTCATTGGTCTGGAGTTCAAGAGAAGCTGAAAACTCTACAAGCAGATCAAGTATTTCCTTCACTCCGTTATTATTAAGTCCAATCACGCATATGTCACCTGCAAATGCAAGCACCTGATTGGACTGGCGATATAAGATGTTACGCTGAGATGTTTCAGTTTTACGAAAGATGTACTCCAACATGAGATTAAAGAGTATCGGAGACAGAGCATCTCCCTGCCGAACACCCGAGTTAACTGTAAGAATTCTCGATAGTTCCCAACTTTAACACAGCACTGAGGCTGTGTCACTGTCATCCTACACAATCGTACCAATTTTGTTGGCATACCTACATATTCCAGCGCAGACCACAAATTCTCTCGCTTGATCGAGTCATAGGCCTACCGGAGATCCAGGAACACCTAGACTGACCAATTCGGACGAAATCCTCCTTGATAGTCACCAACCAGACCCTCCGCTAGAGGGTTGATTCTATCAGGCAGTAACTTGTATGCTGTGAAAAGCAGAGCTATATCGCGATAATTCTCACACTTCAAGCGATCTCCCTTCTTGAAGATATGGCAAATCGTGGCCACTTTCTATTCTTCAGGCAATATTTCGGTTCCCCATACTAATCGAATAAGGCCCACCCCAGGTGAGCGGTTGCATTTTAGTCTCTGCATGGCCCTAGTGAATTCCTCATGGGATGGATCCTCAATGCATATCTCCGCCGTCTGTATTTGAGGTGACTCAATTACAGTCTGTGATGCATGATGAACACCAAGCAGGTCGGTGAAGTGCCCATTCCATGCGTCGAGTACTGCGTCGATGTTGACACAGAGGTTTCCATCCCGGTTCGAATAGCAGTTGGCGCAGGCCTGAAAGTATGGTGCAGTCCAGTAATTCAATTAAAGAAATTACGAGAACTGCGCTCATTGCTGAGTTGTTGTACTTTCAGAATCTCGGCCTTCCACCATTCTCGCTTTTTCCATCTACAAATCCGCTTAGGTGCAATCCTAGTAAGAG
The DNA here is from genome assembly GCA_951394425.1 of Tipula unca. Lineage (NCBI taxonomy): Eukaryota > Metazoa > Arthropoda > Insecta > Diptera > Tipulidae > Tipula > Tipula unca. Next base: position 112,959,483 of record OX596381.1, read on the forward strand.
TAGCCTTGTTTTTTCTCGCGATTATGAGACGTTGTTGCACTTCACTATGGGCTGTTGAGTACCACTGACAACCGAAGTTTTTAGCACCTCCCAGACAGAGTTCACATAGCCAGAGTGGTAATTACCTCCCTCAATGTTGTCGCTGACAAGATCCTGATATTGTTTCTTTTGATCTTCATTTATCAGACCAACACAGTCAAATGTTCCATGCGGTTCGCAGTGTTCCCCGACCTGTACGATAACTTCCATCGTAGCTTTGCAGCGACCAAATAATGATCGCTGTCTACGTATTTGGTTGTTGACCGATAAGTTCTCACATCCTGCACAACCCGAGCTCGACCTTTTGAGATTAATACGTGGTCAATTTGGCTGCGGGAAATTTTGCAAGGATGTGTCCATGTTTCCAAATGTATTTGTTTGTGAGGGAAAAATGTGCTTGCTACTCTAAGATCGTGAGCAATTGCAAAGTAAATCATTTTCTCTCCATTATCGCTCGCAGTTTCGTGTCGGGAGTACGGACCTATTTTTCACACAAGTCGGTCTGATTTCTGCCAGCTCCATCATTAAAAGACTTCTGTGGACTCATGTACACAAATTATCGACAGGTTAACTAACTTCATGCTCAAGCGAAGCTTACACAATCGGTTATGGACACCTTGGAAATCCAAAACAGTCTTTTTTACCAACGTATAGCCCTGGGACACATGTTCTCCATTTTTAGGCCAGCGGGTATCTTGAAGAGCAACGAGTTCCAGCCGATAATCCTTCATGCATGTGATTAGGTCCTTTAACGTTCCTGGTTTCTTAAGTGACTGCACGTTGGTGGTCGCTTATTTTTTTATGGATACGTAATTCTATGTACAACTATAATACTCACAGTTCTTATAGTCTGGTTTAATTAAATTAATTATAAATCAAACTTATGATTTGGACACTAAAACTTAAATTTTACAGGTTCCACACGCCACAATAATAAACAATTAAAAAGATATGAGTTTCCCCAAAATATTGAACGAAATATTGAAGACGAATATTTTGGTTGAGCTCTTTATGCAAATCGGGTAATACCAACAATAGTCGTGTTTTTTTTATTCAAAAGTTTTCGAGTTATAAAATTTAGAATATAGTTCCGGATAAGGATTTTCTCGTTTTTTCAGTAAAAACCGAATTTCATTTTTTAAGATAAATATGATACATTTAATGTTAAACTACATATTGTAATTCAATATTATCAACATAAAATTAAATTTAACTTTATTTTCCAATGTTCTCGATAAAATCATAATATACGAACTCGAAAAAAGAGGGAAATTTTAAAAGGAAATATTTTAAACAAATATTTTTCATTGTATTTAGCTTATTACCTGTATTATTTGACAACGTTAAAAAATATTGTTAGAAGATGAAACTATTCAAGATAATTAGAACTTAAATAAAATATTTTGGTAAATAAAATAAAATTTCCCAGTATTATTCCCGATGTTCTATATAGGACTTGAAGTTTTGTTAATAAAAAAACGCAGCTTAAAAGAAGATAACCACAAAGCCGACATAACACAGGTTAGCAATATTTTCCCGAATCTCAGACAAACATGAGAAGACATGTTCCTAAGACGAAAAATTTGCTGTGAAATTATTAAAAATTTTTGTTTTAAAACATGATTTTTGAAATATTCGTCATTAATAAAACAAAAACATTGTTGCTGTAGCAACAGATATTTTAAATCAAAATTTTTCGGTTAGTTTTTCTTCATACTAGTGTATAAAAAATTAATATACTATACATGATGCACGGTATTTATTGGTGCTTTCGATGGATGAAAGATAGTTGATAGTTTTCTGTTTTACATATGGAATTAGTTTTAATATATACTGTAAAATTCTAAGTTTTCGTTTTTATTGACCCGCAGGTTACTGCAAAACTAATTGTTGATTAGCTTATGTTTTATATTTATGCTCATTAGCAAATTCAAAATCGCATTTTAATCTAATTAGAATCGTTGTATTTTGTTTATCAATTTTGTTGATCGTTAACAGATCGTTATTCGTTATACTGATATTGAGTAATTGGTGTGCGCAACCATACTCAACAGTCTTTAACTAAAATTATACATATTTTTCTACAATTTAAATAGTGAAAGTTCTAAGAGAATGTTGCTGAAATAATTAAGTTCCCAAAATATTCAAAAGTTTTTAATAGATTCTAGATTAGAATTTATAATCTATATTTATATACACAGTTCCTTATCTTTTAACAAATGTTTACACGCATAATTTAATTTCTTTCTTAATTTCTTTACTATACGAGTATGTAGTTAGTAGTATGACTGATAAGATAATATTATTTACAGTTATTCTTTAAGTACTCATATTTACAAGTCGTAAACTGATTACAATTTTATTTAGATGTGAAAAATTCTATAGCGCCTAAAAAGAATAAAAAGTATAAAAAAATGCATAAAGAAATAATTTACGAAAATGAAAGACCATGAAATACGAATGAATGTAGAATATGTATTTTCATATTATATTAGATAACATACATAACATACCTATAGTTAGATATGAAGTGAAGCGCAATTAATAATAATATTTTGTGAATTGCTGCCAACACATAAAATAGAAATGTTTGCTTTTGTTTTGGGACAAATTTAAATAGCTAAAAATTATTAAATTTCAGCCCTGAGTCGCATGGCTGTGTTAGAAACTGAAAATGCTACATTATAAAATATAAATTAAATCTGCTAGCATATCAACTTAATACAATGAAAACTAACTACGATCATAAAATATATAAATATTACATTTCGTCCGAGGATATCGAATATTGCACTCTTAAAACTATGTATTCAACCAATACCGGATAAATCAAAAAAATTTCATGATAATGGGAACTCCAATAACAACAAAAGATCGAACCAAGTATCTACCCATATTTTGTGTGTGAAATTTAAATATACGGCAACCATAAATCGCATCTTGAATACTAAACGTCAAAACAAAGTTAATATTACTACGTAAATTTTTTCGGGACTGGTTACGAATCGTAACGTAACCCAGGTTCCCAATTTACCATTCCCAGAGGAAAGTAACTTTTTGTTTAATCGTCTTTTTTTCTGTATTTTAATGCAGTACAGAAAGTTAAAGTTGCTAAGTAGTTTAAAAAATATCTGTGAGTGAGAGATTCAACGGTTCCAATCCTCGGGAATGAGAGTGAGGCAGTTGTTAGTATAACTCGTAGACTTGATACACTTATAGTTTAATATTTATTCGGGGGCGATACGAAATTTGAAAATTTTAAAACCACGCATTACAAAATCTTGCATTTTAAAAATTAAGCTGAAAGTTAAAATTACAAAGCTGTATTGTGAAATATCTTTTCACTCTTTGTTTAAAATAATAATCTATTCAGAGAATTATAAAATAATACAATTAAAATAATCAACCGTTTTCAAAAAATGCAGAAATCTAAAACAGTATGTCATAATTAAAAATCATACAAAGCAAAAAACCATTTATGTGATAAATCAAAACCATCTATAGATACAAGCCGGAAACATAATACGCTCATACGCAGATACCACCACAAATTAGACTACATTTGTTTGTAGTGGTTACAACAATTACACCATGTAAATTGACACAATTTATTTTGCATCGTGTAAATTCACGACATGTTGCATGTTGATTGTTAAAATTCAATTGTTTTTTTTTTCCATATATAGTACATTTTAAGGTTAGAAAATCTTTGGTTGCAGTTTCAATTTTGTTTGTTTTTATTAATTTAAAGTTACATTATATGATTAAGTCCTTGTAATTTAAATATAATAATAAAATCATTAAAATTCAAGTAATAATTTAATTTGGTTTAATAACAATTATTTCAGTTTTCTTATTTATTTATTTTGAGCTTTGCCCTTGGAACATTTATTTTGAAGATTTTATGTATAAAAAAATATACACAAAAAATACAATTTTATTTTATGAAATAGTTAATAGATAGTTGTGTTGTAGTAATTTTTTGTTTTGTTTACCTTTATTCCTTATTCCTGGAAACCGAATATTCTCGCTCATATAAAATAATGAACTTAAAATATGTCGAGTTCATTCGGGTTAGCAAAAAAAAAAATAAAAATTTCGTTGGCCCGAAAGAAACCGTAACCAAATTGATGTTTTTTTGTCTTTGTGGTAGTAAAGAGAGAAAGAGAGGTAATTATTGATAGAACGAGAGTGAAATGTATTATTATGACGTCGTCCATCGATTGTTTATGTTTATATATTATATTTATGAATTGACACAAAACCAACACAAATGTACTTCAAGCCTGATTGTCACCAATATTATTTAATTTACCATGCGCTTATACTTGAAAGGATGGGTGATCGATACACTATACAAATGAGTGAGAATTTACGTAAAAATTTTAGTCAAAACAAAACCAACGAATTGTGCAGAGAAAATATGGTATAGAAATATGGAAAACCCAGATAACATTCTCTTTTAAATAATAAATTATATACGTTAGTACATTGTTGGTTATTCCTTAACTTTAATATAATTAATTATAAAATTTGTAGAGAAACGTTTTGTGTACTGCTCCTGTTGTTTAATTTTTGTTTTAAATTAATTAAGGTAAAGTAATTAAGGTTTGAAAATCGTTAAATGATTTAAAAAAATTAATTTAATGATCTCAGAAAGAGTTGCAAATAGAAAGAAAGCAAACGTACTAACAAACTTTATTTTAAGGAGAGAGCGTAAATAAAAATAAAAGGTAATTTATCAACGAGTTTATTGTTTAATTTGGTGTGATGAGAGTATTTTTATTCTATTTTCGCACTAATACTTTCAAGTATAAGCTATTAAATGTAAGAGGGTATCTGTGTTCTCACTGTCTGAATCAGGCTTGTAGTACATTTGTGTTGGTTTTGATTGACAGATAAACTGTGTTGGTGTTAAATAAACTGTGTTGGTGGTTCCAGAAAAACTTGGTATTTCCAAAATAAATTTTAAAATTTTGATGTAAATCAATTTTTTTTATCCGAAATAATTCAACATAATTTTATAAACACGTATTTTAAGAACAACAAGAGAAATATGAATTACTACAAATGACGTTTAGCTCTGTTTATGTTTCTATTTTCGAATTGACGCATAAGTATGTGTTGGTGTTAGTTAAAATGGAAGAAAAATTCGACATTTCCATTTTTTGATGTACATTAAAACATTTTAATATTTTTTGTCCCGAAAGAACATGAAAAGTGATGTACGTCAAAAAATGTTTTGCTATTTTTTTGATGTACATCACTAGTTTTGGTACGAAAGAACTCGACATTAGTATGGGTCGGGTTGCAAAAGTCGATACAATGGTACTTTTTCGATAAAATTTGGTTTCAAAGCTACGCTAGTACAATCGGACCAAATCTAGTACTATTTGATATTTTTGTGTAATTTTTTTTGTATTTAGGGCACACATTTTCTTGAAGTTGTATAACGTTGCTAATTAAGTTTGTTTTATCTATAAACAATGTAAAGTTTCCTGGGTTAACTGGTATGTTTTTGTATGACCCTGCTCGATTTCTGTGATTATTATGCGTGATTACAAGTACCGGCAATGTTGGCCAACAAAAAATGAAGAGATTAGTATATCGCGAAATCCATTTGAAAGACAAGAACAAACATATAAACAAACAAAATTTTGTTGGATTTTTTCTTTTTTTTTAAATTTGTTTCCATAAAAATTAAATTTGTTACATCGAGCAAATAGCGCAGTGGTTAAAGCTGCGACGTTTGGATACGAAGGTACCGGGTCGAATCTGGGTGATATGTTCTCATCCTCATGGCGTTTGATGCTTGATACGTAAAAGATATATGGACTTAAGTTCAATCCTTGGTTAGCATCCATATTGTGGCACATTATGTAAATAAAACCAATCGTGGTATTAGTAATTGGCATAGAAAATTGGTACAGATGAAAGATGAGCATCCTGAGAAGGGATATAGTAAAATATTAAAGTCTGTGGGAATTGAATTGAATTTCAGCGATAGCGAACGATGGTGGCACGTAGCATGTTTTTTTCGACACGTGAATCATTGGTATCAAATGTTTTGACTTTTTCATTTAATGATAAATAAGTTATAACATATTAATCAGTTTTAAATAAACTATAAACAGGGTGGGTTAGTTAAGAAGATCAGTTCGTTTTTCTCGGGAACTGTGGCATACTTAGGAGAGAAACACTTTGATGAAACTTATAAGAGCGGGTTTGAAAATGTTTTGGTGACCTTGTATGATCTTGGTATTTTAGTTTAAGGCAAATATTAGGTTTTTTAAATGTGAAGGGGAGTTTTCAAGATGTTTAAATTGTTTTAATCACATGCAGAAACTGGATATACGCCAGTTGGCATCTAACAACAAAAATCTTATTAAATTTAAACACAATCAACATTTGGTAATTTGTTTAAAGCACAGTTTGCAGAGTTACTCATCATTTTATATAAATATTTCTTTTCGTTAAACTAAATATAAATAATGGTATTTTTGCAATAAAACACACTGCTGGTACATTATTTAATAAATTCCACTCACATAATGCAAGTTGGGCCATAGATTTTTTTAAATTTTTTGCCACGTATGGATAAAAATGTTCGCCATCGCTGATATAGTTTAATCTTAAATTTTTCGGGTTTATAATGATTCAATGATGTTTTTTTTTCATTTTAGTGAATGTCATAAGCTGGGTGTAGAAAAAGTATACTGTCACTCGTCAAAATAACAATTTGTGAAGCTCGCGAACACTACCAACTTCGGCTAATTGTTCTCTCGCTTCAAAAAAAATTCTATTTTGGTCACTCGTAAAATAATATACTATTTAAGCTTTCGAGAAGCGCTGTTGAGAGATTAGCGGAATACTGCGTACGAATCATCATGACGTAAAGGTTCGATTATTTAATTACTACATTAACTAATTAATTACTAAATACATTAAGTATCATACATAATTGGGGATCGTAACATGGTCGATCACTTCTTATTTTTATTAGATTTGTCCGCGTAAGTTGCAAAGTTTATTTTTGGTACAAAATTGATTTTGAATTCAAACAATCTTCGTTATCCTGGACGGTTTCAACCGCCTAAGTAATTTTACACATTTTCGGTTCGTTTAAAGATTTTTTGTTTGTTTATTTATTTAATATTATTGTTACATTGATTATTTATAACATACATTATGATAATTTATTTTTATTTTTGTGTTTTAAAGTCCGAAATTGATTTATTTTTCTTCTTTAAGTATATTCTCTACGCCGCAGTGATCTCTGATCAATGATACCAATGATAAACATTTTTGTTGTGTAATTAAATTTAATTATTTTCTTATATATACATTTAATGCATAAATAAATTATAATCAATTTTTTTGGTTATACAAACTGAGTTCTAGAATTTAGATCAAATTTTTTGTTTCCAATTAAATATTTAGCTGCCATTTAAATTCTTCGGGCCTTCTCAAATACTGTGTGAAATATTTTCCCGTCATACAATTTTAATCGCTACTAATTTCTCAGCCCCAATACTGTGTACAGCTCTTGGTTTTAAACTTTATCGTTTAAACTTTTCCGGGCCTGCCTGTATTAATTTTTAAACTACATATATATACTTATCGGGTGCTATAATAATTTTAGGAAATAGGCGCGTTTCTCACAATTATGTCGGAATAAAATATTTATCACAGTATTCGGCCCGTTCCGAATATAGAAATTTCGAATTTTTTGATTAAATAATTATGATACTTAGACACTAATTACTTATATAGTTTTTTGTAGTTCAATATATGAATATAATAGAATTGTTTAATAAATAATACTTTGTGTTTTATATAATTTCCAAAAAAATATAATTTCTTTTTAAAATTAAAAATCTATAAAATTCTTTATTTAAATTATGTTTGTTAAAATTTATTTTTGATAATATCTACGATAATTTTTGTGCGTATTATCTAGTAATTCGGGGAGCACATACCGCCCATAATCATAGTTCGGAAACTGTTGGGGTTCACTTAAAAATTTCTCTTGCCCATAGTGAAATTGATTTCCACCACCACCCAGGATCTCTTCCGCCGAATTGATATTATGATTTTGATTCAAGTGTTGGTTATGATTGTATGATGCTCGCTTCTTTTTGCTAATCATAAAACGTTTTGTTGCTGCTGGATATTTATTCTTTTGTGGTGTTTCGATATCATTGTAGTTATAGTTATCGAATTCATATGGTAAATATTGCACCTGAGGTTCGTTCCATGAATTTAACCATTCACCGGTTTCTTCTTGTGGTGGATATTCGTATTGGTAATCGTCTTCGATGGTTGGATAACGATTTTGTTGTTCACGTCCTGACTCGTATAGGGCAAGGAGTGTTAGGATGTCGGCAGGTGAGAGTTTAGTGTCACGTTTTAATCTGAAACGAAAAAATAAATTTGAACCTTTAATTTAATTTGAATGTAGTGAAACCGTTATTTATTGCTGTTGTTGAATCACTGAAACAGTTTTGTTTAGAAAAAACAATTATTCTAAAGGTAGAAGCGATTAAGTCGGGTGCTAAAAAACAGACATGAGCAATGAGTTTGGAATGTTTTAGTAAGCGTGTAACGAGTCTTCGCTACAGTGGTTGCATGGGTGGATCACCCCTGATCATTAATTTTTTTTTAATGTATTGGTATAATATTTACGACCTTGCGACTACCAATTACAAAAGACAAGCTTAATTGATTCAACATCCGGTCTCAAATATGGAGAGAGAGAAATTTCTAACAGTTTTTGGAAAAGGTATAAAAGATGATTTTTGTCACCACACGCGGAGTTCGTTTTTGGTGCTTCTTCAGTAATTAAAAAGTAAAAAAAAAAAAACCATGTACATACATATTCCCATTTATATAACATAAAATAATTTATTTATTTATTTAATATTTGTTTTCATATTTATTTAAAACTTAAATTATATTGTAACATTGATAAAGATATCTGTATGTATATGTATGTTTATAAATAAATTTGAATTTTTGTGGTCATAAACTAAAAATATTCTTGTGATAATCCTAAGTGATTTAAGATTGAATTAATAAATGTTAAATTATATAAATAAACTATATTCTGTTCTGATATATTTATTATACGATGATTTAAGTATTTAAAAAAAAAAAAAAAAATTGTATATACATATACATATATATATATATATATATATATATATATATATATATATATATATATATATATATATATATATATATATATATATATATATGTATATATATATATATGTATATATATATATATATATATATATCTCTATATATATATATATATATATATATGTATATATATAATATATAGTAATATATTAAACAACTCATATCTAAATTCAAAAAATAATAATAATATTATAATAATAATATTAATAATAGTGCGCTATAAACTATGTATCCTCGTATGTTAAAATAAATGGGACAGTGAAATTCTAATTAAACTATAAATATAAACCGTTGAACGAAACCTAAATTGAATAATTTTAAAACACATTATTACGTGATATTATGATCTCGTATGAAGTCATTATATTATCAAGACCAACATCTTCACCGTGTATCCGGTATCAATATCCACCAGCTGTTTATAATACAAGTAATACTTTCTATTTTATTATTGTTACAAAAAATTTATAATATTTATTTTTCATAATTTATATATTTATTCTGATATTATATCTTTATGATTTAAGCTATTTTTTTGATACGACTTAAGAATTTTTTTTTACGACTTAATTATTATCATTAGTCTTATGAAACTAACCTACACTAACTTAAATAATTTGATTTAAAAGTCTGTTATTTTGTTGTTGTTAATTAATTTATATTTATTTAAGTTGATCTCTCGGCGGAGTATGTAAACCGCTAGAGAGCGCGTCCTCAGGTGGCGGATAGAGGAGTGCTCATCGGTATCTACGGGTAGCGAAGGGTAGGGAGGAAATAAAAAACTCCCCGCGGACCAGGCATAAAGGAAAATGCAATGGCAGCAACGGAAGGAAATATTACCCCAGGTGGTAATCCAGGTTTAAACTTGGAAACTCCACCCTTCTCGAAAAAGGCCGGTTCCATGGATTCTGGGGGGAACCAACCATTGATAAAGGAAAGATCACGATCGGAGAACTTTACCGAAAACCCCGTTACTAACCTTTTTAGAAAGAGCTCCAAATTGACAAGATCACCAACAAGATACGGTAACGAATATGAAAAGGAAAATTTTGAACTACGCAGAAAGCTATGCGAATTTGAAAAGATCACAACTAAGCTAAGTAATGATTACATGATACTTAAAAAAGAAAATGAGGAACTTAGAAAAGCTCTAACACCTGCTGTAACAGAAGAGAAATCAAGAATAGAAGAGCAGAACGTAGCTAAAAACGTAGCATTTGGCGGGAACGTAGCCATCGGTCAGAATGAATATGTCACGAACTCAGATGAACTTAATTCTGAAGTGAATTGGGTGCTAAAAAAAAGAAACAAGGAAAAAAGCGACGACTGAGCAAATCACCCTTTGTATCTCCAGAACAAATACAAGAAAACAAGGAAATAAAAAATCAGAGTAAAAAGGTGCAACAACCCAAACCACCACCAGTAATTGTAAATAAGATTGAAAACTACAATGATATACGAAAAACGATGGATTCAAACCAAATATAATACCAAACAACGATGCTCAGTAGTGGAGATCTTAAAGTCAATGTCCCAGACGAGGAGAATTATAGAAAACTGACCCTTTCACTTAATGAAAAGGGAAATACATGGTACTCTTATGAGGGCAAAAGATCCAGGCCGATTAAAGTTGTGGCAAAAAAGCTGCACCCATCCTGCAAGCCAGAAGAAATAAAGGAAGGATTACTTTCTAAAAATTTGAAAATAAAAGAGGTTACACAAATATTGAAGAGAAAGGAGAAAACTCCGCTATCATTGTTCATGTTAACTTTTGATAAAGATGAAGACATACAAAATATTTATCAAATAAGGTATATCCTCAACATGAGGTTGAGATTGAAGCTTTACGAAAATCAAGATTGCTCCCGCAATGCAAAAAGTGCCAATCATTCGGGCACACTCAGAACTACTGCAATAGAGACCCAAGATGCGTTAAGTGCGCAGCTAAGCATTCCTCCAAAGAATGTACTAAAACCAGAGAAACTCCGGCCAAGTGTGTAAATTGTGGAGAGTCACACCCCGCAAATTATAGAGGATGTATAGTTGCCAGAGAACTACAGAAAATGAGAAAAAATAATAACAACAAAAAGGACATACCAAAAGGCAAACTAAAGGAGCCAAGAAATCAAATAGAAAAGATAAGAAAACCTGCTTATCAAATAATTCAAGCTCCAGGTATCTCATATGCTGACGTTGCTAAAGGGGGAGCAGAATTCAAAAACGATTTTGACCGTTATAGTGAAATGTTGCAAATAATTCTAAACCGAATGGATGAGCAAGAACAAAAGCACGAAAAAGCTATTGGATCAATCATTCAAAGACTAACGAAACTAGAAAACAGCATCAGGACTGCTCCTGTCACTCATACTTTAGCATGAATAGCGACATTAGAATACTAGCATGGAATCCCAATGGGTTATTGCAACATCAGCAAGAATTGCAACTATTATTGGACATTCAAAAAATTGATATCTGTCTCATATCCGAGACCCACTTTACAAAACAATCGTTTATAAAACTTAGAGGTTTTCAAGTATACCATACAATACACCCAGAAAATACAGCCAGAGGAGGAAGTGCGATAATAATAAAAAGTGATATACAACATTACGAAGAGAAAAAATATAAAACAAAAGAAATACAAGCAACTACCGTCAGCATTAAAACTAAAAATCAGTCATTAGCCGTAACGGCAATTTATTGCCCACCGCGATATAGTCTTAAAAAATTACACTACGTACACTTCCTGGAAAGTTTAGGCGATAAGTACATCATTGGCAGAGACTTTAATGCGAAACATACTCATTGGGGATCAAGAATAATCACTACTAGAGGTAAAGAACTTCTTGGAGCAATGACAGAAGTTGGATATAATTGGCATTCTACTGCCAAACCGACATACTGGCCAACAGATAATAACAAAATACCTGATCTACTAGATTTCTTTATAACTAGAAAACTTCCAGCAACTTTTGTTAAAATCGAAGAGGGGTATGATTCGAGCTCCGATCACTCTTCAATACTACTAACTCTCAGTGAAAAAATAATCTCAAAAGAATGCAACCCGACTCTGACAAATAAATATACAGACTGGGATAAAAGATAGACTGGGATAGAATAAAACTTAATGTACCGTTCAAAACAGAAGAACAACTAGATGAAGAAATCGTAAAATACATAACTGACGTACACCAGTCAACATGGAATAATACGCCGGAGTTCAAAAGAAGAACAATCGGTACAAATTACCCAAAAGGAATCAGGGAACTTGTCGAAGAAAAAAGGAGAGCCAGGAAGAAATGGCAATACACCAGGATGTCTGCAGATAAAAACAAACTGAATAACTTGACACAGCGTCTCAGGAGGGAAACCCAGTACATTAAAAATGATACAATAAACTCATATCTACAGTCAGTAACATATGAAAAGGATACTGACTATTCTTTGTGGAAGACAACCAAACGAATGAAAAGACCAATAACTCAAATACCACCCATAAGAACAAGCAATGGGAATTGGGCCAGAAGCAATGAAGAAAAGGCAAAAGCTTTCGCTGACCATCTAGAAAGTATTTTTCAGCCTAATGAGGGACAAGAGAGAGAACAATTCCAAGAAGTAGAGGAAACTATTGATCAAGAAATCGCTCTGACCACCCCTGCGGAATTGACTATAATGAAATAAAAAAAAATGTAAATCCGAACAAAGCGCCAGGCTATGGCCTGATAACAGGAAAAATCTTAAAACAGCTATCGAAGAAGGGGGCATTAAAGGGCATTACTCTAATCAATGCAGCTTTTAGGATGAAATATGTACCAAATGTATGGAAGTTCGCGAAGGTGATTATGATACCTAAGCCTGGAAAACCACCAAACGAAATAACGTAGACCGATTTCGTTACTGCCTATTATGTCAAAACTATTTGAAAGACTTCTCTTAAAAAGATTGAAACCAACAACTGAAAGGCAGGAATTAATCCCCACACATCAATTTGGATTTCGAGATAGACACTCTACAATCGATCAAATTCATAGAATAATAGATATCATAGAAAGATCACTCGAAGAAAAGAAAATCTGCTCAGCAGTCTTCCTGGACGTGGCCCAGGCGTTTGACAAAGTTTGGCACGAATGTCTTCTGCACAAACTCCAGAACATTCTACCTTCACAATTCTGTCAAATATTAAAATCCTACATTACAGAGCGACACTTTCGTGTTAAACAGGAACAATCATACTCAGAAATTAAAAAGATCAAAGCTGGAGTACCACAAGGAAGTGTCTTAGGACCCATTCTATATTTATTATTCACAAGCGATATTCCATTATCTCAGAATACCACAATTGGCACATTTGCAGACGACACTGCTATTTTGGTAGTAGATGATACCATAGAAGGAGCTACCAATAAGCTTCAAAGTGCGATGAACAAAATTTATCGATGGACGAAGCAATGGCGTGTCAGGTTAAATGAAACAAAATCCATACGTGTTGACTATACCAACAGAAAAATAAATCCTTTGCCTGTGGTATTAAATAATGTCACATTACCACATGCTAACTCAGCAAAATATCTAGGGATGAATCTAGATACTAAACTTAGATGGCAGGTCCATGTCAAGAAAAAAAGTGAAGAACTCAGACTCAAATATAGAAAGATGTATTGGCTGATGGGAAAGAACTCCAATCTATCAATAAACAATAAATTGATGCTATATAAGCAGATATTAAAGCGCATTTGGATGAATGGAATTCAGCTGTGGGGTTGTACTAAATCAAGCAACATGGATATCGTTCAAAGATTCCAAAACAGAGTGCTCAGGGATATTGTAAATGCCCCCTGGTACATACGTAATAGCGACCTCCACAGGGACCTTAGAGTGGAAACTGTCACCAGAGAAGCAAACAATGCTGCACGGAAGCATGAAGTGAAGCTCCAGAATCACCCGAACGTTGAGGCCAACCAACTACTCGACCACAGGGAAGCAGTGAGAAGACTGAAAAGAGTAAAACCTTTCGAGTTAGCACTATAGTCAGCATAAGGCAGTAACACCAGTAAATAGAACATAAGGAAAACCAATGGGGATACCTTAATTAAACACAATTTAGCAATTTAGGTCAAAAAAGAAATGTTATTAGTCTATAGACTAGGTACATTGTAAAATTGTATGTGAATAAATAAGATTGTCAAAAAAAAAAAAAATTAAGTTGATTTTCATAATTTTTTTTGCAATCTTATTCTCAAATAAATAAAATTATAAGTTTAAAGAAAATTTGTACAGTTAAAGAATGTGACTTTAATTCAAAATCAATCCACCATTAACGATCTTTCGATTTTAGCTTGCTTCGTTATATAATTTGTACTTGTTGTTTTTTTCTCTCTCTCTCTCTCGTAAGTGAATTTAAAATTTTCAGAATGAGATAATTTACACGTTTTTGACGAGGATGTAGCAGTATCAAGTATCAGTATGTGGGCAACATTAGGTAAGTATCATTGCCTGTATCAATTTCTCTCTTCAGGTTACACCCAAACATGCCATTTTTCTGTTCATACGGCGGTAAAAGCTAGATTTTAACAACCGCTATCAAATTCGTTTAGTAAATAAAAACAAATTTTCTGTTAACGATCTCAAAGTAATATTCCTGTTAATGTTTTTGACCAACTTACGGCACCGAAGATCGTTACAAGCGTTTGAATTACATCAATTTCTGTTTCTCTGTTTATGTTTTTTTTTGTCATGATTTAATTATTTGGAGAGATAAGTTAGAAAGAGAAAACTTAAGATATATTAATAATGAATAAGTAATTTATTAATAAATAATTTGTAAATGAAAATAAAGCTTTTTTTTTGGCATTAATTTTTGTGAAAAATAGGATTCGAGAAGTGGCCGCATAATCTTTAATCATTTTTATTTTATTCATTGTCACCCCGTTAAATAAATCTCTTCCCATCTGTTTTCTTGACCATAGAAGAATGTGTGCATCCTATTGGTGGTAGTTTCTTCCATATCGCGTGTGACCTCGCCCCAGTCGAACTACTCATCGTGTTTTTTCCGGGAAGAACACGTGCCGGCATTATACATTAAACTTCTTCGACAGTTGATCATAATTAATCAAATTTGAACATAATGACTCAGTGAATTAACTTTAACCCTAAAATTGCAAATAAATACGTAATAAGCTCGATAACCACGTGCAATGTAATTCGATTTAGGGAATGGAATCGCTAATCCTTGTATAAAAATTCCATTAAATTATCGTGACATGTATATCAAATTAATGCCATTCTAGTACAAGAAAAGTTGGCTGTAACCCAATTCTATAATGTATCAATTATTAATGTGACTTATTTTCGTAGCTAAAGCATACAAAACAAATCTAATCATTGAACCCTCCTTATGTACAACATAAACATTGAAAGCTCTATACAATTTTAATCATAATAGATATATACAATTATTAAATTAAATCCCCACTTGTAATTTGATTCACGTAAAACAACCATAAAAATAGAGAAGAACATTTTTATTTCCCATATTTTATTACACGCCACCGCAGTCCACCAGTACCACCTCCGGTAGCACCAAAAATTATTATCAGGCAAATGGATTTCATCCGTTTTCATTATCTATAATACCACAGATTCACATATGTATGTATAGGACGGGAAAACAGTAATTTTTATAAATGTTCAAAATTAACTAAAAAATTCGAATTATGTATTTCTAGGCAATTTAGTTCGAAATTAACTTACTGACATTAAATCAAAACTTTTTTGATTTGTAACGGATTTTTTTAAATGTAACAATTTAAATATATAAAAGGATTTATTTCAATCAATGATCTGAAAAAGCTTTTCAGCTTATGACAAAGAATTACTACATACAAAATTGAAGTATCTGTTTCGGTGGTGGCCTATATCAGAAAAATGGGAATCATGAACAATCGTATAATAATAATAATAATAATAATAATAATAATAATAATAATAATAATAAAAGCTCTTAAAGCTCTTATCATTTCCTTGTCTTGTTTGTATTCAAGTGTTATATGAATTCAGGATTTGTTTTTTACGGTACACATTTTAAATTAAAGTGGTGTGTATGTGTATACCTATTGAAATGGACGTATAGTAAGTGCTTAAATTGATTTTCTGTTTTGTATTTGCGGTTATATCTGTTTTGTAAGTATTTTATTCAATTGTACCCGCACAGATAAGTGCGGTAAATGTGGGTGAGATGGGATAAATTTAAAGAAAAATAATTTATTTAATCTATATACGATAAGTATTTGAAGTCTTTCGAATCTTTACTTTGAAGCGGCCATAAAGTAAATATTAGAAATAAAGGAGTTTTGCTGATGTTTTAAAAACGGAATATAACCTTGCAGCTCATTCTGTCCCTCAGTTAATACGTTTTAGATTAAATAGTTAAATTCAATGTGTTGAAGGTTTATTTATAAGATTTGTAGGTGGTCGAAAGGAATTCGAAAGATTGTTCATATTACATATTATGATAGTAATGTGAGTTGGTCACAAACAGTCGACGTAGAAAGTTGTGTTTTGTAAAGCAATATGTACATACTTGTGTGTGTGTGTGTGTGGGTTCTAAATAAATCAAAATTTCACGGCTGTATTTCATGATTTTGTAGTACTCGGTTTATCTGGCTAAATAGAAATTTTCCTATTAGAATATAGATGTCTCTATTAAATCTGTACACATTTTTCACAGCTATTTTATCGTCATGTGCGATAAAAATATTAAACTAAATGACCTTTCGAAAAATTTCAGTTGTTTTAATGTGCATTGTGCATCATTAAAAAGTTTTATCGAGTTTGCAATAATCTGTGTGTAAATTATAGTGTGTCAATTTATTTATTATATTTGTGTTAATTTTTTTGGCACCAGTGGTCGGGGGTCACTCACATTTGGAGTCCCGCTCAAGTACTCGGACACGAGATTTAGGATCGGCACGTGGAATGTGCAGTCACTTAGAAAACCAGGAGCGTTGGAGCGCCTAATCACGTGCATGAAGGAGTATCGGCTGGAACTCGTTGCTCTTCAAGAAACTCGCTGGCCTAAAAATGGAGTCCATGTGTCCCAGGGCTATACGTTGCTCTACAGTGGAGATGACCTCGGAAATTTTAAAGCTGGATTTCTTCTTGGGCCGCAGGTAAAGAACACTGTTTTGGATTTCCAAGCAGTCAATAACCGATTGTGTAAACTTCGGTTGCGCATGAAGTTAGCCAACCTGTCGATAATTTGTGTACATGCGCCCACAGAAGTCAACCAGCGCCAAGATAAAGACTCATTTTACAAAGACTTGGACGCGAACACCATGTTAGAATGGTAATTGGGGACTTTAATTCTAGAGCTGGCAGAAATCAGACCGACTTGTGTGAAAACATAGGTCCGTACTCCCGACACGAAACTGCGACCGATAATGGTGAGAGAATGATGTACTTTGCAATTGCTCATGATCTTAGAGTAGCAAGCACATTCTTCCCTCACAAAAACATACATCTAGAGACATGGACACTTGCGGAACTTCCCACAGCCAAATTGACCATGTGTTAGTTTCTAAAGGACGGGCTCGAGTTGTGCAGGACGTGAGAACTTATCGGTCAGCAACCAAATACGTAGGCAGCGATCATCATTTGGTCGCTGCAAAGCTACGATGGAAGTTTTCGTACAAGTCTGGCAACAAAACGAAACGCATGGTACGTTTCGACTGTGAAGGTCTGATAAATGAAGATCAAAAGAAACGATATCAGGATCTTGTCAGCGACAACATTGATGAAGTTAATTACCAGTCTGACTGCGTGAACTCTGTCTGGGAGGTACTGAAAACTTCGGTTGTCAGTGCTCCTCAACAGGCTTTAGGTATAGTGAAAGTCAGACCCAAGAATGGTTGGTTTGAAGACGAGTGTCGTCTTGCAGTTGAGCAACAAAATATAGCCCATAGTGAAGTGCAACAACGTCTCACAATCACGAGGAAAAACAAGGCTGCTCTTGCAAGAAGGGCAGCTAAACGGATTTGTAGACGGAAGAAGCGAGAATGGTGGAAGGCCGATGTTCTGAAAGTACAACAACTCAGCTATGAGCGCAGTTCTCGTAATTTCTCTAAAGGAATTACTGGACTGCACCATATTTTCAGGCCTACGTCAACCGCCATTCGGGACCGGGATGGAAACCTCTGTGTCAACATCGACGCAGTATTTGACGCATGGAGTGAATACTTTACTGACATGCGTCACAGACTGTTGTTGAGCCACCTCTAATACAGACTGCGGAGATTTGCACTGAGGAGCCATCTCATGAGGAATTCGCTAAAGCCATGCTGAGATTGAAACGAAACCGATCACTTGGAGTGGACTGCATTAATTCGGAGCTTGGTTGGTGACTATCAAGGAGGATTTCGTCCGAATCGATCAGTCACTGATCAGGTCTTTTCACTGCGAGTGATTCTATCTAAATATTATGAGACAAAATTCCATTCTCGTACATCAGGTGTTCCTGGATTTCCGGCAGGCCTATGACACGATCAATCGAGAGAGTTTGTGGTCTTCCAGGGCAGACCTCAGGAATTAAGGAATTCAAACTATGTATTTAATATTTCAATCAATTTTAACCTTTCAATTATCAAATTAAATCAGAAATTGTGTGAGACCACTCTCGAAGAAAGTTTACATTTTTTCGAGCCTTTCACGCAATTTCAGATTTAATTTGATAATTTTGAATGTAAAGTCAATGAATTAATGGAAATTTATACTTATTTATACCTTCAGTGACTTCTACGGCTAACGGACGATATTCCAAAATATTGTTAAGCTCAATATATGAAAAATTA
Organism: Tipula unca; assembly: GCA_951394425.1. Taxonomy (NCBI): domain Eukaryota; kingdom Metazoa; phylum Arthropoda; class Insecta; order Diptera; family Tipulidae; genus Tipula; species Tipula unca. The sequence continues at coordinate 112,978,574 of OX596381.1, forward strand.
AAATCGTGACATATTCAATTTTCCACATGAATTCGTGTGAGCATATTATTTACTTTTTATAAACTTGAACACTGTATGTATATATCTTAATTTTCCATCCATTTCCATTCTATTTCACATAAAAATTTCGATTAGAATCAAAATAGATTATTTTAGATTATCGTGTACGGGTATGTAAATATGTATGTAAGTTCAATAATTTTACATACGCGCGCGCTTTACATAAAAATATATTCATACCAAATTATTTATGATTTTCCAATCAATATCGCAGCCAATACAGTTTGACGATGAATATATAATCGTTCTCGCTCTAGCACCTACCGTCACTATGTCGATATCATCACCAGGTTTTATGATGTGTTTACAATTTATATCATTTAATATCGCGACAACATAATAAATATTTAATGTTGTTCCATATACCTATTTGCATAAATGTAAGCGTGCACAAACGAGACGTTGTTGTTGTTGTTGTCTTTAATGTCTAAAAATTATAATTATTCGACGACGACGACGACGCTGATGATGGTGATGATGAAAGAGATAAGATCCTATGGCTGTTTTGTTTTTGTGTTTTATTCAAATCAATAAACTTTGTTATCTTTTAATGAGATTGATAAGAAAAACAAAATTTAAATATTATGTTTATCCCATTTTTGTATATTTTACATATAATTTAATAATTTTCCATAATAATTAGATAATAGATATTGAGGATATACATATTGTACATACATAAATAAATCACATAGGGGTTAGGCTTTTTATGTTGACTGACCTAAATAAAACTAAACAATAAACTATGTACATACATACATATATGTATGTATACATTACATACTAAACAGAAACAATAATAAAAAAATTTTTTGCTTGATTTTCAGTTTGATTGGTGGTGAGTTCATTTGCATTTCCTTTCAATTACGTTTTATCTAATTTCTCAGAGATTTTAAAATATTTCAAAATTATTAATTTCTTTGAATTTATTTTTATTTGAATTCAAATGTTTGTTACGTGGAAATAAGTCTACAAATTTGATATAACTTAGAACATAACAAAGATGAAAAATAAAATGTCCACATCCACATGCAGAAATTCATAAGCTCTAAGATTTCTGCTTTAATGAATGAAACTTCGATGTAATCCAGTAAAATATTACCAATAAACGAACACTTTAATTGCTCATGTCTATTTGCCAATGTTGTTAACTTGTTGGTTATGTAGTTTAAACATTTTTTCAATAACTACTAGAGTCAAACACGTTGGCAAAGTTTCTATAACCACAGCAATTTGTTTGTGATTTTAATTTACTTTAATGGTGTTGTTAGTAAAATCGACAAGTTTTGTTGAGGATCACATCTCTATATGTATATGAACACAGTATATTAACTCTGTTTCTAGATATAGGTAATTTTTTATTTTGTTCTTTTGTGCACACATGCAGGATATTCAATATATATTTTTCCACAGAAAACGGCAATCAACTGATTAAAAAAATTGGTTCAAAAAAGCTGTAGGCAATACAAGTTTTGCTTTTGTATTCTACTATAGTATCCGTTTATTGTTGTTTATGTTGCACAATTTATTTTTCATTTTTTTACTTTATCATATTTAGGATATAGTATTCGAAAGAAAATTGATTTCGCAGATTTTGTTTTTTTTTCACTACCTTGATTTTTCCTGAAATTGACAATCTTTGAAACATGTCTGTGGTATATGTTTATATTAAATTTTCTGTCACCGATAATTCAAATTCAATTCGAAAATTTTTTTCAAGTCACAAAAGATAAATCTATGTAAAATTAAAATTGTTCCATACTGGAATTTCACACCAGAAGTAGAAGATAGATATATACTTTGCACCATTTATATACAGAAATTACACACGACGGTTTTCTGGAGATTAATCGCATGTGATTCATATACATTTTTTTTATTGAATTTTCAATTATTATGATTTTGGCTATTTTAATATTTTCTATGCTAGGATGACAAGGGTAGAAAGAATTAATCAAAATGTCTATGCCTATATATAAAGGGTGATGCAATAAGAGCTGCCGCAAGTTTTTTTTGAAATAAAACGCATTACAATAAATTTAATAATCAAAAATTGTATTTGTGACGTAGTTCGGTTTATGACATTTAATGTTTGAAAATAATTTCTTTTAAATGTTGTCCGCGACTGGCTCTTAGATGATCCATTCTATGGGTCCAAGTTTCGAGCACTTCGAGCATTTCGGCCGATATTCCGTTAATTACGCGTGTTATGATCGCGCCTAATGCAGGAATCGAGTGTGGTATAAATAATATAAAGTGATTTCAGATACCTCCATTAAAAGTTATCTAACGGCATCAGATCACAAGATCTTGGAGGCCAATTCACGGGTGCCTTTCTTGATATGATGTTCTCATTAAAATTTTCTTTCAATAAATTGAGGGTTTGACCTGCTGTGTGGCAAGTTGCACCATCCTGTTGAAACCACAAGTCGGCTACACCAACATCTTGAATTGTTGTCAATAAGCAAACTGCGAAATAGCCAGGAGAGCCTTGAGCTCCAGAATAAGTAGAGATCAGAAAATAAAATAAAAATAAAATAAAAGAAATAAAAATTCATTGATCATTGCTCTGTAGTTTGCGCCATTGACGTTTACACGCTGCCCTTCCGCATTTTTAAAGAAATACGGTCCAATGATGCCACCTGCCCATAAACCGCACCAAAGGGTGCATTTTTCAGGATGTATTGGAAGCTCTTCAATCTCTTCTGGCTATTCATCGGCCCAAATACGAGAATTATGTTTGTTGACGTATCTATTCACCAAAAATGAGCTTCATCGCTGAACACAATTTTTCGATAAAAACCGGATTAATTTGGAGCTGTTCCAACGCCCATAAACCAAATCGATGACGCAAACAAAGGTCAACCAGCTGCAATTCTTGAACAAGCTGTATTTTGAATGCCTTCAAACTATGTCTCTTCAAAATACGACACAATGTGCCATATGAGAGACCCAGAGCTTGAGAACGGCGACGTATTGATTGATTGCAGTCTTCACGTACACTTTCAGCTACAGCAGCAATATTCACATTAGATCCACTTGTACGCACGCTAGTCGAGTGATGAATATCCAATAATGAAAAAGTGGTTCGAAGTTTATTGATTGTTTCGTGAATATTGCGTTCAGTTGGACGATTATGAACACCATAAATTGGTCGAAGAGCACGAACACAATTTTTCACTGAACACTGATTTTTGAAATAAATTTCCACAATTTGTAAACGTTGTTTTCGCGTAAGCCTATTCAAGGTGAAATGACAATGAATACTGAAAACACAAATGTTATATGAACATGATAGTTGTCAAGCATGAATCCCAATGAGAACCCCAATTGGATAAAGTACCTTCTATTGGAACACACTTTATATATATATATATATATATATATATATATATATATATATATATATATATATATATATATATATATATATATATATAAATATTTATGTATATACGAGTATATATATGTATATATATATATATATATATATATATATATATATATATATATATATATATATATATATATATATATATATATATATATATATATATATATAAATACGATTATTTGTAAAAAAAACAAATCTAATTCAAATTATCTTATTATTTCTACAAAATTAACGATGGTAGAAGAATATGATTTGTATGATGAACAATATCGTTAAATTTCTTTTCAATTCTAATTTGAAAACAAATTATTTTAATTGCTAGCATCTCAGTATGTCTTCCAATAACGGCGGCAGCACAATGAGAACAAATTGCACTAGTTTCCAAATTGATTTTCTGAAACTTAAATGTACAAAAAAATCAGTATCAAACGGTATTTGAATTTTACGTCGTGTTTTTTCGAAATCCTTTGAAAGAGAGCTATTTATTTTATTAACTCGATTAAAACCTTATTAAGAGTCTCAATTTTCAATTGATCATAATAATAAAAACATTAACAGTTAGGACAACATATTTGTTTGTTAGTTGTGAAATAAGGTTTTACAAAATTTTACATACAAAGGGAAATGACGAACAAAACTGAAACTAGGTTTGTGAGTTAAACAAAAATAACAAATAATAATTATAAAAATTTATTTGGAACGTCTATAAACAGTAATGAACTTGATCAAGCAACTGCGCGCCATTTTGTCTTAAACTTATAAAAATATTGCGTCTTGTATATTGCGTCTATTTTTGGAATTAATATGCTTTGAAATACTATAAAAATTCATTGACGGAAAGATCGCATCGAAAAATGGCCGCGTTTGTGAGTTATGATTTCAAGAATTTCAAAATTTCGAAATGATCGGAAATGAACTTCATTTTATAATTGGTTTTATTTAAGTTAATACCAATCGTAATAAAACAATGAAATATATTTTTAATATCAATGACGCGGCCTTTATTGGATAGAAAATTTTATGACATTGATGTTTAAATATGATTTCGGCCATGTGGCCGCCACGGCTGGCGCGTACAAGCAGAGCCACCTATATATACAGGTGGTATATATAGGTGGCTCTGGTACAAGGCGCAATATGGAACAACAATTTTCACAAACTTTTCGCAGCATTTGCGGCAGTATTTCGCCAATAACTCTTCGAATGTTGATTTCCAGGTGTTCAATTGTCTCTGGTTTATCGACGTGGACAAGCGACTTTACATAACCCCAAAGAAAATAATCCAATGGGGTTTAATCACATGGCCAATTAATTGATTTACTCAAAGAAACTTTTGATGAAAGAATAAATTCGCGTAATGGTCCAATTACGCGAAATTATTCTTTCATCAAAAGTTTCTTTGAGTAAATCAATTGTAGCGCGCGCTGTGTGACATGTGGCTCCGTCCTGTTGGAGCCACATGCCAGCAAGAACCATGCCAGCTAATCGAGGTACGAAAAAATTTCTAATCATGTCCCTATACCGTTCACCATTGACAGTAACATTCCGATCATAATCGTTTTTGGAGACATATGGACCATTGACTCCGCCATCCCATAAAGCGCACCAAACAGTAATTTTCTGTGGCTGTAATGGTGTTTCGATAAAAGATTATGGATTATCTTCACTCAACAATTCTGCTTATTTGTATGTACCATTCAACCAAAAATGGAAAACCAAGGAAAAAACGGTGATCTTGCATCAGACCATAGAAATGTCTATCCATAGTAAAATGTCAAACCAAACTAAACAAAAAGCAACTATCGGGCCTATTTGGACGTGTATGCGCTACATCATGACATTACACACATTCGTGTTTAGACGTAAAATTTCAAACTGTTGACACCAATTGCGATTTATCTTTGTACGTGTAAAATTATTTTCATTTCAGTATGATGCTTTGCGAAGAAATCCGACCCAAACAAATTTTTTATTGCTTTTTCATTGTATTAATTAATTTTTGAGGAAAAAGCGCAACACAAATATCCCCACTCTAAAATTAGTTTATAGGCGTAGAGGTAAAAAATGAAGAGATACATCATGCGCTGTATACATCGTGTAAACAGGCCCATTAGCTGTTAAATGGGTTGTCAAATAAAGCAGTGTTTCCAACTCAAGGTTGTGAACCTCCAAAAAGACTACTTGATAGAAATTAAACAGCTTACTTGATAAATGTAAATTAATAAATTTCTGTAAAGTATAAAGTAGCAAAATTTAAGAAAACTATTATTTTTCTAAAAGTTGAGTTTTATGGTAATGAAACTTGATTAATTAACCGAACGCCATATTGTTTCGTTAGTTATAATTTAAAAGATTTCTGTGTAGGCAGTAGGTACTAAACCAAAAAATATATTATAGTAAAATATTCCATTCTATAACAAACAGGATCAGATATCTACGAAACGAGCTATTTTGATTTTATTGTAACACGTAGTCCTACGATCTGCAGTAGTGTTATTAATACAACATCGTCTATTTGTTTATTCCCGTCATTAAAATAGGAAATATTATAGAAACCAAAATACAACAGCTTTGTATTGATGCCTACAGAACATTAATTAATCACTTTAAAGTTGGAGAGCGGTTTTACACGTACCAACTAAAAAGATAAAATTGCTTGTTGTTATAATTAAGAGGATTGAGAGTATTTTTAGGATATAAATCATATACATGCTGCCTTTGTTGCAGAAGGCTTCCACGCAAAAGCAATCAGTAATATAATAAATTGATATATAAGGTACCTCAGCCTATTTTCCAATTCGCATTAGAACCGACGATAAAAAGGCAAAAGACGGCATCTAATACATAATTTAAGATATCTATTACATCTAAAAATAACCATCGAAGAACCTGGAAATAGAACCGGGCCCGTACAGTGTTTAGTGCCACGAATACAATTACACCAAACTTTAGTGCACGCCGAATGATGTTTCCGTTTGCGTTATTTGTATAATAAAATTAAAACCGAATGAATGGTAAATAATTTTATGAAGCCATATAGGAACAGTCGTTGAATTATCAGCCGGACAACCTATACATACTGGGTCCCTATTCCTGAATACGATACGTATCTCTGTACGATACGAAAATGTTATACGAAATGAAAATGAATTGGTATTTCTGAATTCGATCGAATCAAATATTTTTACACTGTCAAGTATTCATTGGGAAATTTATTTTTTAATGGTTAAACCTATATGAATTTTAGGCCTTGGGTAAATGTTTTTGTGTGTCATAACACAAATATTTTGTACGTTTATAATAAAAATAAATCTCATCAGTTACGATACAAGAAATTCAAAACTAATTTAAGTATTTTGGAAGTATTTTATGTAAGATTCTATACTTCATGTTTTCTAATTGAGTTTAAAAGAATATTATTCAAGTTTATGTTTTTTGTGTAATCTGTTATCACTAGATAAATTATTTTAAAAATAAAAATAAAACTTTATGTTTTAGTTTTTGATTTTGTAGCTTTATTCATATTTATTATTATCAATATTTATTTTTAATTGTTCGGTAAATCGACTTGCGTGTTTCTCAGTACCTTTTTTAAACTATTTAGAATAGTAGTTTAAAATGGTACTGAGGAAGGCGCAAATCGAAATCGATTTACCGAAAAATTAAAAATAAATATGTCACCATAAGGAAGAATAAAGCTATAAAATCAAAAACTAAAACATAGAGTTTTATTTTTATTTTTAAAATAATTGATGTTTTTCTAAATAGCCCAATTTGAGACCAAATTTCGTGACTGCCAAATTTCGTGATTTTGAAGAGGTTTTATAATTGGCTCAGGAAAAAGTTACCACCAAGACAAATGACAGTATTTCAAATGCAATTGGGCAATCTCCGCTTCACAGTTTCATTAATAAAACAATTAAAAATTTGTATTTACTTATAATTTAGAATCTTTAAGACAAAATTTGTAAATTCAATAAAAAAATTTAAAATTTTAGATTATGACCAAGCAAATAACGAAGTGGTTAAAGCTGCGACGTTTGGATCGGGAGGTACCGGGTTCGAATCCCAACAGAGGCTGGATGGGATGCAAAAGGGATTTTTCATCTCCCTTACGATCGGTGATTGAATTGAAAACATCTATGATCCTCTGTTGGAATATAGAGCTCAAGGGAATAATGGGTTGAATGAATGTGTGTGAATGTCGTGTGTCGTAAGGCAAGGCTTATGTATGGACCAATAATGTGTCTATGCCACGTCCTTCCTAAAAGAAAGAAGAATTAGATTATGAAGTTATTTAAAAGAATCATTACAAATTCTTAGCAAAATATTTTTATTTGGAGTCGTCCATTGATTCGTCAACGTACAAAAATCCGTTCATAATCGAACAAATTCAAAAGTACCAATGGTACGAATTCGTATAATTTTTAAACGAGTTCGTATTGAGAAATAGGGCCCCTGGCCTAAGGATAAAGGAAAAATTCCCGATTTAATTGACTTCTGTGTTACTAAAGGTATTAAGATACGATCGTTGTGCGATCGTTCACTTTTTTTTTCATTTTTTGCCTGACAAATAAATATACAAGTGGAAATACATAATAGAAGTGTAGTAGAACAGAATTACTAACTGGATGCCCAACTTAAAATATTGGCAAATATTGATGCGGCAGCAGAAATACTAAAAGATGCTCTTCCAAATAATATCCAGGAACAAATCCAAGAAAAGCTGAAAATTAGGCGTCAATTAAAAACCTGAGCAAGTAATTAAAACCTGAGAGTATATAGCCCTGACACAAAAAGAAAATCAAGGTGCTCAGAATTATTTAAGTGAGCTCTCGCCAGCAGAGAGAACATATTACTCATTGTGTAAAGCAACAAGAAATTAACAAAAAAGCAAAAACAAACGCGACCCATCCATTGGACTGCCTAGTAGCAAAGCCATCTTAATATATATTATTTATTAAGATGGCTTTGCTAGTAGCAACTGAGCAAAAACAACGAAGAAAAATCCAATGCTTTTTCTATATTTATCTAAATGTTTCATCACATGAGGAAATTAGTAACTGCGTGCTACAAGAGCAAATGGTGAATGATTCGACTAGGAGTAGGAGCAAGTTAAGAATATGTATAACCAAAAACTTCATAAGTCCCAAAACGGATCCAGGGCACGATCTTATTATCAGAAAAATGATTAGAGAATTACCATATAAATGCAAAAAACTATTAACATATACATATCTTCAAAAGTGGAAAATATCTGAAATCACAATGATTCTTATGCATCTGGAAAAGAAAAGATGAAACACAAATTTTCCCACAGTCTCGAAGTTAATTGAAAATATGTTATTAAAGAAACTGAAACCAATAATAGCAAAAACACATCTTATTTCACACCATGGATTTGGATTTTGAAACGACCATGGCACTATAGAGCAAGGGCACAGAATAGTAAATGCTATCAAACTCACCTTGGAGAGGAAAAATATATTGTTCCGTCTGTTTTCTTGGATAGCGCACAATCCTTTGATAAAATTTCGCATGATGAACTAATTTACAAGATTAAAGAGCTACTGGTGAAGAATTTTTATGGAGTCTCTGAAATTTATCTACATCAAAGATTATCCGGTTAAAGTGTTAAAATGCAGCAACTACTGGATTAAATTACGTCCCTAGATTCGTTGTTTTAATGTTGTATGCAGCCGATTTGTTCATTACCAACAAAGTAATAGTATCAACATTTACGCAGACCTTTTGGTGTCCTACAAAAACGCCAAAACAAGGGAATTGCAAAATTATTTAAATAAAATTCAAGCTGGGCTCTACGAATTGGTTCTATTTCAATTAGATTGTTTATATAAGCTGTACCTTGGAAATTCATACACTTCTTAAGCCAGAAACTCATTTAACACTTTCGAGTTTATAGTCGCAGATATGTGCCCACAGAAATGTTGAGACATAGTTTTTCTAATATATATTTTCATAAAATCACCGTTTCACAAACAAACATATTTTTTGTATGGTTAAACAAATAAAATTAATTGTTGTTATATTGAAAGTAATTTAATTGTAAAACAACTGATGGATTACCGGCGGTTTAAACGAACTCATTATGTATGCAAAGTTTCAACTTTAAGTGCCGAGTGGCAGAGTGATTGTAGGTAACGGAAAAGTAGACGTCTGGCGTGAAGGGATTCAAAAGTCCGTTACGTAAGTGCCAAGGTAACACTTAACAAACAACAACCACAAAGTCCTTTTAGAGGAAATTAGCTTGTTAGTATTTGAAATCTATTTATATTTTTAGCTGTTTCAGTGCAACTCAAACACAATTGTAATTAAAAAGGAGTATTGAAGTTTAGGTGAAATTTACTCAAAATCATTTGGAGCTTCAGTAAAATGAGATTTAGAACTATAATGAATACAATTTTAATCACAATTCAGATAGAATTAGAAGAGAATTTAATAATACATCTTTGAAATTTGAATAAAAATTGTATGATAATGGTATGATTGTATTAAGGGATTAATAATTAGATTAACTATATACAGCATCTGTTGTATACTATAGAAATGAATTAAAAAAAAAATAATTAGTTCGTGTTTATAATAATATTTTCACCATAATCATTCTCGCGGTTTTTGAGGAAGGTCACAATATTGTTGGTGCTTTTGTAAAATATTTTGATCCGGTTCATAAAAATACAATCTCATCGTGTATAAATTAATAGACAACAATAGACGTAGCCTACACATTATCCGCATGTACATAAATACGTATACATTTAGGTTATTCACCTTGGCCTCTCTTTTATCCGTACTTTAATTTATTAAATTTTTATTTGGTTGTTTAATAACTAACCTTATTAAAGTATTATCAACCTACCCTACGCTTAAAATATGTACATAATTCTCCAATTTATTTAACCGTTGATCTATATACTCACAACCGATATCGTGATATTGATTTACGATGTGTGTATGCATTCGAGTGTACCACATACCAGATACATATTCAATTCATGTTTTTCAGAAAAATATTTTGATGAGTTGTAGATGTGTTTGATTATTGCACGCAACTTAACCCTTAATTTTCGTTGTATCTTATAACATCAAGAGTTATCTATAATATGCTCATATATCTAAAATTTTATTTTGTAATTAAATTAAATTTATGAAGTCTAAAATAGTATAATAAACTGTATAAATTATACAATTATTTTATTCGTTATAGCGGTGCGCCAAATATTACCTTCCAGGGTTGGGCGTTTACGCGTCATCTATATTATTTTCTACGTCGACGTATCGACAACCCGCAGACAACGTAGACAACGTCAGTAATGTAAACAATTCATAGAATGATTTTGAGAATTAGTTCTAAACTGTGTGACCAAATTTCTTTAGGATAAATGCAAAACAGCGATGTTAAAAAATAGTATAAAGATGGCTGCAGCGTAGAAAGGGCAGCTCTATGTAAAAATTATATAATTATAATACAAATTTACAGGAAGATTATAACTTACATTAAAATTAATTTGGAGATCTCTGACGGTAACACGAATTAGAGTTCAGATAGGATATGAGCTACTGAGTTATTAAAAAATCAAATCGTTCAGACAAACGGAACTTTGTCCGACAATGAATGTGTTTTGATGGATGACGAAACGTGCGTGAAAGTGGAAATGCGCTCCCGCTAGGAATATAAGCACTTCCACTTTGATACAATTGCAAAAAGAGTTAAGATGGCAAGCGATTTACAGTCTTTATATTATTGATCAGATTGTCTTTGCCAGGTCTTTGTGACATTCTCCACAGTAGTGTCGAATATGTACATAAAAGAATGGCTTCAGAAACGTATTTTGATTATAATTTGTTAACACGATTCAGCAGTATAATTTTGGTAACCGGTCGATTTAACGCAAGCAATTTATCGTAAGCAATTCATTGCGAATCGTGATGGGAATTCAGCGCAGCAATTAATTATTAAATTATTATCTAATTCGACATGTTGGATGGAAACTGGGCCACCGAACAAAGTTATTTCTTGACTATGATAAAAATAAACATGTTGGATATAAATGACATTTTAATGGTATGGAAAAAAGTGGGATTAAATAATTTTTGAATACAATTCTTGAATATGACCAACTAGTAAAAAGTTAGTCCGTTTCTCGGCCGATTATGAGGAAACTTTATCTGTTCGATAGAAACAGGATTTAAAAATGAATTTTGAGATTATTCGATAACCGATGATTTTGGAATGTGGATTTGACTGATTAAGATTTCTTCACTTATAAAAGAATTTTCATTCGCTTAGTGTATTAAAATATGTCATCTTTATGAAAATTAGTGTAATATACATATACATATTATCCGGAAGAGATTTGCCTTCAATTGAAAAAATATTTTTTTTTAAATTAAATTAAATTTACCTTAACTTAACATTTATAGAAATAGCCTAGTTTCATTCCAGTTGGCCATATCCAACAATATGATACAAAAATAATTTTGTACTCTCCGCAATTAATAATATTCTAGAACTTTACAGAACATGTCGGATGTCATCAGAATCGGTTAAGAAATAGCTCAGTTAAGTTTCAGTATAGGTAAGCCAGCACTTTATTCTAAAATCATTTTATAATCCGAATTTAAAATCGCATTTCCATCCAATATGTTGAGATTTATCATAATCAACTAAGAAATAACCTTATCCTCATCTAGTAGTCCAAATATCAGAACATTATGGTGCTAACTGGCGCTGCTTTGCTATTGTTTACCGTCTTTTGTAATGGTAACGGTAAATTGGTTGCCATGAACTGCTTGTGATAAACCAGTCTAAAACCAAACTTTTGGCCTGAATAAGCAGTTTACACCACTCTAAAAACATAGATAATTTATAGATAAAGAAAAAGAATGACGGAGGCGATAAGATTACCAAAATTATGCGTTCTAAATGGAACAATGTTGCTGGCAAAATCACATCCGAAATTATGTAGAATCTCATGGGGAGCATTGAACAACATGTGCTTAACTTTATCCGTTATAACAAAATTTGAAATTTAGACTAATCCGCACGTTTAGTGCATAAACCTTCTTTAATTAGAGCTTTTGGTGGTTTTATTTCAACATAGTTTAGTTGACATTGTGTTAATTGTCGACATTGACAAAAGTTATTGCCAAGAATCTACGAAATATTTTACGTGTCGACAAGCGCGTAGATTACACGGCGTAATCTACCTCGCCCATTCCTGCTACCTTCATCAACTAATCGGTTTATAAATTGATTCCAATGACTATAATATGACACAATCATTGGATCTCTGCGAAATTAGATATTAGTGTATCAAAATTAAAATTCTTTTAGCTAAAATTTTAAATGCAAAATGGGAAAAAAGAAAGTAACTTTGTATTGATGGAAATGGAAACGGCAAAAAATCCGCTGTGGAAATTATCGATGGTACTTTGGGGAGATCAGTTACCATATTTCGTTCATTCATCTTGTAATTCATTTCGAAAATATTTTATCTGGTGTTACATCATCTTGTCGCCGATCATAGTTGACTTGAACAATTAATCTACAATTCTGAAATTCCTGAATAATATACTCCAAATATTTACATTTGTAAATTTCTAAAATCTTAAAATTACTAAATTCCTTTTAACTTCATCTCCCTGATTACTGCAGCATGTACCAAGCAGAGGTGATATCGATTGAGGGGGTCTTGACATGGTTGAGACATAATGTGGTATCCTCGATTGATATCGCAATTTATGTGGGTAATCAAGTCGCCGGAATCAGTTTCTCTGACATCAAGGGTGGCGTTGGGTTCCCACTTGTCTCTATATGAGATGAGTGAGCATTACTCCTAGACGATTAATAACCAATTTTGTAAAGGGATTCCCAATAGGAATGATACAATTTAAAAATTTAAAAAAAAAAACACATACATTTTTCAGTGAGAGCAACATTTTTTTTTACTTCAAAGGTTACATTATGCCATTATATATGGAAAATAACGTCATTCACGACTTCTCCGTACGCTTGCATTCTGCCAGCCCAATTTTTCATCAGTTTTTCACATAAATTTGGCTGTATTTCATCAATAGATTTTTTGATAAGCCTTTTAGGCTTTTCAAAGTATTGTCATCGGAGTTACGCTTGCCTGCAAAATTTCAGCTCAATTGGACTATCGCAAGTGGTTGGGAAAAAAACCTTTTAGGCTTTTCAAAGCTTTTTAGGCCGAAAAAATGTTAGAATTGGAGTAAAGCCTGCATGCAAAATTTCAGATCAATTGGACTATCGCAATTGGTTGAAAAAAAGCCTTTTAGGCCGAAAAAATGTTAGAATCTTGTATTGTCATCTGAGTTAAGCCTGCATGCAAAATTTCAGCTCAATTAGACTATCGCAAATGGTTTAAAAATTGATTACAAAATTTGACGATACAAACAGACACACAGAGTGAGGTAATATAAGCGTGGTAAAAACATGATGTTAGCAACAATAGCTAGAGGTGTTACCAGTTTGAAAATTTCATTTCACTAAAGGCAAATATTAAGGTGCAGTTGTGAGCAGAAAGCCTACCAAAGGGTTAGATATCTCATCATGATATACATATGTACATCAGTATAACATAATATACTTATTTATGACAAGCTTCCTCTTTATAAGCATTATATATATTATAAAAAAAAAGCAAGGATAGGACTTCGGAATAGAGTTGGATGACTAAATATAGGGGGATTGCGTACCAAAAGTCCGGAAGCATGTTGTGCATCCAACAGTCAGCAATAATTTTTATATAAATTAAATAAATTTTATGATATGAACATAGAAATAAAACATCGGTTCAATAAAACCGTGTGTTTATGTATAGTATAAGTGAAACCGAACAGTTTGCTTGAAAGACCGTATAACCATCTTCAATAATTGTTTGTTTATAACATTTTATTTATTTTAGTGTTATTTAAAAAATCATATTCCAGAATTTTTTCCATAAATCGTTTTAGAATACCAATTTTATTTAAGAATATGTTTAAGTTCATATAGTCTGCTAAGAAAAGGTGTAGTTTCGTCCCGGTTGGTACTGATAATATATATTATCGCATATATATTATCAAAAATGATGAGTGACATAAAACTGTAAATAAACAATTCCTAGACAAGTGACTGTATGTTATAATTTACAAAATTTAAAACATAAAAAATTGTTGTAATTTTTGTGTAGCTATCTATTCCCAAATTTTTTTGATGAACCATTTTTAAACATGGACATTTTCCATGTTTAAAAAGTTGTGGGTAATTATTGCAGCGAACAAATTGAAGAAAGAATTTTTGACCATCTATATAATAAATACTCATATATTTTTATTTTTTTGTGAATTTGACAAGACGCGTAAAATTTTTATTTTGTTTTGTAAATATGTTTGTACTTTTAGGTCCTGTGTCAACTGGTTAAGATCCTATTTCTAAAAGTTAAAATTTTGACAGGAAACTGAATTTTGTCTTTAAAGTGGACAAATAAATCGAAAAATATGATTTTCCTGACAAAATATTATTTTTTAGCAGTTTCTTAACTAATTGACACGGCCTTAGAATTCTCTCACGGTCAAAGTCTAAAACCATACCAAAATCTAAAAATTATTAAACAAAAAATCAATAAATTTTTGAAAATCTGTACAAAATCTGATAATCCAGATTCATTGCCGCGATATTCATAATACTAATGGGAAAACAGGCCCAATAAGGTATCAATCTGAAAAACAATCGATGACATCGATAGTAAAATATTATCCCTTTATGAAGAGTAGTTATCTTTGTTTATAATAATTTAACCTTCAAATCTCAAAAAGGTGTCATGTTCAGTACTGTAAAATCATTACCTTAATGTTGCTAGTCAAATAAACAAGAAAATATATTTTGGTTCTACTATAGTTAATACATTTTGATGAAATCTAATCCGATCCGACAACAAAACCAACAAAATCGGTATATTCTATCTAATATTTAATGCTTAGAAACGATATAACGAACACCAACCAAATAATTCACAACCCAAACCATCTGCTTTATGGGCGACACAGTACACCTAATTGTATATATCATACTGGTTAGTTAGATGATAAATTTGATATTTATATACCTATGTACATATAGATAAATTGATCAACATTAAATTTTACCGTATTGATAAATTAAATATTGACCTAAACCAGTCCCATAATGCCTTCTAACCCCATACTTAACTATAGATTTATATACTGTATAAATAAGTATATATTTTTGTAAGGCATAATTATCATATTCTAAGCATATTTAAATTAACGAAATATATATACAAATCTTACGAAAATCGAATCCCTGCAGTATACACATATACAAATTATCAATAAATTGTTTTTGATTTGTCATTGATGGGACAGTTTTAGAATTATTATACGAAACATGATTAGATTCATAGTTTTCAATAAACGCGAACGTGGGTGCCGGCTTCATTTATTCAACCAATCTTTATCGTATCGTAACGGTTTGCCTTAAATTCAGTTGTTGATGGTGGCGGTGTTTTTTGAAATAAACAATTAATGCAGCGTGTGTGGCAATCATCTTATCTAATTTATAATAATTTAGAATAGAATAGTCTAATCTTTGATGTTAATTTATTTAAATTTAAATAAATAGATTTGTTTTGGAATATTTCACAAGAACTGTGCTTAATTTTTTTTTTATTAAGAACTTGATTCAACAATTGAGAAGTAAACTTGTAGAAAGATAATTTTTCAGAAATTTGTTACAATTTTAATCAAACAATTCACAATCTACAATTTGAAAATTTACCCATTAGTTGTATTTCATTGCAATTATACTTAATGATACAACATCGGGATAGATTTAATCAATGCCATTTTATTAAAACTTTGTTCAAATTTCATTCAAATTCTAAATTTAATTTTAATTAATTATTCAGATATTAGCTGATCAAAGTATAACAAAAATTTGAACTGGTGTATATAAATATACACCAAGAGTTATCCGATTAAATTAATATTTAGTAATAAAGAAGTGCAAGTAATAGAAACTAATGATTATAAATTTGAATTTAACTATTTCTCCCTCCTATTAATACAATATAGTGTCGGTTTATTTTTTTAATTTATTTAGTTTTACATCAGTTATGTATCAATTAATAAGCTTTCATCCTTAATAATTTATGTTAATTAATAGCTTACTATATTTCTAAATAATGTATATGCTAAATAAATTTGTAACTAATAAGCTTTTCTTTAATAATCCATCAAGATAAATAATTGTTCGAAGAAAAATTTCAATTGAAAAAAAATCGAACGTATGTTTTAATTTGTATTTGTGCTAATCAACATTTAGGGTAATTTTAAATAGGTTTTGCTTTCATATATTGCATGATCTCTATGTGTATTCAAAAACAAAATACATTATGAGGTTTAGTTATCTACGCGTTTCAAAAATGTTGATAATATAGCATTCCGTGCCAATGGAGCAAATTAAAACGTTGTAACTATGTGGAAAACACCAATTGTGCTTAGTATACCTCCACGTGGTAACACCCGGGGAACGATTTTATACATCGGCTAATTACTAAATGCGAGCGCAATGCACTAGAAATTAAGTAGCTAATGGACACAACGAATGTGGAAACAAATACCCCAGGTGGCAGACCTGATTTTCAGGAAAATCCATCCTCCTCAAAGGCCGGTCCCAAGGATTCTGGGGGAAACAGCTATTGCATTACTATAATCAGAAAATATCCCAAGATACGTTGAGGAATCGTATATATATAAATGGATAATATCAATCCTTTCCAAAAGAGTCAGGTTCTACCGAGATCTCCTACGAGAGCCTGTAGCACGTTCACCACGCAGATTAACAAAATAATACCTACAGAAAATGTGGAATTACCGAGAAATGCTTTTCCAGAGAACAGTAATTGTTCTAAAAAAGAAGAAATGCTGTATCAGGAATGTTTAATGCTAATGATGCATTGGTTGAATCTAATAATTTAAATAAGCAATTAAATGACACAATTGCTTGGATGCTGGAAAACATAAGGATTGTTGGAAACGAAGTTAAAGCCCTTAAAGCAATGGAAAACGTTGATTCTCTTCCTACCGAAAAAGTACTCACGAAACTGAGTGGATTAGAGTCAAAAACTAGAGAAAAAAAAGAGAAGGACTGATACCAGAGCCACCTATATATACAGAGCCCTAAGGTTAAAAATTGGGCTTTTTCTAGAGGAACTAAAATTGAAAAAAAAATCATTTTTTCCATACAAAACATATGAAAAATCAAATTTTTTTCGGTGCGATATTTTTCAATGAAAATGTCGATGGATTAAGTATTTTAACATTGAAATAGAAGCTACAATTATCATTTTATAATTGATTAAAAGCCTAATCAAAGAAGTTGTTTAATTTTTGTTATATTTATTAATAAAATTTATAGAAAAAAAAGCATTTCTCCATTGAATTGATATAAATACCCACAAATACCAACGCAATAAAATTAAACTGCAAGACGAAAAGAGAACACATAAAAATGTGGTTGTGTTTCCTTTTGAATTATATTTTTGTGAATAAAATAAAATACTTAAGGGGTATTTCAATAAAAGCTGCATGAATTTGTTTGAATAAATATCAAACTAATTTCACCTCAATTTCAACGTAAATTTTGGATTTTAGATTATAAAGGGAACACCATGCCTATGACAGTTCTTCTGGCACGGTTCCATTTTATTTTGGTAAAGTTTTGTTACGTATTTGTGCATAATTATGGTTCTAAACAAATTGTGCAGCTGATATTGGAACTCCCTATGACATGTTGTAAGTTGTCAACATCACAATTTTTTTCTATCGATCGATGTTTGTGTTCTCTTTTTAAATTTTACGCTGTTTCGTGTATTCAATTTTGATTTATTTCTATTGCGATCTCAACCTATTAGAATTAAATAAAAGAAAAAGTGTGAGGTTAAATTTTTAAAAAAGAGACAAAATCATCGATCGAAAAAATGACAATATAATATGTTTTGTTTATTTATTTTACCTACACATTCAAATAAATTCATGTTTACATAAATATGATAAATTCATATTTAATTTTGATTTAATGTTTATTAAATTAATAAAAGATTTAAGGTTCTAATTTTCAGATATGTGCTGCTTCAATATAGAATAAATTCCACAAAGTGTTTATCGAAACGAAAGATTAAACTTTTCATTGATGAAAAGTAATTCGAAAATGGTCATTTTTACATTGATTCTTATGGGATAATGCAAAAAGTAGTTCCTCTAGAAAAAGCTCGACAAAAAACATGGCTGATCCTTACGGCTCTGTATATATAGGTGGCTCTGCTGATACACCTACTCCTTCTCAACTAAAAGAGATAATTCCTAAAATAATCCAAAACAATCCAAAAAAATTACCTCCCACACCCCCAATAGTTACACGTGATGGAGTTAAAAACTATGATTTACTGTATGAGAAAATTGAAGCAATAACTAAAACAGATAAGTTTAATACAAAATTGATGAGTGAAAACAACATCAAAATAAACTTACAGAAAACCTACAGGAAAATGACAAAAATGTTAAGCGAAGGTTCTTGGCATACGTTTGAAAACAAACAAATCAGACCAATTAGGGTAATGGCTAAAAATCTGCACTCTACGTGTAAACCAGAAAAAATAATTGAGGACCTGAAAAGAAAAGTTTTTAATGCAACTGAAGCATCAATTAAGCTAAAGCGGAGAAGTAAGGAGCCTGTGAACATGTATATGCTGACATTCAGCGCAGATGATGATATTGAAAAAATACATCAAATCAAGTACATCTTGGGATGCAAAGTCAATATTGAGCCCCTAAGAAGATTTAGGCTTATACCACAATGTAAAAAATGTCAAGAATGTGGACATACTCAAAAATACTGTAACAAAGATCCCAGTTGTGTTAAATGTCCAGGTAAACACCATACTAGAGATTGTGTCAAACCGACAGATGTACAGCCTAGATAGAAAACATCCAGCTAACTACAGAAGATGCAGGTGTTGCTATTGAATTGCAAAATATCAAAAATAAAAACATAAATGCTAAAAATAGAAATGTAATAAAGAAGCAAACTGTTAGAATAAACAGGCCTGAACCATTTAAAGGAGAGTTAAGGCGTAAAGCGTTGATAGCCTCTCAAGCAGAAGTGGGCAAAAAAACTTACGCTCAAGTAATGATGTGTAACGAAAACAGACAAAAAAACTCCTCAAACAGACGACATAAATCAAACGCTTAAGCTGATATTAAGCAAACTTAATACTATTGACCAGCGATTACAGAAACTAGAATACAGCACTAAGGGAGCCATCCCTAAACAAAACTATGTCTAACGACTTAAGAATTTTATGCTGGAATGCTAATGGACTGCAGTAGCACCAACAGGAATTGCAAATGGTTCTGAACGCAGAGAAAATTGATATTTGACTCATCTCCGAAACTCACTTCACTAGACAATCAATTATCAAATTTAGAAATTATAAAACATATCACACTATTCACCAGGGAAATACTGCTAAGGGAGGTAGTGCTGTTATAATTCAAAATATGTAGTATTAATCACTTCGAGGAATTAAAATATGAAACAGAACAAATACAAGCAACAGCTATTAATATCAAGACCAAAAATAACTCTATTAGTGTTATTAGAATTAACTGCCCACCGAAATACTTTCTAAAAGAAATTGCATTTTTCAGTAAACTAGAGAAAAGATTTGTAATTGGAGGAGATTTTAATGCAAAAAAGTTCTATAGACTAACAACAACTTAAGGTAAAGAACTCCTCAATGCTATCCGAAAATACGATTGTGAAGCCTTATCAAATGGTAAACCGAACTAGTGGCCAACTGATCCAAATAAAATACCAGATCTAATTGATTTCTTTATAGTGAAGAATATATCTGTAAATTATAAATATATAGTTGAAAGTCTTGCCTTAAGCTCCGATCACTCCCCAATACTTTTGACATTAAGTGAAAGGATCATTCAAAAAGAAAGCTATCCTTGTTTAGTAAATAAGCACACAAATTGGGAATACCTTAGACTGTCTTTAGAATGAAAAATTAACTTTATGCTTCCGCTAAGGAGTGAGGAGCAATTAGAAAAAGAAGTTCACAAGTTCATATGAGACATACAGCAGTCAGCTTGGGAAAACACCACTGAAGTTAACAAGAAAATTAAGGGAAACAACTACCCTAGAGAAATTAGAGAGCTCTTGGCAGAAAAAAGAAGGACAAGGAGAATATGGCAACAAACTAGAGCCCCTCAAGATAAAATTAAGCGAAACAATCTGACTCAGCTACTTAAAAGGGAAATCAAAGATCTGAAAGACGAATCTATCAGTAACTACCTCAGGAAATTATCTAATGATACTAGTACTGATTATTCTCTCTGGAGAGCAACCAGTAGGATTAAAAGGTCAATAATGCAGATTCCTTCAATTATAACAGAAGATAAAACATGGACCAGAAATAACGAAGATAAAGAAACCCTACGAACAACACCAAAAGAAGTCATATATGAGATAAAAACAAATATCCCAAAAAAGCGCCGGGTCCAGCCTTATCACAGCAGAAATTTTAAAAGAACTACCAAGGAAAGCTTTATAAAGCTCACCAATATTATAAATGCCGCCTTTCGATTGAAATATGTACCCAGCCTGTGGAAAATTGCAGAAGTAATTATGATTCCTAAACCTCGGAAACCACCACACAAAACTGGATCTTACTGGCCAATATCGTTATTACCAGTTATATTTAAACACTTTGAAAAGTTATTAGTAAAAAAGGCTAAATCCGATAATTGAGAGGAAAAACCTGATTCCAAATCATCAGTTCGGTTTTCACAACCAACACTCAACATTAGATCAAGTACACAGAATAACTAATATTATTCAAAGAGCATTGGAGCAGAAAAAAGTCTGCTCAACGATATTCTTAGACGTTGCACAGGCAATAAAGTGGTGATAAAGTTTGGTACGAAGGACTTAACTATAACTTAAGAACTGTACTACCAATGCAATTCACTACAATATTAGAATCATATTTGAAAGAGAGATTCTTTAGAGTAAAATTAGACGATTCCTATTCTGAATTGAAAGATATCAAGGCAGGAGTACCGCAGGGCAGTGTATTAGGTCCGGTCCTATACCTATTGTACATTAATGATATGCCTGTATTAGAAAACAACACTGTGGCGACCTTTGCTGATGCACGGCAATCTAATTAGCTATTGGAAATAGCAACGAACAATCAACTCAGAATTTACAGTTAGCTATTACTCAAATAAATAACTGGACCAAAAGATGACGAATTAAACTTAACGAAATTAAATCAGTTCACATCAATTTTACAAACAAATGACTCGAACATATTCCGGTTACAATTAATCAAGAAATAATATCGTATGCCAACACGGCTAAGTATCTTGGCATGATACTAGATGCAAAACTACGATGGAAAGAAAGCACAGGTCAAAAAGAAAAGCGAAGAACTAGGGTTTAAATATAGAAAGATGTATTGGTTGACTTTAATTTAGACACAGTTTATTACAAACGCTACAAAACTTATAAAAGAAGCACTTCAAAACATCTGAAATCTTTCGAAATGTCAACATTTTGATTAGTATTTATCGCACATAATGATAAAATGGCTGTGAAAATGTGTAGAGATTTAATAGAGACATCTATATTCTAATAGGAACATTCCCATTTAGCGAGATGAACTGCGTACTACAAAATGATGAAATTCAGCTGTGAAATTTTCATGTTGCTTTTCGTGTGTATCATTTTTGTATGAAAAACTTCATTTCCTGCGAACTGCATAACGGTATAGAGTTTGGCAGATGGGAAAGAAATTTGAATATTTGTCGAATAGCTGTATTTTTATAAAACAAAATTTATTTCGACCGTCTTCCAAAATTGTATCCGAATTGTACACAACCAAAAGAAATAAATCAAATTTATTTCCAGTCAGTTTGAAAGTCTATAACCCACAAAGGCGGGCAATTTTCGACCTGATCTTTGAGGCAATGAACTTTTCTAGAATGGCACATCATATAACTTCGTTTTTACTTTGATTTTATTGAATTTTTTTTATAACTTTAAATTAAAATGGCGAGCGCGATTGTTTGATCAAATTCATAACTGTTTACGTACAATCTAAATTTATTTCATTTAATTTTATTATTTTAATGTTTTTGTTTAACTAACAAATTTAGTTTGAATTAACGCTAAACATTTATATAATTAGATTTATAAATTAAAAAGCGCGCTTTTCCCTCCTTCCTGTTACTCATTTCCATTGCATTGTCGAAATTAGTCCCATACTGACAGAGCTAATAGTTGAGTAATGAACGATTTAATTAATATAGATACTATATTTGGTTGGTTTATTAATAATTTTCAATGTGACCATTATCAAAAATTATACATAGTTTCAGATGTTTGTGACAAATACAGCAAAGTTTTTGAAAGTGGGAATTATTGTGTATACATTTTAGAAATTCAGAATATGCTAACATTTTACGAGTTTGAACCAAAATATGTTAATGGAATAGTTTCTGTATTATAAACTTAAACAGGTTAATCTCTGAAGGGATTAGAGAATTCAGTTCCAAGTATTAGAGGCACATCCTAATGAATTGTTAAGGGTATTCTAAAGCAGCCGAAATACAGATGACTGCGAATAGCCGACTCACTAGATCTAATGAACTTATTATTATTATTAGTAAACCATATATGTACATATATGATCTATATTATACATAAATTAAATAATAGCGAATACGAATAATAATAATAAGTACTAACATACTAACATTACAAAAAAAATCCTGATTTTTACATCAGAAACTGAAGATGAACTTCAATGATGTTAATACTACCAGAATTGTTCAATGTCTTATGACTCAATCAGATTTTATCGGTATTGTCCGCAAACCATTGAACGTGACAAGTCTATTCTTATACATTTATTAACTCCTTTAAAATATTAATGCTTTTGGTTATGATTTTAAAATTGAGTACATATGTTATTTAACATTAATTTCAATAAAGCTCACGTACTTTACTACGATGGCATAAATTGGTGTAGCATTCCAAACAAACATCATTTCTTTCTGACTAATTTAAACAGCGTATAATAGAAAATAAAAATACGATTGCTTATACATTTTGCTGTGTTAAGCCCTGATGCTATAGAAGAAACCAATAATATTAACCATATTTCCATATACATATGTATATAGCACAAATCATAATTTCTTTTAAATCGATGTAGTATTATCTATACAGTCTATCCATTAACCATTAACCATACAATCCCCAAATTATCCAATAAATAAAATGAAAAGCTACTAACAACTAATTCAATCGCACACGATCAATAACATCGCAATGCGAGGGGAGCTGCGGAAACTTGATATAAAAATAAATAAAAATGTTTTTACGTCAATATGATTTATGTCGCGGCTTATCTCAAAACCAGATAATTTTTCATAAAAACTAATTACAAATTTTATTACTTTTATTTTTATTATTGTTGGTGTTATTATGATTTGGATAATTTAATAATTATTGAAATTTAAATCGTATAATAAATGTGTGTGGCAGGGATGTTTACCATTGCGGTATATCTAAAGGAATATGCTCGCGAAACGCTAACTTTGAAAAATAAATTCTAAACTGCTTTATGTGGGAAATCTGTTGACGTCATTTTAAAACCGCCTCAACATGTTTCGCAAATTATATAATTCCAAAAAGGAAAAACAACATTGTATTTTGTTGTAGCAGAGTTCAGGAAATGAAAATGTTTGGATTTTAATCTGTTTATCCAACAAAATTCCCCAATTCTATAATTATTATTTTATTTTAATGTATTATAAGGGTACGAATTTATGCAAACCTTCATATTCGTAATACTAGAAAGGTTCTAAATTAAAGACTAGAAAGATTGTTACTCCAAAATCATAATTCTAATTATGCTAGTTAAAAGTGTATGTAAGTATACGAATATAATATAAGAGTGCAACATTTTTTTGTTATCTTCCACATGATAAGAAAAGTATATAGATTTTCAAGTACAGCTTTTGTCAACTTTTTTCAGATCCAGATGAAATATTTTGCATCTTAAATTTACTAAAGCTAGCTGGATTGGATCAACATATTCTTGTAATTTATGTAATGGAAATTATTTAAAGCATACGGTACGAATGATATGATGTATACATATATCATTTGGCTTAATCACTTCACTTTTCATAACATTACTTGAAGGATAATTGTTTGATAGTTTATTTGCACATACTTACCCGTACGAATGTACTGTATGTATGTTATGTATACAGAAATTATTTCAAATTCGTATTATTGGAGTCAATTAAATTTATTATGTTTTACTACGTCTTATAGTAATACTTTTTCTCTATATAGCACGGAATGAAAAGGAATAAAAGGATTTTAATATCTAATAAAGACAGCAACAAACAGTTCATATCAAATAAAAAGCAAAATAAAAATATATCCTCTTATTGCTATGGATACAAGTTCCTGCTAGTAAAAAACCGTTTGTTTCGTGTATAATGGAGACGGTTTACCTAGATTTTCGTGCTTTAACTTTTAAGCAAATAAGTATAATATCTATTTATATTAGCTTTAAGCCTAGTAGCTTTGTAAAGACTTTTATTTCCAAAACTCTCAATTAAATTTTCACAAAAGTTTGAGCAAGATTATAAGTCATTCTCAAAAGCTACCGTGTAACACTTGTACTAGTTCAGCAAAATTCTGAATTAGGTTGTATCCCCTTATTCATACAATTTAACCTTCAACTCATACAACTTAACCGTTTTGTCTAAAACATATATGAACTTCCATATCGATATTAAACATAATCAATACTATGAAATACAAAAAGACGTTGAATTAGTTTTGCTTTTATAAGGAAGAATATTAGTTCTTTCTATAATTTAGTATTGCTGCTTACACACTATTTTTTAATTGGTCTGCTCGTATTATATGTACCAAAAACAGTTTTGAGTTCTTTAATGATCTTGTTTGTTTTAACTGGCATAATTTCCACTCTGTCTACCAAGGCATACCGTATACTATCCACTTTCCTGGGTGTGACATTATTGATTCGGATGTAGTTGCCTCCGAGCCACCTGACATTTCTCTCGGTACTCCGGATTGGAACTTACCCCGTAGGCTGATCACTACTGATGTTTTACGCTGGAGTCTTTTCTCGTTTGCACCTTTCAAATCGAGTGGTCCGGACGGAGTTGTCTCTCCTGAATTACAGCATGATTTTCTACACATCAGCACTTACCTGCCCAATCTGTTCCAGGCCTGCGTTGCTTTTAGCACTGTACCGCGCGCCTGGAGTAGGAGTAGAGTAGTATTCATACCGAAAGCTGGCAAGTCGGATTATACTGACCCAAAGGCTTTTAGGTCCATTGGTCTGACCTCTACTTTTCTTAAAGCTTTAGACAGGATCATCGACAGATTTATTAGAGATATTTATTTAACTATCTCCCCTCTCAGTAACATGCAACATGCTTACACAGCTGGCAAGTCCTGCGAAACTGCCCTACTTGAACTCATAACTAAGATCGAAAGATCACTTAGCCACAAAGAGTTTCTAGTACCAATTTTAATATTGATCAAAGCATTGTTAAATTCATCGATTCCATGCTTAAGTCTCGGGTAATTGAGACTGAGCTGGGTGGCTCATCAGTGTCCGTCAAAGTAGCCAAGGGCTGCCCCCAAGGAGAGGTTCTTTCATCTTTGGTGTGGCTAATGGTTATCGATGAACTACTTGATAAATTGCAGCGATCTGGGTTTATCGTGCAAAGCTATACGCGGATGATCTTGTTTTGGCAGTTTTTGGTAAATACCTGAACGTCTTATCTGATCTGACGCAGAACGCCCGTAATATGGTAGAGATGTGGTGTCTTGAAAAGTGGTTGTATCTCAATCTCTCAAAGACTGATCTGGTTGTCTTTACGAAACGTAGAGACGGTGCTAATCTGCCTGTTCCCACTCTCTTTGGTAGAGCGATCACAAGGACAGAGCACGTTAAGCACCTGCGTGTCATTCTAGATGCTAAACTCTCCTGGAAGT
This sequence comes from Tipula unca, assembly GCA_951394425.1. Classification (NCBI taxonomy): domain Eukaryota; kingdom Metazoa; phylum Arthropoda; class Insecta; order Diptera; family Tipulidae; genus Tipula; species Tipula unca. The sequence goes on from OX596381.1 coordinate 113,005,204, forward strand.
TTCACCTTGATTATAAGCTGCAAAAGGTCATTGATATTTTTTGGCAATGCAGAAGGGCCTTTGGCAATTCCTGGGGTCTGACCCCCAAAATGATGTCGTTAATCTATATAGCACTGGTTTTACCCTTACTGCCATATGCTTCAGTTGTTTGGTGGCCAGTTGTCAAACTGACGTCTTCGGTAGCAAGGCTGGATGGATTGCAGATGACAGCCTATATGGCTATAACCAGGGCTATCTCGTTTGCTCCTCTTCTTGCTATGGAGTCTATTCTACATCTGCCCGAATTGCAGTCCTAAATTCTTAGTACAACGTGTTCTGCTACGTATTGACTAGAGAACATTGGGGCATGGAATGTCTTCGAGACTTGTACGAGGCATAGACAGATTCTTAATAAGTATAAGTCACATATTCCGGAGCTGGAAATGGTGAATGACAGGTTATTGCCTGAATTTAACTCCACCAATTCTTTCTCCGTCGTTTTCCCTTCGAGAGAATGGTGGCTATCTCAGGATTTTTATAGACATCTGTCTGAGTCGATAGTTTTTTTTTGCGGATGGCTCTCGTTTGGAAGTCAGTGCAGGGTTTGAATTTTACTGTCCCAAGTATGAGGCAAACACTGCACGGTTTTTCAAGCTAAATTAATTGGACTTACCCATAGTGCGATTGAAGCGTTATAGTTTAGCGATTTAGGGAGCGATATTATTACCTGCATAGATAGTAAAGCCGTGCTTAATACCCTCATTAATCCTTTGACTGTGTCCAAACTAGTCAAAGATTGCAAACACTACATTAATCTCCTTTGCTCTAATACGAGGGTAAGGATCATGTGGGTGCCTGCTCATTGTGACGTTGAGGGAAATGAGGTTACTGACTTTTTAGCGAAAGCTGGTTCGCGTAATAAATTTGTTGGCCCTGAATCAGCAATTGCTCTACCCTTCAAACACGCTATTAAGAAGTTCGCTCTACTTGAACTGGGACTGAAGTGGCATTCTACTCCTAGCTGTCTAAAGCCGAAAGATTTCATTATTGAACCCAACCTGAGGTTCACTAAATATGTATTATTCTCAAAAAAGAACCACCTCAGAATTTTGGTCGCACTTATCACCGGCGATGGACGTCTCAAGGTTCCAACGCATGGGACTAGCACAGAATGCTCTTTATGACGACTGCCTAGAGAAAGTGGACAACTGCTTACACTATCTCTGCAGCTGTCCGGCCTTTGTCGGAGCTAGATCCCAAGTGTTCTCTTCCGGATCTTTCAACGTAGATCAGTTGGTATCCATTCCTTGGTTCAAACTTTTACAGTTTCCTAAGATTGTAATACGCTCTTGCGATTTAGGATAGATCCTCTTGGTTTGCATCGTGGCCCATTGTGGCATTGAGTGCGGGACCTCAGTAGGTTTCAACCATTTTAATTAAAAAAAAAAAGTTTTTTGCTCTCAACATGTTTTTGCTCTCAACAAACATATGTATTAATGTAAGAAATACAATTTTAAATTAATATATGTATGTAATAACTATATGTGAATTGTTGGATAGTGATAAAAGCTTAATTAACCAATCAGTAATTCCGAAAAGTGATATTTCACTTGTTTAAATTTTATAATTATAGCTGAATGGCGATTAATTTACAGTTGAAATATTAAATTTGGGTGGGTTTTTCTATAACTGTTCTAGAGCTTAATTCTATTTATTATTAAACTTTTCAGCTATACTACAGAGTAATATCAAAGCCATCTTAATATAAAGCTCTCTTCATACATTTTATATGGAGAGACATGATTTTCGTTTATAGAAATATTTGAATGAAAAGTAACTCAAAATTATAATTTTTTGAAATCAATTGAAACTATAAACATTGGTTTTCACCTGACTTGAAGGATTTTTCCGTGGGGTTTTCCATTTTTATGATTATAATTAATTAAAGGAAAATAAGATACTTTATTCTCTAATAAAGCTCAAATAGAAATAGAATACAAATTTGTAAGAAAGGAACATTGTGTACATAACCAACAAAATAATTTATTCCCATCAAACAAATAAACCAAAAGAAGAAATCATCAATGTTTTTTTTTAAAATGGAACAAACATAATGATCATAAAACAACGCAAAAAACGAGAAAAAATATATAAACACAATTTTTTATTTCATAGCAACAACAAAAAGTAATCGCATAAAAAATAATATTGAGAGCGTGATCAAATTGTCCCTCTGGGCTTTTAATATTTTATTACATAAAGTAATAAATGAAGATTGAATTATGTTATGGCCAGCGTTATTTTTCGAAATTATATTAATTAAACATAATTTTTATGATTATAAAATTGTCATTAATTTAATTTATTTGCGCTTTTAAATTTGTTTATACAAATCAACCGGGTAGGATAATATATTTTGAGCGTACTACAACTTCTGTCAAAACATATTTTTTTTTTTATTTCTCTCATTTTTTTTGTTTTGTTTATTGCCATAGTCGTACATAAAATTATTTAATTTTTCATAGGGTTAAAAAAAATTGGATTTTTAGAAATTTATGAATATGTATAATGTACATAATTATGTACCACAATACAAAATTGATAAATATTTTTTACAATATACTTGTAGAAAATAATTCCACCCATTTTATTTTAGATAATATAATTTAATTTTAATATTTTTTTAAAGGGATGATTAATCTTATATCCCGTTTACACGAGAAGAATAAAAGTTTTAAAATAAAAATTAAAATAAATTAAAATAAAAATTTTCACGCATTTTAACAACAGAAAAAAAAAAAACCACAAAAAAAAATAGTTTCGCCGGCTATGAACGTTTTTATATAAACATCAAAAAAAGCAAAATGGCCGCGTAATTTTGTTCTATTTTTGGTATACAAACAGTTTAGTTTTAATTTTTTTGATAGAAAACTAAAACTGATTTAAACTAAAATTGGTGGCCATAATAAGGATTAAATACACTTTAAAACTGCACAATTATTTTTAATTTTCATTCGTGTGAATTAAATTGCGATCGAAAAATTTTGAAAAAATATGCATCTTACCTAAAAAAGTTAATTAAACACTTTTTATAATTGTTTTTTTTTGTATTAATTTGCTTCGTATTGGAGCAATTTGTCACACAACACTTAATTAATTTAGCCATCTTATATTTTTCACTTATAATTTTTAATTTTATTTCGATGTTAAAACACACAAACACAAAACATGAAATAAACAAAAAAAAAAAATTTTTTTTGACAGAAGTTGTAGTACGATTTTCTTATTCTCTTTTCATACATTTTAAGTTTTACACTCTCTCTATATATCTTTATGCTCGAACTCTCGAAGATACAAATATATATCTGATATATTCTAATATTCTCTTTCACTGCATTCACACCAACACAGAAATAAAATAGTTCGATTCAAAATCTAAAATCGAAAAATATGTATAAAAATTATGATAACTACGATAAATTAAAATTTAGGAGATTAATCGGATAAACGATGGGAAATTTTTCATTAAACCAAAACAAAAATATTGATCGTATCAATCAAATAAATGATAAAATGTTGCGTTTTGCTTTGAAGGTTACATAAATTATATACAATATGTCAATTAGGATTAGGAGAGGGACAATTTGATCACGTTCTCAATATTATTTTTTATGCGATAACTTTTTGTTGTTGCTATGAAATAAAAAATTGTGTTCATATATTTTTTCTCGTTTTTTGTGTTGTTTTATGATCATTATGTTGGTTCCATAATGAATTTGTTGTTGTTTTCTTTTTTTGCTTCATTGGTTTGATGGGAATAAATTATTTTGTTGGTTATGTACACAATGACCTTTTCTTACAAATTTTTATTCTATTATTCTATTTGAGCTTTATTAGAGAATAAAGTATCTTAATTTATTTTAATTAATACAATAAAATGGAAAACCCCGCGGGAAAATCCCTCAAGTCAGGTGAAGATCAGTGTTTATAGTTTCAATTGATTTCAAAAAATAATAATTTCGAGCTACTTTTCATTCAAATATTTCTATAAACGAAAATCATGTCTTTCCATACAAAATTTATGAAGAGAGCGATTATTTTTGGCATTTTAGGTTCTATAATAAAAGTTCGTTTTGAACATGGAGGCTTGATTTATTAAGATGGCTTTGGTAATATGAAGAAAATTCTAGATACCTATATATGCATAAAAAAGCCGTATGGATTCGCCATATTTTTGTATCCATGTGTAGGTAGAATAAATAAATAAAACAAAAGGAATTCTCATAAGTGTTGCACTATTTGTTTCTAAGCATAATTATGCAACAGAAGGCGCTGCAAATCTTTACCTTAAATAGAATCAAATACCAGAAGATCCGAGATGGTCATTTTGTTCCATTTATAATTAAACTTTACGTTGCAATAATGGAATTATTTATTTGTGATTTATTTAAAATTCAAAACATGCATAGCTAATTTTAGAACACCCTTTATGTAATCACAAAACCAATTAAAAACATAATAAAACCACTTTTTGTTTTTCCTCTTTTCGTCTAATCTCAATCTGTAGTCCAATCTTATTGCGTAGGTTTTTGTGTGTATTATAATTTTAATTACTAATTATCAATTGTTTGGTGGTGGAATGAATTCTTTGACAAATTTAAATAATTAATAACGAAAGAATTAAACATTTTTTTAAATCGGGTTTAAGATAATGTGTAAAATGTAAATTATTTATTATACATTCAAGAATAACGTTTAAAAAAAAGCTTCTTTTCATATATATTTTGGATTTAAAATATTTTCATTTACATATTTAAAGCTTATTTTTCACCTTATGGCTCTGTATCTATAGGTGGGCTATTTTATTTATTTTTATTTTTGTTTTATAATTTAAAGAAATTTAAAAAGTAACTTTCCAAGTTTTTTATAGATATATGTGTTTGTTGAAATTGAAATCAAATTGATGTTCCGGAATGTTGAATGATTTGGCAAATCTATTAATAGGATTGTTCTCCCCGTAATTTGTGAAATGGTGTTCAAGATCCAGAAATCGATGAAAACGAAGACTCCTACCCGGAACATGAATTGAGATGTTTTCGGTGATCTACGGTGAATCAATATCGCTAGGAGAACGTTTCGACCCGCAGCGTCCAAAAGAACTCTTCTATTTTCAAGGGTGTAAATTGTGTAGTCTTGTCACCTTGTTTTATAAGGTGGTAAGCGAATCACATTTTCATGATAAGGTATAGTTGTAAGCGAATCACATTTTCATGATAAGAATAGTCGTAATCTCAATTGGTTTTCTTTAATACGTAAGAGGAATTTTTGTTGACACTTCAATTCTTTTGTTATGAATTGAATAGTAGGAACTCCAGACAGTTGCCCCATACTCTACTTGGGATCTTACGTAGGCGAAATACAGCGTGAAAAATGTCGATTTGTCATGGTCCATCGTTTGATAAACCCAAACATTGAGTTCGCTTTGGCTACGATGTTATCTATATGCCTGTTAAACGTCATGTTTTGGATAAATATGACACCCAGATCTATAGTTTCACAAACACGCTGCAATTCGGCGCCCTTGATTTTCTATTTATTGATTATAGGATTTTTCTTCTTGTGAAACGACATAATATTACATTTTTTGGTATTTAAATGCAATGAGTTGCGGTCACACCACTTAATATGAACATTAATTTCTTCTTGCAATCGGTCAGTATCGCTTCTTTCTTTGATAATATGGAACATTTTAATATCGTCTGCAAAAGTGAGCACGATAGAATTTTTTATAATCTCTGTAACTCGGTCGATGAAAGCAAGAAACGTCCAGGGTCCAATATGTGATTCTTGAGGAACACCCGAGGTAACTCCGATAACTGGGGGTTTCTTGTTTCTATAGTTAACATATATTGAGTTCGGTTTGTTAAATACGAACTGAACCATTTTACAAATTTCAAAGAAAAGCCAAATGCAATAAGAGTATCGAGGGCCGTATACGATGACAAATAGATTTAAATGCTTTGCTAAAGTTCGTGTAAACTACATCCATCTGATAATGCTTTTCAATTTCGTTAATCGTTTGACTAGTAAATTTCACAAAATTTGTGGAAGTTGATCTGCCTGGTATAAATCTATGTTGTTTGTCAGATATATGACGTGCCAATGTAATTTTGAAGGCGTTGCAAGCAACCATCAAATAATTTGGGAATTGATGATATGTCGTTGAAATCTCTCTGTAACATGAAATGTCATCTCTTATACCCGATTTAAAGATTGGTGTGATTTTTGATATTTTCCATTTGTCTGGAAACTCGCCGGTTAATAACGACAAATTGAAGAGATTTCGCAATGAATGCACCAAAAAGTTTGCATGTTTCCTTAATATAGATGATGGTATATTATCCGGCCCACATCCGTTGCCAAAGCCAGTCAGTGCAGACACAATAATTTCATCAATATAATACTAGGAGGAAAGATCGATATATTGTTGTTGTTATTCAATGTTTGGTGCTGTATTCACATGATTGTCTATTGGTTTGTATACAGATTGAAAAATAGAAGCAAACATATCAGCTATTTCTTTGAAGATATAAGTACTAAATGAACTTTGATTTATTCTCATATAGGACTTGAAGGTCTGTTAATAAAAAAACGCAGCTAAAGTCACCAAGTGTTCCAAATCATCGTTTTCCAACTTCAATTGTTCTTGCTCCTCTTCCTGTAATAAATGTAGTAAAGATGATAAAAATAGTGTGTATGATGTTTCTTTCGACTCTTCTATATAGCAATGGAATTAAGAGGTGCCTCATTTGGCTCATCAATCTGTACTACATTGGTTGAATGCGATTGAATTCTTTCGTTCCAGCTAAAAATAAAATTTCTTGTTGGATGATCATGGACTCCTCCCATTGATCTCATAATTCTAAAAAACCACTCCAAAACATCCTGGTTTAATCGATGCGTAAACAGGTAATTGAAACCATATCCGGGAGTATGTCAAATAATAACGGTAGAGCAATAGTACTAACGGGGACTCCCTTTTGAAATGGAAGGATGTTTTGGCAATTTCATCCAATACGTTCCTTGCCAAACCATATGCCATATCATTATCGTCCATTTTCTAATCGCAAACAGAACAATATACCATTATATTAAATAAAATATTTTATTATTTTATATAACCCATTTTAAGAACACTTTATTTAAATTTTGTCCAGTAACAAAGCGTTGTTAATTAACCCTTATAAAAAAAATGTTGGGCACTGAATGACGTAATTTTTTTTAGTAAAAAAGATAGCAATCGATGCGCTGGAAAATATACCAATATATAATATTGTGGAGTAGGCTGGGTCTCCCAGCGTATTATACCTGGGGCTTTCATGAACCGTTTGAATTTAAAAAAAAAAAACCCGTCCTGCACGTTAGCAATTTTAGATCACAATGTAAGGCTCGTTATATAAGACGAGTTGCGCACCATTTTTATACATTTAACCCCAAACATTTTAGTTTATTTTCTACAGTAAATTAGTCATTTACACTTGGATACTTCACATATCACTTGTAACGTTGTAAAATAATTGGACGGAACTAACGATAAATAATCATAATAGCCCTAGAAATAGTACTAGTGGCTTAGACCATGGATAATCCATTTTGTGTACTGAAGATAGCATAAAAAATTGTTTGTGTAGAAAATAAAATTTAAGTTAGCAAAGCAATGAGAGGTTAGGTTTCAAATATTCTCCGTTAAATACTGCATTCCGTAAAACTTTTTACAAAGCAACATATTATCTTACAGATTAATTCATGTGTTCATATATTAATTATAAGCGTATTTCATTTGGTAATTTACTACAACCATTTACAATTCCCAATCCATTTGAAGTTATACTGTTATACTGTATTTTTTGTTAAATATTATTTGGGTGTATGCATTAAAAATCGGAATTATTTTAATGAAATTTGAGCCTTTATTGTGGAAAAATGTTACAAGATTTTTTATTCAAAATATTGCCCATCGCACCCACTACTTTTTCCCATCTTTCTGGTAATTTATGGATTCCATCCCTGAAAAACTGCGCCGGCTTGGTGGCCAAAAACCAATCGAGTCAATTTTCGATACCTTGAACTGAAGTGAAGCGTATTCCTGATAGGGCATTCTGCATGGATCGAAATCGGTGGTAGTCGGAAGGAGCAAGGTCTGGGCTATAAGGCGGATGAGGCAGAGTTTCCCATCCGTTATTCTCCAGGTAATTTTTGACCGGCGCCGCAATATCTGGCCGAGCGTTATCGTGGTGGAAAATGATTGACTCGTGTCTGGTCGCATACGTTGGCCGCTCTGCCTGGATTTTCTGGTTGGGCATTGATGATTTGGCCACTTGGCAACAGCTCATAGTGGATCATACCAGCTGTAGCTGGTTCCACCACTGCATGACCTTAGCCCCGTGAATATTCGGCTTTGGTGTCGGTTGGCCGGCCTCGCCTTTCTTGACATACTCTTTTTTGCGCTTGGGATTATTGTAATGGATCCATTTTGCATCGCCAGTGACAATACGATGCAAAAACGACTTCTTTTTGTGGCGCTCGAGCAGCATTACGGACATGCAAAATCGTCTTTCCACGTTTCTTGGCTTCAACTCGTATGGCACCCAATTTCCCATCTTTTAGATGAATCCCAAGGCTTTCAAACGTCTGGAAATTGTTGCTTGATCAACTCCCAATGATTCTGCAACTTCTTCTTGCGTTTGACATGAGTCTTGATCGAGTACTGCCTCCAATTCTTCATCCTCAAAATTTTTCGGCTGACCAGGACGCTCTTTGTCATTGATGTCAAAATCACCACTTTTGAAGCGACTAAACCACTCAAAGCACTGTGTTTTTGCAAGAGCATGCTCACCATACAAACCCATGAGCAAACGATGACTTTCAGCTGCTGTTTTGTTTGCGAAAAAGTGACTCAACCAAACTTCCCGCAAATGCTGTGTTTTTCTCAAATTTGATAAATTTTCCATCGTTGAAATCGGTTGGATATGCACAATCAAAATAAAAACTTTTAGCTGATTCTGACAGGTAGACATAGATGTCATTGATGTACTATTACGCATAAACAAGTAATGACATCTAGTATCAAATTCCGGTTTTTAATGCATACACCCAATAACATTATTTTTGAAGTAATTACCAGGGATGAGCGTTTACGCGTCGTCTATTATTTTCTACGCCAACGTGTCGATAACCCGTAGAAAACGTCGACAACGTCGAAAATGTAAACAACTTCTATAGTGATTTTGTGAATTATTTCTAAACTACGGTGACCTTTAGGATCAATGCAAAACAACGATATAAAATGTTATAAAATAGTTTATAAGGTTTCAGTGTAGAAAGAGCAGGTCATAAAAATAGGAAACACATATGATGAAATTCTTTACAAGAAGATTATAATTTACATTAAAATTAATTCGTTAACTTGAATTCGAGTTCAGGAAGGCTATAAGAGCTACCAAGTTATTTAAATGTCAAATCGTTCAGATAAACAGAACTTTGTCCGCTAAATGTGCCAGACCGCTCTATGACCAAGTTTTGGCAAAATTTAGTGATTGTGTTTTGATGGATGACGAAACGTACGTGAAAATGAATTTGAAACAGGTTAGAAGGTTAAAATATGCAGCAATTAGTTATTATAGATTATTATTATTTGCAAAATTCAAATTATTATTCAAAAATCAATTTAAAATCTCATTTCCATCCAATATGCTGAGTTTTATCATAATCAATCAACAAATAGCCTAATCCTCATCTAATAGTTTAAATCTTATAGAACATTATATCGTGATAATCTGTGCAGCTTTGCTATGGTTTACCACGTTTTGAAATGGTGACGATAAATTGATTGCGATGGACTACTTACGATGAATTGAACCAAAGTTTTGACCTGAATAAGCTATAGTTTACACCACTCTAATGACGCAATAAATTGGTACGAGACTAATCAAATCAATGTTATAGGGAAAATAATGCTCGGAAGAATGGCGGATGCGACAAGATTTCCGAAATGGAAAAATATTGGTGCCAAAGTCACATCGGAATCCCATAGGAAGCATTAAACAACATGTGCTTGAATTTATCCGTCATAACTAAATTTGAAATTTAGACCAATCCGAACGTTAAGTGTATCAACTTTCTTTAATTAAAGCTTTTGGTTGTTTTATTTCAACATATATTTCGAAAGTTATACATAATATGGTATGTGATTCCCGAGTTAATTTGAATCTTTTCTTTAATTTCTTCTTATGGCTTAATGAATCGCCCTTTTGCAAAACACCACATTTTATTTTATATCGCTTAAATATCGTAAGTTGTTGACATTATCTTAATTGTCGACGTTAATAAAAAATATTGTCGAGTAATCTATGTAATATTCTACGTGTCGACAACTGCGTAGATCACACGGCGTAATCTACCTCGCCCAACCCTGGTAATTACTAAATGTTTGTCAAAAGCTGTAAGACTATGTCTCAACTATGAAATATTTATAACGACTAAACAGCAATTATTAAACATAATTCCTCAATGCAAAGTATTTTTCTAAAGTGTACTGCATGTTAACATTGTTAATATAATTTAATAACTTTGTAGTTATAGCAAAGCAATAAGAAAACTATGTATATGAATGGCTAATTAGACACAAACTACAATAGAAAAACTTCTTGGAAGAAATGCAATTTTTTTTATTACAAATTTTATTTTTTATATACTCGTACATACAGCTTGGAAAATAAAATTTTCACTGTAAAGTTTAATTCAATTTATCTCGAGTAAATGAATATGAAGTATCTATAAAATTTTGTATTGTAGTGGGTATCATTATAGAGCGCCAGACGGGTCTAAAACGGATATACGTATAGGGCATTTCTAATAAAATAGTCACGACTCGATAATGGCGAGTGATATTGTTTGTTTTCGATATATGGACATTAACGCGATAAAATATTGTTTATATTTATTAGATATCCTGTATTAAAATTGAAAATTGTATATATAAATTGTACTGCAATTACCCACCCTATGATACACAAAACAAAACATCCTACTGCAAGACGGGAAATGTATAAGAAATCACTATCCAATTTATTTATTTGTAAAAAATCTGTTTGTTGGCACTGGCAATTAAAATCGTATTCTATTGGATGCTTGAAGATTGTTTCATATACATACTTATCTGTACATATTACAAGAATGGTGATGGGGAAATGCGATGACAAATAATAAAATTTGTTATAATAACGACACTTATTGATATAATACTCGTATATAATACTCGTATACGTATGTACACGATGTGTACTTTGGAAATCTATTTGCATATCTCTGTAAATGGTACATCCATTTCATATGTATATGTCATCATAGTTGCTAACAATATATATAATTGGTTTACATTTGAAGTCAACCATTTTATTTATCACATCGCACACATACATATATTTCAAAAATATTTTTTTTCCGATATTTATGTTGGAATTAGATTTATGAAATTAATTGATTTTCGAATATCACACATATATATATACATACCAATCTTATATTTTATAACTGAACATACAGACATTGCATATGTACATACATAACTCAAATTAATATATTGTTTTTAGATACAAATTATTTTAAATCTCAACCAAATTTCAACTGAAATTCGATATTGGGTGCATTACAAGTTAAGAAACTTAAAAGATTATGAATACATTTTAAATAATATGTAAACAGGCTTCAAGTTTATTTACTTTACCTATAAACACTGTATTTGTTTGTCTTTAATTTGGAACACAGTTGACTTTTGACGTGGATAAATGATTTTATGAAATAACTTTCCTTGAATAATTTGTAGAATAATCTCGATTTAAAAATGAGTTTTAGACATTTTTTAATACTGCGGCAAAATTGTTAAAACTTGTTTTGTGCGTCATTGTCATAACAATAAGCAATGCGAACCTAAAAGTGCAATGAATTTTTTATTCAAAATTCCATCAGCAATTTGGTTTGATGTACGCCCATCAATTCATTATTCATAATTCAGAAAAGTTTTAAATTTGTTCTTCTCATACTCCTTGAATTTTATATGCTTTTAGTTAAAATGAAAGGATTGCACAAAACAGCTATAAAACGTATAAAATTTTCATGATATTATTTTTACATCATCGACGGTGAGATGGATCGATAATGAAACAGGTAAAGTAATACAATTATTTATGTTTTATTGAGGACAAATGAATTATAGTTTTCTGCTACACATTCGAACTGACATTAACACGCTTTTAATGTTTATTGATTTATGCGCCAATGTCAATTGGTTTCTGTTGTAGATAATTCTTTATAATACATGGTACACCGAGGTATGCATTTGATTTTGCCTGATTGCAAATTTAAAATTCCTTAATTTTTCTATGAGAAAACTTTAGTTTTTTAATTTGTATAATTTTTTATTATTCAAAAATTGAATGTTGGAATTTTATGTAAATGTTATAATATATGCCTAAAGTGCAGGCCTATAATAGTGATCAGGGATCATTTTGCTTTTCGAAACAGATTACTTAACTTTGGCTACGATAAAAGTAATTTGTTTTCCTTTTTAGTGCAGGAATTTTGTGCAAAAGTGGTAAATAATTCCAATAGAAACGAAGTCTTACAGGGTTGTAGAACTACTTGAAGACAGTATTTTAAAAAAATCCCCACCTAAGGATGAGCCAACCCTGCAATCAGGGTCATATTATGTAATATTATTTTTCAATTTATGGCCGTTAAGTTGGTTTGAGCTAAATTATAAAAATTTGAGCTAAATTTTAAAAGCAAGTAAATTTTTGAAGTTTAACTGTAAAAATAAAACTTATTTAAAAAGCTGTATTCCATAACATTGAATTTGTCGTCGGGTAACATGTCCTTTAAAGGTAAAATTATGGTTTTGCCAAATAAGTTGGTTGCTACCTAACTTTAAAATTATTTATAAGCAGGTCCCTCAAGTAGTAGTCACCGTACAAATTCACATCATTGCCACTGAATCCCCTTAGTTTTCCTTCAGATTGCTTTATGCAAATTGACATTCATTACTTTGTTTTATGAAGGCACACAGAGCTTCAAAGCCTGCACGACAGTTGTCATTTATCGGTTTTCCTCTGGATCGATTAGGGGTCACTTCTCTAAATTTGCAGTAGCATTTCAGATGGTATCGCGCATTTCGTGTCAGCAAATTAATTGACCCACCAATCCATGTATTGACGATACTTCGCCATGCGGTATTGCGTTTACAATAAAGATCCAGGCTAGTTTTTGAATTTCGGTTGATTTCACTAAACTAACTTGGTTACATTCTTTGAGTCAATCTTTTGAATCACTTAGCCACAAAATAAACAATTAATTTTAAAATCAAATGATGGCACCCTTGATCTTAAAATTGTTTGTTGGCTGCAAGCTGATGATGATGGTAATGTTATGGGAAATTATTATAAGTATCTGATATATTAATTAATTAGTCTTACCTTGTTCACACGCTCTTTTGCAAGCAACAAACTACTTTTCCTCATGTAGTTTTTCCGACATTCTGCATGCAATAAAATTTCTTCGACGTTCTCTAACTTTTTCTACAAATCATCATTTCTTGATTTTGAAGCTTCGACTAAGCTACCAATTCCTTTTTTCACCACTGTAGGGTCCTTTTTCTGCATACACTTATTACAAATAATACAAATATCTTTATTTTCCTGCATTACAAACTTTACTCTTTAGTCTTTGCTATTCAAAATTACACTGAATAATATTGCCCTGAATCCCATACCTATAATAGTATTTAACAATATTGGTCGGTTTATAATTCCCGCGGTATCACACCTAATTCGCATGAATCACCCCTTAAAATGATGCATAGCGCAGATTTAAACATCTGCTAGCACACAGGTAACAACAAATTTTCGTATAGTTCGGAAGCCGGTTTTCTTTATTGAAAGTAACTCTTAAAATAATAGAAAGGTTTTCTTTTTTTCAAACACACAAAGGAAAAACCCGGAATGAGGCTACCTGCACATTGGCTTTTTCTGAAATATTTCACTTCAAGCGCAGTTTGTTGTAATAACATATAATATTTAAACCACCAATTCTCAGATAATTCCGTATAAAAAGCTAGTTTCTAATTCTTTTATACCCAAAGTTATAGCCATTTTAAGAATCTCAAAAATTCATAAAAAATAATGAAATAATAAAACTAAAGTACCGTTATTTTTGTAATTTCATCAAAATTGACGCAGAATATATATATATATATATATATATATATATATATATATATATATATATATATATATATATATATATATATATATATATATATATATATATATATATATATATATATATATATGTGTGTTAGTAAAGATATATATATATATATATATATATATATCTTTACTAACACAGAGACAAAAAAACATCAATTTCACATCAATTTCTTACGCGTTCTTTGGTGTCAACGAAAATTTGATTTATTTTTAAAACCCCAAAGAATTCGACATCAGATATTAAGACTGTGCCCGAAACCTTTGATAAAAAATCGTGAATTAATTTTGTGACATTTACTTGAAAATACCGAACACACCCAAATTATTCTAGTCAATATGATAATTTTTGGCAGCTATCGAATAATTTGTCTGCGCATGTCCAACTTTTGATTTGTTTGACACACAAATAGTATTCAAATGTTTCAAAATTGGTTAAAAATCAAATGTATAGACGAGATTTTAATAGTAAATTGAAATATTAATTATATAATATAAATATTACTTATATTAAATCAATTATATTATATATATATATATATATATATATATATATATATATATATATATATATATATATACTCGTATATATATATTTATAAATACATTATATCAGTTAATAAGCTTTCGGAAAACCGAAGCTATCTCGTCTCAATAAATTTGCGAATTATGAAAGCTATTATAATACGCAACGGTCAAGCGAATGGTACCTCCAATGCGATTTTATTTTACTAGAAATGTATGAAGTATACGCCGAAGGGTACGAGCCTCCCAACCGATTACTTGCAGTAAGTGCGATACATTTAAATTGCATAATGTTGTTGCAGAAACGGAAGAAGAGGAAAATAATATATCGATTAAGAATAAAAAAATGAATGAATTTGAAAACCAAGCTATGTATATCAGTTTGACCTGGAAAAATGTTTACCTGCAAACGTCAATTATGGACATATTACTTAACTGTCCACGATTGCATATCAAATCAACCATATTGATACGAAACTTTTTGTCTTCTGAAATATTTTTTGGTGAAATCTTCGGTCGTAGTCACACGGGGTGTGATGTGGATCACTGTCATTGAACGAAAAAAGGAACGGTCTCTCGTTCAAATAATTCATCCAGGGGAATGATATCAATTTGTCCGTACACTGTCGGTCCACCTCGTGTGTTTCAAGTTCTCGAAATGAAATTAAACAAATTTTGTGATAATAGTGAAAGCCAAATGCATGTGTAACCGAGGAAGGAAATAAGCTTAAGTGGTTACATGTGAAATGAATAGCTAATAGCGATGATGCAACAGTTCAGAAGTGATACTCACACTGAATTAAAACTTTGCTTGGAATTTATATTTTATTTAAACAAAAACTCTTATGATCAATAAAATTTTGAAATAAATGTTTAAAATATAAACTAAATGGGTTTGCAAAAAACGGTTGCAAGTTACGAAAATGTGTTTTCTGTTTTTTCCCATAACCCAACAAAACTTCAAACCTCATTTCTCAACATTGTGCAAAAATAATTTAGGCGACTCTACATTTTTGGTACAGTCTCATGTTGCCTCACTTGTATCTTTTTTTTGTTTACGGGTCTCACTGTCATCGTATGCCAATCATATTCGTATTATTATTGGGTTTTGACTTTGTAGTGTGTATTTAACCGTTTATCCTGGTATTTAACTGTTGTTGTATGTGCACATAAAAATAATACAGAAACATTAAAAGGATTATTGGATCCATTATTTGAATATACATTTTTGTAAATTTTCTATGAAATTTATTAGTTGTCACTTGTCACAAAAATTTTGAGGCTATGAAAACTAAAATTGCCATATATGACGTGGGGAAAAAACTTATGAGGTGGGGAGATTTATTACACATTTCGGACAGCATAATAAAAAATCGTGAATGTAGGGGAATAAATATCAAGCAAATGTGAAAAAATTAATACACGATTTTTTATCACAGGTTTCGGACACAGTCTTGGGAATTACAAAAATTAGTCGAACCCCTAATTCTTGAGTTGTAAATTATTTAATTAAATAAATAAATTAAGTAAATTGGCATAGCCAAATAAACATTGTCTTTTTCAAAAAAAAAGATGAACGGGTTCGTCTTTTTTTATTATTTTGTTATCTTTTGTAATGTTCGCAGCCAAATTGTGAATTTTTTTTAAAAACATAGTTGTCTTTTCCACACCAATTAATTTTTTCATTTATAACCGTATAGCTATCTTCTTTTATTTCCATATTTGATTTAGGAATAGAGTTGGAAAAAAGGTTAAAGATTGAATGTCCATCCATAATAGTAAAATTTAGAGTTATTTTTTAAATGTTTTAATTGAAATGTTTTATTGAATTTTTTCAATTATTTTGGTTATATTGAGTAATCACAAATACTAATGGATCAGATTTAATTCAATATATTTTTATTACCGCTGTAAATTTTTTGTATCAAATTTATACAAAATAAAACATTATTTAAAACTGAATTATATAAAATAAATATAATTAAAAATAAAAATATTTTTGTTAATTTTATATGCCAATAAACAGAAATGGGAGCGCAAATTGTTTTTATTACAAATCTAATGAATTGAATGGTACTATATATGTACATTTTATTGTATCATAATATGTTTATGATTTTGTAAAGAAATACATAATTTTGTCGTAAAATATAAAATCGCAAAAATATTAACGGCTATAAATATTAAAATTGACTATATGTGATCTGAATTTAAAATCTATATGGACCACTTAAATTCAATTTGCACTGTTTGTTCAAAATTGTATCAATTGTCCATCTCAATGTACACCATCCCATCATGCATGACCAAAGCCAACTATACATATATGGAGCAGAGCAACTATGTATATATTTCGCCGTAAGGACCTACCATGTTTTTGGACAGGGCTTAAATAAGGGTCCAACTGTTTGCTATTTCTATAAGAACTAATCTAAAAATGTTTTTTAGCTTCAAATTTTTGAATGAAAAATTCACAAATTGTATAAAAATGTTGTACCTAATTTTACTATCTTCAACAAAAACATAGTGGAAAACAAGTCAACTCACGAACTCATTATGTGGGGCCGGAAGTTATATCAAAACTATATATTTTTTACATTTTTATTGTTTAGATTTTTTGTTGTTGCTATTATTTCGCAAGATACAAGTGTCAAGTATTTGGAAAATGAACGGTCATGGTAATGTATTTGTGGCTGTCAAATAATAACTAGTTGTCGGATAGTTATGATAGAGGGCTCGTTATTTAGGTAACAGTATGGCGACTAAGAAAATCATTTTTTTTCGTAGACCATTTAGTATTCTTACATATACCAAAAAACCAGAATACGGATTTTATTTGTTTTTTTCTTTATTTAAATACGAACTGATTACCTTGTGACGCAGGGTGTCTCCAATAAATTAAATTTTTTTAACATTGTTCTACGAAACTATCAAATTCGTTAGCGTTAAGCCGTTATAATGGATTAAATATAAATAGAGCATTATACAATTTTGTTATATTTTTAGAAAACTATTTGACGTATAGATTTTTCTTATCACTATTCGTTTTCGTTACTATTTGTCTGATAAAATGGATAAACATTGATCTAAAGTCGAAATTTGAAAAAATATCAAAAAATTAACGTTTATTATTAATTACCTAAACAATGTGGTCGCCGATAGACGTCAGCTTTCTAAACGTAACAGTAGAAGATTGTTAAACGTTAGGGCAAATATTTTTTAAAATCTGAGTAACATCATACACATAACTCTATTTTAGATTTAATTCTTTGTAACGGCTTAATGGTAACGAATTTGAAAGTATCGTAGAACAATTTTTTTCTTAAAATTTAATTCTCTACGAATTTTAATAAAATTTCATTAATTGTAAACACCCGGTGGCACAAAGGTGACCCGATCGTACTTAAATCAGTTCTTTAAGAAAACAAAAATTGCCGTATTCTGGTTTTTGGGTATATGTAACAATATTCAATGGCCTAAGAAAAAAACAAAAAATTATATTTTTAGAAAATTGAAAAACCAAATTTTAAATTGAAGAAGGAAGATTTGAAAGATGATGTAATTTTTATATTTTTTACAATAATCGCCACATTGTTACCTAAAATGAGGCCTCTATCATAGTTATACGATAGCTAGTTTTAGACACAAATACATTACCATATCCGCGTATTTACCAAATATTTGACACCCTGTATCTTAGACTACGACAACAACAACAACTTACTTATATATTTATGTATATAATTATGTATATTATATTATGAAGGTTAATGAAGCTAAATATTTTAAATGGTAAACTATTAAAATAAATTCCAACTATTTTGTGTCAAAATAATATCTGATTGAAATAAATTGGATCGGATTGTTCTCTCTTTCAGTCACCAATAAACACAATAAATAAATTTATAAAAACTCTCTGAAAAAATGAGAAAACTTATTAAAATTATTTCAGTGAGATATTGCACGTAGTAAATAAAAATACTCGTGTGTCAATGTAAAACTTCTAACAAACATCTGTTAGTGTTAGTAAAATATACATTGGATTTTGATAAGAAGAATTTACAAATGTTGCAGGATGAAGATCAAGTTCAGGATCGAAACCGATGAAGCCAGATTATTGATGCAGTAAGAGGCCAGTAATGGCCTTTAATAAACTGTTATAGTAATGTATTTAATAATAGATGAAAGAGCTTTGTTATACTAATTGAAAGAGAAAAAACATAGCATTTTTTGTCATATTGACTCATTAGTTGATGAAGTAAAAATTTTATTTAAAAAAAATGATATTCAACTATACATCGTAAACTATTATTAATAGTAATTATTAATTAATGTCTCATAAAGTAGTTTTACATAAATAATAAAAAAATATTTGAAAGATTGAAAAGGCAATGATCACATGTCTAATTCATTCTGTGCTCCAATTCCATATGATAGGGTTAAAGTATATTTATTCAATTCCATATATGACAGGTATACTGTACATGAGAGGATAAAACATAACGCTTTGTACCCCTATTATCAGAGATAAATCTAAGTAATGGCGTATATGGGCAGATAGCCTGTGATAACAGAGCTCCCAATCTAATTTCATCTATGCAGTATATGAAATGATAAAAGAAGGAGTTGTATAGACACTACTAGAGATAATAAGCTATATTATCCCTATTTTTTTATTTTTTATGTAATTGCTTATAGATTTTACAACTACATTTTTTATTTAGATTTAATTTTAAACTCCTAAATGCCTATCATAAAATAACTTTAGATACTAACACACATGTACTTATCAAAAGGATAGAATGATTTTAATAATAACTTTACTAATACAACTATTTTTTAAAAGCAATAAATATTTCTAAATTATTTGAATTACAGTTAGTTTTGTATTCAATTCGATTTCCCCAAAAAGATGTTATTTCAGTTAACTAGTTTTTCAGAAAACCACAGATTAGAGAATTTTAGAGTTAGTATATATAATATATATGCAACTCCTGTGGTCAGGAGGCACTCACATGTCTTGTAAACCTAAATTGCACGAACATGTTTCCCAAGAATACCACCACCGTATCCTTTGCTTGTGGTAGGAGGCGACTAAACGGTTGGATCGGTGGGTTAACGACCCGCTTCCGTAAAAAGCTCATCTGTTTGCAATATGAACAAAAGAGAAACTGAATACCACCAAACCTATACCGGACCCCCGTTCAAGTACTCGAACCCAAGATTTAGGACTGGCAGCTAACCAGGAGCGTTGGAAGGTCTAAACACTTGCATGAAGGAGTATCGGCTGGAACTCGTTACTCTTCAAAAAACTTGCTGGCCTAAAAGTGGAGACCATATGTCCCAGAGCTATACATTGCTCAACAGTGGAGATGACCTCGTGAATCTTGGAGCTGGATTTCTTCTTGGGCCGCAGGTAAAGAAGTTTGTTTTGTATAAGCTTTACTTGCGCATGAAGTTAACCAACCTGTCGATAATTTGTGTACACGCGCACACAGAAATCAACCAGCCCCAAGATAAAGACGCATTTTACAATGACTTGGACGATCTGATGGGATCTATACCCGAACACGATGTTAGAATTGGAATTGGGGAATTTAATGCTAGAGCTCGCAGAAATCAGGCCGACTTGTGTGAAAACATAGGTCTGTAGGCCTGACACAAAACTGGCAACCGATAACTGTGAGAGAATGATGTACTTTGTAATTGCTTACGACCTTAGAGTAGCAAGCGCATTCTTTCCACACAAACAAATACATTTCGTAATTTATTTAAATTTAAATTGACCACGTTATAATTTCAAAAGGACGGGCTCCGGCTGAGCAGGACATTTAGACATCTAGAGACTAAAACGAAACCGCTCACCTGGGGTGGACTGCATTAATTCGGAGCTCTTGATATTCGAAGGATATACTTTATGGAACTGTCTTTTCGAAGTTATGCCTGATGAATGAAAAGTGGCCGCGATATGCCCCATATTTAAGAAGGGAGACCGCTTGAAGTGTGAGAATTATTGCGGTATAGCTCTCCTTCCATCTATCTCCGTACATCAAGTGTTCCTGGGACAACTATCTCCATACATCAGCTGTTCGTGGATTTCCGGCAGACCTATGATTCGATCAATTGAGAGAGTTTGTGGTCTGCTCTGGAGTATCTAGGAATGCCAACAAAATTGGTACGACTGTATAGAATGAGAATGACGCAGTCTCATTGCTGTGTTAAAGTTGAGAACAGGCTATCGACAATTTTTGCAGTTAACTCGGGTATTCGTCAGTGAGATGCTCTGTCCTATATACTCTTCAATCTCATGTTGGAGTGCATCTTTCGTAAAACTGAAACACCTCAGCGCAACATCTTGTATCGCCAGTCCAATCAGGAATAGAAACGGAGTGAAAGAAATACTTGATCCGCTTGTAGAGTTTTCAGCTTCTGTTGGACCAGATCAATGAGTCCAAAACAAAATAACATGATCTCTGGTCGTAGGGACAATAGCACACCAGATTTTAGTATAGTGGAGTGAAGAGGTTCAAATATTTGGGCTCAAATATTTGGACTATCACTCACGATTGCGCAGTGTGGGTGAGGATATTAAAGCGCGACTAGCGGCTGCTATAGTTGTGCTTTGTATCCTTTAAGGCCACTGCTAAAATCTAAACATCCATTAAGTGCTATGAAGCTTACAAATCATTGATCAGGCTCGTTGTTATGTACGGATGTGAAAGTTGAGCGCTAACGGATGAGTACGAGAGATGGTTCGTTACATTTGAGAGAAGAATCATGCGAGTGATTTACGGCCCAAACCGTGAAGTAGATAGCACATATCGAGCTCTGTGAAATATCGATATTAGAGATCTGATGAAGATCCCCGATATTGTACAGGAAGTAAGATCTCAGCGAGTACGCTGGCTCGGTCACGTTCTGCGTGCTGCTCCGGAACGAATTGTGCAGCGATCTCTGAAAGGAGAGCCACCATATGGTAGGCGCACGGTGTAGGGCATGACTTGGCTTCTTCCATGACCATGCCACGGATTGAAATCATGGAGGCCAAATTGTTGTTACAGTAAGGGGCTATTTGTGGCCTTAACTGTCATTATATATATATATATATATATATATATATATATATATATATATATATATATATATATATATATATATATATATATATGTATATACAACCACGCAAATAATTTACCTTAAATCGGGTCACGCGAAATCCAATAAATCCATCTAAATATAGTTCAACCAGAAATAATGATGAAATTTAGTAATTTTCATCAAAAATTCAAACAATTAAATATAGTGAGTGGGTAACTGAATTCATATACATACTTTAATGTCCACAGTTCCCTTATACCTTTCAAATAAAATATCAAGTTTCTGCTGAAAGTGAAAAGATAAAAAAACGAATATACAAAACCAATTTATCAACTAAACATCTAAGATTTCTATGAAACAATCAATAATATTGTTTTTGTTGTGTCTTTAAACTTTAACAAAGCTTTTACAATGCGATATTGTTTTACACGTTCAGTAAGAACAATTTTTTATTTCTGTTTCTTGAACTTTTATTAAATTAGTTTTGGTGTATTATTGATTTTGACATTTTCTATAAATATGTATTCGAATCAAAGCACTAAACAAATTGTGATTTTTTTTCGAGTTGTTTTCTCGTATCGAATCGACTTTTAAAAGCTTTTGTGTTTTATGTAAATTTCCTGTTATCACGCGAATTATTTATCATTCTATATAGATCTGGTCGATTGGGTTGAGGATAAGGAGTTTGGAGAGTAAAAAAAAGGCACACAAGAAAATCGGAAATGAAAATTAATTTTCATCTCTATAGCATATACAATTGTAATCCTATATCGAACAAAACCCATAATATACACAAATGTAAGATGGTATATAAAGACAGCAACAAATTCTTCAGCTCAATGATTTTTTGCTGTAACATATAAGAGGATTTTCTTCGTTTTTATTTACGTATACAACATTTCCTTATAGTTTCTGACGTCAAACTTTTTTTTGTTGTTACGAATTTATAATGTAATCCCTAAAAACATATGTATATAGACATTCGGTTTGCTGTATCGATCGGTTTGAATCGAATTGCAAAACTATATTTATTTTTGTTGAATAATAAATTATAAAAATAAAACTTGTTTGGATTAAAAAGTTTAAGTGGTGTTTTTAACATTTTTAGTAAAATAATTTACCAGGGTTTTGTTTGTTTATGCGCTGGAGTTCGTCGTATAATGTTAAATTGATTGGAAACATTTCTCGGCATCACCCTCCTCAATCAAACTGAAATTAAGACAATTATAAAGTTTTGCAAAAGTATATAACCCTTTTTTATTATTAATGTTTAATCGATTTCTCCGACTAAAAGAAACTCTGCTGGAAGGTAAAAGTTAGGCTAGGCTAGGGAGAAGTTATTAATAATATTGATTTTCTTCGCAGAATAATACTTAAGGGTTGATTTAGATTTCAATCTACTTTTAATGAGAATATCAAAAACATAGAAAACAATCGTCGTTTTAGGTCTAAAAATATTTAAACTCCTGAAAGTTTTCTCCAGTATGGAAAATTAATTTAATTGAATTGCGTTCTGCTGATATTAATTTACCTTGTTCTATTTCCAATGCAAAATATGTTTAAGTAGCATATCCTGCCTTATTTCTCTAATGATTTCTAATACTCTCTCAAATTGTGTTCTTGATGATTGGGTAAAATCTCAAATAGAATAGGATCCAATCACCTAAATCGCGGCTTCATGATTCTTCCACGTTAGCCTTCTATCTACGTGCATGCCTAAGTATTTGACCTTGGTTTGTTGAGGAATATTTATATCGCTTAATTCCACTGGTGAGCAAGTGCGTTTGTTTAGCGTGAATGGGACGTGAGTTGATTTGTTTTCGTTTACTTTTATGCGCCAAGTCTTCAGCCAGTTTTCGATTTTGTTTAAATGATTCTGTAATTTCTTTGAGGTATGTAGTTTCTTGATTATTGTGTGACACCAGGACGGCCGTATCATCGGTATAGGTGTGTACATCAGATATAATATCGGCCCTAGAACGCTGCCTTTTGGAACACCTGCGTTAATATCATTTAAACAATTTGTTGCATTATTTTGTTTAACCATGTACTGCCTTTGAAGGAGATAGTTTCCCAGAACTGAGTGAAATTTCTACGGTAGAAGTCCTTTAATATTTTATATTAGCCCATCATGCCAAACTTTATCAAAGGCTTGCGCCAATGTCCAAGAAGGCAGCAGAACAATATTTCTTTTGTTCAAAGGTGTTTTTGATTGCACTTACAGTTCTGTGTACTTGTTCTGTGGTACCATGTTGGTTTCGGAACCCAAATTGAAGGTCTGGAATAATATGTCGTTCTTCTAGTATACTGGTTTCAATTTCGTTAGTATAGCATTTTTTCAAATAACTTTGAGATTGTAGGCAGCATGCTTATTGAACGTATATATGATGAAATCTGTGTTTCATTTTTTCCAGCTTTATGTATCATTGTGAACAAAGATATCTTCCATTTTTGAGGAATATAACCAGTCCGCTTGATTGCGTTGAATATGAATGTTATTAGTTTTATGCATTTGTCTGGCAATTCCATTATCATTTTTCCGATAATAAGATCATGCCCTGGTACCTTTTTTGGACTTATTCAATTTTTAATTGTATTCGTAACTTTCTTCCAATTATATTTTATGGGTTTGAAGGACAAACCATCATCCATTTGGTCGGGTAGCATGATTTATTAGTTATTAGTTACTTCGTGTGGTGCGAATACTGTTGTTAGTATTGGCTTTTTCTTCATCGCTTCTCGCCCAACTTCCAGTTGGTAGTGTAATCGGGTGATACGAGTTTGTTGGCCTTTTTAACTGTTTTGTTGCCTTTCACAAAGAATAGTCTGTCTAGAGCCTCAATAGCCCGATTTAATTTCCATTTCAACAACGCTGATTTTGTTTCTTGGGATTAGTTCCTGTATATGTGACAGTTCATTAAATTTTTCAGTACTATTTAAGACAGGTGTAGCCTTTTCAGCTAATAATGCCAAGACATCTTTTAGATTTTCTGCCGCCGCATCAATATCTGCTGGAAATTTCTTTTTATCTATGGACCAGTACGTTGGGTGACTGGCAGGTAAGTAATCCTAGGACTTCTACAGCTTCATAAAGTTGTTCGCCTTTCGGCGATGTTAATCTGGAACCCTATTAAGTGAGTTTGGCGTTGAAATCACCCCCCACAAGAAAATTATTACAAATCTGGCTGAAATAATCCATGAACTGCAGTTTTTTTATAGCATGTTTTGGCGGACAGTACACTGCTGATATGAGACAGTTTTCAGACCACTCCTGCAGACAGATGCTCGTTGATTGGATAGGTTCGTTCTCATATTTTATAAATTCATAGTGTTTTAATCTTGTTTTTATCAGTACAGTCCATGTGCTTTCCCATCTGTGTGCTTCGTGTCAAACAGAGTACCCATTAATTTTGAAATAGTTATTTTTGGTGGTGTGTTTCAGATATTAACATTATGTCAATATTGTGCTCAGTGAGGAATGCTTGAACCTCTGCTTTATGTTGTGCTAGGCCGTTTGCATTCCATATGGCTTTTTTGAGGACAGTCATTTTTGATTGTTAACGACTATTCTTCGCTTGCTTGCACTTTAGGAGTAGTACCCTTAATGATACTTGCATATGAAATCTCTTGGTGCGCACATTACTATTAACAGTTGCTTTTAGTTGGTTATTTTGTGCGTTATGATATGATAATTCTGGTCGTACTTTTGGTGCAGTGGAAGAATGAAGATTAAGCATTCCTTGCTCTGATCGCTGCCTTGGATTGATTCTTCTTTTCAATTCTAGGTTAATTGGACACCCTCTATAATTTGCAATGTGATTTCCGCCAAAGTTGCTGCATTTTCTCATTGATGCTTCCGATTTTTCTTTGTTGCATGCATTTGAGTTATGGAGTTCACCACAGATAACACAACCATCGCTTAAAGTGCAATATGCTTTAGTGTGTCCATACTCTTGGCACTTAACACACGGTCCAGTTATTTTTCTGGGTTCCTTAATGGTAATTCTACTATGCAGTAGATATTATACGTCAAATATTACATGTTTGTCTTTGATTTTTTTATTATCAGGTTCTAATTCCATGACGGAACAATGGCTGAGGCAACTTTTTACGGTTAATAATATTGGTAATTGATTTGAATTGAAATGTTTTCTCAGCAAGAGCGGCTCGTATCCCGTTTGCATCGACGTAACCTTCTATACCTTTTAACATAACGACCAATCCTTTTAAGCTTTTTAGTTGGTAAGTGTAGTAATGTTTACCAACTTTGTCGAAATGTTTAACTATCGCTCTGTAAGCGTCAATATTGAGCGGTTGAGTTTTTGTTTCTTTTATATCTCCTCTGTATATCACAGTGATTTAAAATTCAAAGTTCTCGATGCACTTTCATTGTTTTTTTTCGACAACGTTTGTCGACGATGCACTTTTATTGTTCAACGCACTTAGTTCATTTACGTTAATTTTTAATTCACTTAATATCAAGTGAATTAAAAATTACCTGGTAAAATAATTTTTGAAGCATTTGCGATTTGTTGGCGTTTTGGATGTTGCACATTTTTGTTGGTCACTATAGTGGTCGTGGCGTTTAGCGACAAATCGCTTGCGGACATCGCTTTCTGCAGATTTGGCATAGCCTTTCTTATAGGTAGAGAATATTGGAACATTACATCACATATTTTTCACATCAAAATGTATTTTTTATAAAGAATTAATAACTGCTGATTCAACTTTTCACACAAGTAATAAGTGAATTATTTTTAATGTTTACTCGGCGGTAGCAAAATTAAGGTAACTTGAAATTTGGTTTTACTGCATAATCCATTCAAATTATCACTAGTTTCAAACATAAAATGTATCTGAATGAAGTCCGTTGGAATAATTTGATTGGTTTATCAAAATAACTCAAACATTTTATGGTAATTGTGAATGATGATTTCCAATTTGAATAGTTTTTCACAAGATACGAATATGATTTGAATTGATTTATGTTTTATTTTTTCAAAACTGTTCTCAATTTTCATTATCTCAGTTTATTTCAACATTTTAACTAGATACTATTTAAATTTCAGCTTGTCGATTGAACGTATTCAAACTTCATTCCAGTTTTTATAATTTCCTTCCAAAGAAATTGCTTTCTATCAAATTGTTTTAAATTCCATTCTTAATCAGATTTCACTATAATTTCCCAGAAATAGTTTCAAATAAATATGATTTAATATGCAGTATGCATATATATATACAATATGTAGTATGTTAATAAATCAGAACACCACTCAGGTTGCATTCAAATTTACTCAAATTATTTTTCAAAATACGGTTAAAATTATGCATAGTAAAATTTGGATCGTTGTAATTTGTGTTCGATTGCTATAAATTAAGTTTGTTATTACAATTTTATAAACTTTAGTATTTAATTAAATTTTTATTTGAACTTTACTAATAGTATTTGGTTAAAATTCTTCTATTCTGAATTTTCAATAACTAAAATAAAATTTGAAACATTAAATTCTTCTCAGTTATTGTTTTTTTTAAATATTCAATGGTTTTAAGTTATAGATTCTATTCAAATCTAATAGCCAAAAAATAGTTTGCCAAACTCAAATTAAAACGTGAGACACACTCTACACGATTACTGGCTTCTTTCTGGTCTACATTAAAATGGAGTACGCAGTAGTAAAAATGTTAATAAACTTATTTGAAAAGTTGATGTTTATTGGTTTGAGGTCAATCGTCTATGTATGACACTATTCATACCTAATCTAAATTAACCGCAATTATACTTTTAATAAAGCAAATAAAAACTTGTCCCATTACCCATAGATAGTACAGTAGTTTTGAAAAGTAGTTTTTATCAGTAAACTACACCATTAGTGTAAACAAACCAAACATCACCACAACTATATGTTCATATAAAACTTACGTACATTCGTCAAATAATTTGTAGTACGCGTATATCACTCTAGTAGCACGGCCATGAAATTGAGCGAGTTTCTACTAATTAGCTTAGTTGCTATTATTTACACTGTTGAATCACGTCAAAGCGATACAATATTCGAATGGAGTCAGGTTGATTTTGATTTTCCAGATGGTGCTCGAGACACCGCTTTGGCTACCAAAAGTTTCATTCCCAAAAGTAATGATATTGTGGCGATAGCCGTATGGAAAGATCGGGTTTTCACAACAATTTTTCGATGGTTCAAGGGTGTTGCTTCATCGTTAAATTATGTGTTACAATCGAGTAGAAAAAAATCACCAATTCTTATTCCATATCCATCGTTTGAGGCTAACTATATAAACGAAGATACGGCAAAACAGACCACAACTCTACCAGATAATTCATCTGTTATATCGGCGGCACATTTAAAAGTGGATCGATGTGATCGATTGTGGGTCGTCGATATGGGTATAAGTGATTATTTTGGTGAATTACGTTCAATTGCACCACCAGCACTCGTTATATTTGATTTACGCACCGACACTTTAATCAGGAGATATATAATTCCTTCAAAATTTGTTAAAAGTGATAGTTTATACGTAAATTTAGAAGTCGATTTTGAGGGGCACGATTCCGATAATGCGTTTGCTTATTTACCTGATATGCGGGGGCTGGTTGTTTATGATTTCAAATTAGACCGTTCGTGGCGTCTCGAGCACAATTTCTTCGGACCAGATCCACATGCTGGAAATTTAAATTTTGAAAATGTCAATTATCAATGGAATTTTGGAATATTTGGTATGGCGGCCGGATCGAAACGTAAAGATGGGTATGCACTATATTTAATCCAATTTACTTTTATTATAAATACATATAATTTTACATTTTAGATCACGTCGAATTTATTTCAACCCATTGATTTCGAACAAGGGCTATTACATTTCAAATAAAGTTCTCAAAAATGAGACGTACATTGCATTGAATAACTATTGGTACGATGTTAAATATTTGGGTGATCGTGGGAAGCATGGTCAAACCAAGACCATGGCGTTTGACCACAAAACCGGAGTGCTATTTCAAACACTATTTGAACGTAACTCAATTACATGCTGGCGGTCTGGTCTTTCGTACAAAAAAGAGAATTTTGAGGTAGTCTACAAAAATGATAACCACTTTTATGCGGACGATGTGACAATGGATGAGAAACGTAATCTATGGTTTCTCGCTAATCAATTTCCGATTCACTTATATGGAAATTGGAATATTAAAGCGGCGGGAAATATGAAAATATATCGTAAAAGTATTGATAAATTAATTGCGGGGTCTAAGTGTTCGAAGGATTATTCATCCTTTTTTTAAATTTGAGTATGGCTAATAAAATTTCAATTCACTGACTTAATCTTTTTTTTGATTAAACATTTGTACCTGACTGTTTGAACTTCGGGTGCTGGCTCTACTAATGGTGCAATAACTACGACACAAGTGCAATAATCATGACTAAACATATCCGACACGACATCAAGTTGAATCGCCCATTAAACAAAAAAGAGTTTATTAAAAATAGTTGGCCTGCTCTGTTAAAATGGGTTATTGCATAGTGAAATTCGATTGGCCCAATATAGTCTAGCGAGTGGACATTGGCGCATTACTAGTGAAATTCATTCATTTGTTGTCAAACAGTCATCTAAGCGGCCGCCTCCAGCTGAGTTATAAGGATTGTAGTTTTAAGTGTGTATTACTAAAGACCAAACGAGTATTTCGGTTTTTACCTCATCCGTTTTAAGACTTTAAGTTAAACTCATCATGGATGCTTTGAGTTACTCAACTAATTACCAGAAGCTTTACATATATGGCTGTTATGTATAAAAATATGTTTCGTTAGACACTATAGTGATAATAATTTGACTGACAATTTCCTATTACGAAGTTGATATGCTTATATGGAAAATAAATAAATCGATTAATGTAATGGATTGATATTCACATATGTATAATAATATTTACTCGAGGTAAAGATATGATAAAAACTAAAATTGATTAAAACACTTGATAAACACGCCACCATGATGTGTATGTCTGATCTTTTGTTCATCCCACAGTCATTTTGCTCGGAGTTATATACACATGTATGTACGTACATATATACATTTGCTAATGTAAAATCCATTATGTAACTTAAATGATTGCCAATGTCAACCTTGTCTAAAACTACTCTATACGTTCCAATTATCTGTTCCCGCATTTTTTTGTTTTGTTTTACAAGGTGCAAAATCAAATCACAACAGCGCACAAACGAAAATAAAACAAAAATTGGAAAACAAGATAAAGAAAATTATTTTAGTAACAGCTAAACGAAAAATAAAATAATGTAATGGAAAACCAATTTTCCATTTTAAATTGGATTTTTTTCTTTTCTTTTTGGATAAATCAACAAATCGGATGTACATTATGTATATGTACATATTATATACACCTTTACATATACGTCAATATTTAGCGAAAACGATTTTTTTTTGGTTAAATTTTCTGATTATTACGAATTTTCGTAGAAATAGTAAAATTATAGAAGCAAGATGTTCATCCTCGATTACTTTGATAACCATAAATAAATGGGCCCGAACCATAGTTCATCTCAGTACTATGGTTAATCAGATAAAACAGACTTGTACAGATGAATAGATTTGATGAATAGATTGCAAAGACTTAAAATAAACAAACAGGCAATAAAAAGAAGGCGGATAAGGAAACGTTTCTGCACATTATACTACACTGGGTAAAAATAAAGAGGTTTAACGTTAAAAAAACAAATCGAAAACTTTTATTAAACCGGTTGACTGCTCCACGCGGACGAAAAATCAACAATTAAAAATGAAAAAAAAAATCCAATAAGGAGAATTATTTCGTTTGATTAATGATTTTTCCATGGGATTATTTTATCAACCATATCAACTAACTGATTACATATATTGCTTTCTTCTTTCTGTGTGTACACATCAAGAATTTCCGAACGAAAATGAAAATCATTTAACCAAATAAAAATGAAATAAATTTCAAGAGAAATATACTGCCCTAACTGGTGTAAACTTAATTATAAAATAACTTTGTAGTAAACATACTGGCATAGCATAAAGGAAAATATATTTTCCACGAATTTATTATTTATAATAATTTTAACCCCAATTATGTTTGGCATCGCAACATTATTGATCATAAATATTTTTTTAATAATAAAATTACAAATTGTATGCTTGTTATGTACACAACTCGTATTTTTGTTTTATTGCAGCACGCGCGTTCTCTTCACAAGTTGATGGAGGATATTTTCGGTATGGTTGTTTCAAATGATTAAATTATTTAAACGGAAATGTTTTATCGGTCTCCCATACCAGTTGCGTTCGATTTTTCAATTTCTTTTATAATTTACAGAAACTTTAATCCAATCTCTATTTTAAATGTGGTATATATTTACATATTAATACATATATAAGAAGGCTCGATACAAGCCTGACTTTGTGATACATTTTGTATAGCAAATAGACAGTTCGATACGATAAGGCATATCTTTTAGAATATTCCAAATCAGTCTAATATTCAATAACCGAAGTTTCGTTTAAGGCCAGGATGATATTTTATTTTATTTTATTCTAGAACTATGCGAGGTACAAAATAACGAGAGCGGATCCTAGCGACGAATTTTAAAAACATCGAGCACGAAGTTCAAAAATAAAATGACTTTTCATATACAAAATAACAAATTTCTTTCAGGCCTGATTTTTAAATAAAATCATTTAAATTCTTAATTACCTATATTCTATATGAAATATTATAATCATTTACCTAAAATAACATTTTTTACAAAACGAGAATAACAATCTAAGGTGGAAACAAAACAAAATATGAATAGACTACTTTCAATGTTCACCACAAGATGACACAAATGCTATAATGGATTTATTTTACAAATATAATTTATTTTACAATTTGTGAAAATTTAGTCTTTAAATCAAAAAAAAATAGATCTAACGGATATTTTTTTTATCATAAACTGCTACAAAGACATCTATGGTACCATAAGAAAATAATAACATAATTTTTTGATCCTATATATGTATGCCACTCACAAATTTGATGATGTCATATTTTAAGTTTGTGATTTTTCTGTTTTTTTTGAAAATTTTATCAAATACAAATTAGTTATGATAATTATGATAGAGGACTTATTTTTTAGGTAGAAGAGTGCCGATTAAGAAGAATATAAAAATATCGGGTATACCCTTTAGATATATATACCACCATTCCACGCGAAATCAGACACCCATCCGGAGGCAAGGTGTCCAATTATTTTGAAATTTGGGGAGATGGTTAGGTTAGGTTAGGTAAGGTGGTCGTCCTAAAGGACTAGCATAGACACAAAATTGGTCCATAGCTGTACCACATTCGAGTTTCCTTCTCTTCACTCGCTAAACCATCCTGAGCTTACCAAGAAGCGTTTAAAGTTCCGGATCTCGATCTTACTAAGATCCGTGAGGTCGTTCAAAGGGGAAGTTCCCATAAATTTTGTTCTGCTGTACGCTAGACTAGGACAGGTGCAGAGCAGATGGAGTACATTTTGCCTCCTCCTCCTCCTCATCATCACCACAGCTGCGGCCGAAATCGTGGGCTGTGACACCCAGTCTGCTCTCATGTTTCCCAATGAGACAATGTCCCGTTATACGTGTCCGCCAGTAAAGTATACTACTTTATTTTGCCGCCATTTTGGTAAACGTTAGTCTTGACAGTTCATATTTGGCAGTCGTGAAGTAGATACGTGGCAAATTTATTTTGGAAAAATATTCGATAAACCAACGTGTTTTAATCGTTAAAACATTTTATCAAAATCAATCATCGATTACTGTGACGATGAGAAAGTTACGTGAGGTTTTTGGGAGGAAAACGTGCCAACAAAACGCACTATTTATCGTGTAGTGAATGATTTCGATGAAAGAGGGTCTGTAGGTGATAGGCCCAAGCATGGGTCACAACGTACTGCAAGATCGGCTGAAAACATTACTGCTGCTCAAGAAAGTGTTCAAAACAATCCATCAACCTCAATTCGACGCCGTGCTCAGGAGCTTGGTCTTCAAAGAACAAGTTTGGCCACAATTTTGCACAAGGATTTGCATGCCGCCGTACATATGCCAATAGGATGTTACAGCTCGCCCATGACAACCCCGATTTTCATGAAAAAATCATAATGAGTGACGAGGTACATTTTCATTTGAATGGATATGTGAATAAACAGAATAGTCGGTTCTGGGCAATCGAAAACTCTCAAATTATTCATCAGTCAGTTATATACATCCATTAAAAATGACAGTCTGGTGTGCAATTTGGTCAGGAGGAATCATTGGACCTTACTTCTTTCAAAATGAAAACGGCGTAACGGTAATTGTGAATGGGGAGCGATATCGTGATATGATTGAAAACTTTTTAACGCCACAAATGCATGCTTTGGGCTTGATTAACATGTGGTATCAACAAGACGGTGCCACATCGCGTACAGCCAGGATTACAATGGAATTACTGCGAGACCACTTTCCACAACAAGTTATTTCAAAAAATGGTGATGTTGATTGGCCTCCACGGTCGCCTGATTGACTGCTCCGGACGTCTTTTTGTGGGGATATCTGAAAGGCTTATGTAAACAAACCAGAAACGCTTGAGCAACTCAAACAAAATATTCGTGATGAAATTAATGAAATACCGCGTGAAATGTGTGAGAATGTAATGAAAAATGTGCTCAAAAGGGCTCGCATTTGTGAGGCTAACAGAGGCGGACATTTATCTGATATTGTATTTCATACATAATTGCCGACATTAAATAAAACATTTATCAATATAAGATCCATTCTCTTTCATTTAATCAAAAATTATAAACAAACAAAGTAGTATACCTTCCCGGCGGACACCCTGTAGCTCCCACGACAATGGTGCCGTCGAAGCGATATCAGTTGGCCTGATCTGGACCGGTCAAGTCCAAGCCAGATCTGCCTGGTTATTACACACGAATTGGCGTTAGACCATCTGATGTTTGTTTCTTTTATAGCTTCTTCCTGAAGCAGCAGTTTACATGAAGCAAGCCGTATCTTTATATCCCGCCTGCTTTGGGTTATTAGGCCTGCGATATTGAAATGCCCTGGCACCCAAGTCAAGCGGATGTTGAACTGATCAGCCATCTCATTTAAAGATGCCAGACAGTTCTGTGCTACCTTCGACGTCAGAGAGTATGATTGTAGCGTTTTAATAGCAGGCAGGCTGTCCGTAAAAATGCGAATATTCCTCGTAGATATTACATTATAGTTCCACCAGTCCATGACTTCCATTATCGTGATCAGTTCAGCTTGAAAAACGCTGCAAAAGACGGGAAGGCGAAAAGAGAGGTTAACCCCTAGTGCCTCACAGAATACCCTGCAGCCAACCCCTCTATCCCTTTTTGAGCCATCCGTGAAGAAGCTTAGCTCCTCATTGTTCATTACCATTTCGTTCACCCAGTCCTCTCTGGTGGGAAACTCAGTTTGGAATTTCATCTCAACAGATGGCAAATTAATAGCGTAGTCGGTAGCTTCCGGGATACCCCTGTGGCATAGGATATATGAGTGCCCTGCATTGTTACAGGTCCACATAGATATGGATTTGAGCCGAATGGCTGTGCAAGATGCAAGCTGCTCGGCCGTAATATCCAAGGGAGCAAGATGAAAGAGAATCTCCAGAGCTTGAGTAGGTGTGCTCCTGAGAGCCCCACTTATACACAAGCAGGCCGTTCTTTGGCCACCAGACGACAAGCAGTATTGGTTTGTCCACTGAGACGTAGAGCCAGTGTACTAGGTGGGGCATCCCATCTCTTTCCAATGGCATTTTTGCAGGAGTAGAGCGCTATAGTAGCTTTCTTTACTCTCTCTACGATGTTTGGTTTTGGTCCAAAAGTAGTCCAAAGTATTTTGCTCTATCCATAAAGATCAAGCGAGTACAATTTAATGTTGGCGGGTCACACTGAGGAAGTTTGTGCTTCCTGGTAAAGAGGACCAGCTCTGTTTACTGTGGGTTTGCGTTCAGTCCGCAGCCACGTGCCCACTCAGAAAGGTAGCCAAGATAGAATGACCCGTCTACCCCCAGACACGCAAGGGTCCGAGTCAATGCCCCCGGTCTGACGTTGCTAAATGCCCCCTCTATATCCAAGAAGGTTACCATTGAATATTCCTTATATTAAAGTGATTTCTCAATCGGGCCTATAAGGGAGTGGAGAGCTGTTTCCACCGATCGTCCCTTACTGTATGCGTGTTGAGATCCCGATAGCTCGCCCGGCTTGATTGAGCCTCTAATGTGAGCCTCTAATGTGAGCCTCTATTAGTCTTTCCATTGCTTTCAACAGAATAGAAGATAAGCTTATACTTAGGCCTAAAGTTTTTGGGATAGCAGTGAGAGCTTTTTCCCGCCTTAAGTATAAATATTACCTATACTTGCGGAGTCTATACCCCTATTTATCATGGGTCTCACCGGAGCTAGTACCGAGCACTCCGGGAAATGCGTTTCTAGTAATAGCTCCAGGGATTCCTCACTACATGTAGTCCATTCCTCACTACATGTAACCATCCGGTCGTTGTAAATAACCCGGGATGGAAGGACTAGAATATCTTAGTTATCGTAGCCTGCTCCATCTGCTCTGCACCTGTCCTGGTCTAGCGTACAGCAGAACAAAATTTATGGGGACTTCCCCTTTGAACGACCTCACGGATCTTAGTAAGATCGGGATCCGGGACTTTAAACGCTTCTTGGTAAGCTCACGATGGTTCAGCGAGTGAAGAGGAGAAAACTCGAATGTGGTACAGCTACGGACCAATTTTGTGTCTATGCTAGTCCTTTAGGACGGCCACCATAACCTAACCTAACCTAACCTATCGTAGCCTGGCCGCCTCCGAGGATTCCTGTATATTGCCACAGTAAATGGGAGATGGTTAGTATCGATAAAAAAGAAAATAATTTGACTAAAAACTCGATGGCGTCAAAATACGAGTTCCGTTACAATTTGTTTTTGTCGGAAACTCGAAAGTTGACATCTTTAATTCGTGTATCTTAAGTATTTCTTGTCAGACTTACACGTGTAATAGCTCGTTGGAAAAACAATTTTACATATTTTCAAGTAAGCGTTTTAAACTTTGGTATATTAATGTACAATATATCCTTTAAATTTCAGTTTTAAATAGTCTCTTGCTAAAAAGTCGAACTAATCCCCGTTTTATTTTAATTTTATCCATGGTAAAGTCGTAAAAATACGCTTCCAACAAGCTATCTTACATGATGGATACTCGACGCGTTCGAGTTTTATATAATAAAACGTCGTAACAAGTTAGGGTGGAATTTAGCATTTCAGTACAATTACCAATTACCATCTATAATTTTCCTACATAAGGTAGGTTCGCGAGGTCGAAAAGTTATACCCAAGCTATTTACATCCAAACGTAAGATAAAATTATTTTAACTTGAAAGTGGGGAAATGGATGAATATTTTTGGTTATGTAATGGATGAACTTTTTTGATGATTTTATTGGTTAGAGCTAGGGTATATATCCGACCTCGCGAACTCACCTAGTTGACCTAAAACCCGCAATAGATGTGCTTAAAAATTACCTTTTTATACTTATAAAAGCAATAAAAAACCACATGCAGAAAGATTTACTCAAACTTATCACAAACTAAATATAGAGTAATAAACAGATACTTCACCTTTTCAAAGTAAAATAATAATTAGCATAGGGAGAATAGAACAAAGTACCAAGTAACTGTTCCTATTATCTAACAAGCTCACTCCTGTTTATTAACGAATTTATCTTTAAATTTGATAACAAAAATTTGATGACGTCATCGATTTTGGGATATATTTCTTTCAAGTATAAAAATGGTCCACCATCCCGATCCATTGTGTTCACGAAACTTACTCTTTGAGCCAGTCTTTTTTTACATAATGATTTTGCCTATCCCTACTATCCAATTCACAAATAAAACAACAGAGTTTTGTATATCCAAGCAGTAATCGTAAAAGAAGGGCAACAAGTTTAAAATCTCCACAAATTTTCTTTTTGTGTTCGTCATATTGAAACTTTTCCAACGGAAATTTCATGTTAAGATCGAATTAAAATAACTATGGTTTTGTAATGAGAGTAGATAGGTTTTTCAAAATTACTAGGCACCTTCCTTGTTACAAAATTTTGTTGACCAGTATAATCTAATCATTTTAAGGAAATCAAATTTAATCAATTAAATATTTGAATTCATGGTATTATATGTTTGCTCAAAATAATTGCAGTGTACCATATAAAAATATGATTAAGCCACTGATGAAAAGGTGATGAACAATGCGAAATGCATGTCCTAGTTCGGCTGGAAGTTACCTACTGATTGTAATCATAAAGTTTCAAATTGATATAAGCTAAGATGCATCCCGTCGAATATGCAACAAACTCTATTCTTTTCGAACGTTCCCATGCGTGATGCTTATGTATTATTAAAAATCGAATTACAGGAACGGAAAACGTATGATTCGATATTTCTCCCGGCCGAAAAACCTTTATTTTTGACTTTCCTATATCAAATTTAAAACTGCGCAGATCAAGGATATAATGGAAACCTCAGGAAAGGATTTAAGGTTCCTGCAACTGTACTCTTCCATGTTGAACATTGAACCCAATTGAACAAGCCTTTTCAAAAATAAAAGCAATGGCTAGAAATTTATTGGATTCAACGAGAAATTGGTGGAAGTTATAAGGGATAGTGTGAATTCAGTGCCATCTACGGACTCTTCGATGTCAACATTCTTGCAGCGAAATATTGCATACATTTCTAGAGTTGATTTTCTATGTTTAACCTTTATCGGTCGGTACGTTTATACAGATAATTTTTGCTATAGGTCGGAGTGTTTATTATGAAAAAACTTGGTCATTTCTTATCCGATTATGATTAAATTCATCATGTACGATAAAAATGGGATTATAATAATTAAATAAATTAATTTGTACAAGAAGTTCTGAAATATCACAAATCAGTAAGGGACCTTGTAATTTCTTAATCGATTTTGGTGAAATTCGAAATGTCAAAAGGATTCTAAAATGATTTGCCAGTCAAAAAGGAACTTGGTTATTTCTTAACCGATTACGATGAAATTTCGATATGAAATGGAGAAGAAG
Organism: Tipula unca; assembly: GCA_951394425.1. Taxonomy (NCBI): domain Eukaryota; kingdom Metazoa; phylum Arthropoda; class Insecta; order Diptera; family Tipulidae; genus Tipula; species Tipula unca. Next base: position 113,043,276 of record OX596381.1, read on the forward strand.
ATGTGGAATAAAGATAATTAGGAAAGAACTTGGCTATGTATTAACCGATTATGATAAACACGATATGAAATCTTTTAAGAAATATCCGATTTCGGACATACCGAATTTCATTATAATCGGTTAAGAATAACAAAGTTTCTTCCAACTGGCCATATTCCAGAATTATTTTAGAATTCCATTTGCATCGTACTTGCTAAATGTCGTCATAAACGGTTAAGAAGATAAGAGATTATCCTTCATAAATCTCAGTAACTTAATATAAGAGGTTTCATCACATTTGTAAATAGTTTCTTTCTAATTGAAGAAAGTTTCATTCCATTTGAAAAGGATTCATTCTATTTGGAAATGGTTTCGTTTTACTTGAACGGGGTTGCTGTTAATTTATAAAAAGTTTCATTCAATTTGGAAATGGGTTCATTTAATCTGAAAAACCTAACTTTGGAATATGCATGAAATCGTTTCACTTCACTTTCAAACTTCATTTAATTGATTACTTATTTTATTTCTCTACAAGAACGTACATTTAATTGTATATTTCGGAATTCATAGATAGTTCCGAAGTTAAATATCAAAAGATTTTAAAATCAAATACATAACACTCTCACTGCAAGTACTTTTTACAATAAAAAAACGTTATGTAAAACAAATATCGCACATTCACACAGGTCCTGTCTGTGTGATAAAAAAAACAAATTCACCAACCTTTTAAAAATAAAATAAAAATTGGTTGGAACCCATATTCCGCACTCAATGCCGGGACGGTCCATGGCGCAAACCCGGGATTTTATCCTAATTTGCAGAAGTGCACTGCAGCCTTAACAAACTGCACACGTTTGAACCAAGGTATATGGAGGACAACTGTTCTACTATAATAGATCTACAGCTGCAAACCTGAAACCAAGCAGTCATCATCTTTCTCAAGACAGTCCTCACAAAAATTCATTCTGAGATAAAACCATTCCATGAAGATTCCATGACCCGTAAGAATCACAACGAAAATTCTTAGCTGGTCCTTAAATCGACCATGACCCGTTAGAATCGCAACCAAGATTCTTAGCTGGTCCTTTTTCAGATCCAATTAGAGTTACCTGGGAACCGCATTTGGCTAAAAAGTCCGCGATTTAATTCCCTTCGATGTCACAATGTGCTGGCACCCACATTACCGTAACGATATTATTGAGCCACCAATAAAGAGCGAGACCATCGCCTAATTTTTGGAGAAAACCCTCCGAAAACCACAAATCCCTTAATGGATAAACCACCGTGAATAAGTTGGAGAAGTTGTATTCAGGTAGTGATCTATCATTAACCATATCGATTTCTGGTAAAAATGATGTGTGATTTTAGAAAAATTTAAATGTCCCACGATAGAACCGAGAACATTCCAGGCCCCAATGCACCTCAAGCGAAACGCTGCAAAACAAGCAGTGCCAAGAATAAAGGTGCGTAACTGAGGCAAGGAAAGAATGGGCTACTTAGCAAGAAGTGGAGTCGAAGACATAGCTCCAGTAACAGTCCTACAAGTCTATACCTTAGTTTTTAAATGGTTTTATTGTTGTTTGTGTTGTATATATATATGTACATAAGAGCGGAAAGAGGAAAAGTTCAAATGATACCTAGTCAAAACAATATATTTCAGCGAAAAACCTTATCGTAGTTGGATACATTGCAACCTAACTGTACTATGCATAAAACAATAGAAAAAAACCAAAATCGTGTATGTAACACTATCTATTGAGGTAACATTGTAATTGCGCGTGATTTCCCTATTTATATATTATACTCAAAGGTATGTCTCATTTTGTTAGCTCTATAAAACATCTGCGAACTAAAATAAGGGTTGAATTAGTTTTTTACAGCACATTTTCCTTTCAGAACAAATGTAATAAAATAACAAGAAAATATTGATAGAACTACTAATCGCAATAATTAAGTTCGATTTAGATGTAGACAAATGTTTGCCTAGTAAAAATGAAGAGACTAGTTATTACGTTTGAAGGTCAAAAACAACAATTAAAATATGCAAAATTTTGCAGGAGTTCTTGTCGTTTTAGAGCATTATAAAAATGTAAATGTTACCGTAAAATAAATTCAACCTGAGTATACTTTATGGTAATAAAATGAAAAAACTGCATAAATCATCAAATAGTTGTTAAAAAATGTGGGTATGTATGGTATTTACGATTAAAAATTTTTTTTTTTCTATTGAGAAGTCGCCAATATATCCGAATAAATTAGAAACGCAGAGAAAAACATTAGTATCAAAAATTTATAGATTTAACATCGCTTTTCCATTATCCTCATAATCTTTGATTACTGGAATGAAGCCTTTGGATCAACCAATGACAGACCAAAGAAGAGCTGCCTTATACGCTGAATTCTTGGAATATATGAAAAACTAATTCCAGCAATTGAATATAGTCTCGAAGAAGGCCGGTTCCATGGATTCTGGGAGGAACCAACCATTGCTAAAGGAAAGATCACGATCGGAGAACTTTACCGAAGAAAACCCCGTTACTAACCCTTTTGGAAAGAGTTCCAAATTGACAAGATCACCAACAAGATACGGTAACGAATATGAAAAGGAAAATTTTGAACTACGCAGAAAGCTATGCGAATTTGAAAAGATCACAACTAAGCTAAGTAATGATTACATGATACTTAAAAAAGAAAATAAGGAACTTAGAAAAGCTCTAACACCTGCTGTAACAGAAGAGAAATCAAGAATAGAAGAGCAGAACGTAGCTAAAAACGTAGCATTTGGCGGAAACGTAGCCATCGGTCAGAATGAATATGTCACGGACTCAGATGAACTTAATTCTGAAGTGAATTGGGTGCTAAAAAAAAGAAGCAAGGAAAAAAGCGACGACTGAGCAAATCACCCTTTGTATCTCCAGAACAAATACAAGAACAAATGGAAATAAAAAATCAGAGTAAAAAGGTGCAACAAACCAAACCACCACCAGCCAGTGTAAATAAGATTGAAAACTACAATGATATACGAAAAACGATGGATTCAAACCAAATACAATACCAAACAACGATGCTCAGTAGTGGAGATCTTAAAGTCAATGTCCCAGACGAGAAGAATTATAGAAAACTGACCCTTTCATTTAATGAAAAGGGAAATACATGGTACTCTTATGAGGACAAAAGATCCAGGCCGATTAAAGTTGTGGCAAAAAAGCTGCAACCATCCTGCAAGCCAGAAGAAATACACAAGAAGGTTACACAAATATTGAAGAGAAAGGATAAAACTCCGCTATCATTGTTCATGTTAACTTTTGATAAACATGAAGACATACAAAATATTTATCAAATAAGGTATATCCTCAACATGAAGATTGAGCTTGAAGCTTTACGAAAATCAAGATTGCTCCCGCAATGCAAAAAGTGCCAATCATTCGGGCACACTCAGAACTACTGCAATAGAGACCCAAGATGCGTTAAGTGCGCAGCTAAGCATTCCTCCAAAGAATGTACAAAAACCATAGAAATTCCGGCCAAGTGTGTAAATTGTGGAGAGTCACACCCCGCAAATTATAGAGGATGTATAGTTGCCAGAGAACTACAGAAAATGAGAAAAAATAATAACAACAAAAAGGACATACCAAAAGGCAAACTAATGGAGCCAAGAAATCAAATAGAAAAGATAAGAAAACCTGCTTATCAAATAATTCAAGCTCCAGGTATCTTCATATGCTGAAGTTGCTAAAGGGGGAACAGAATTGAAAAAATGATTTTGACCGTTATAGTGAAATGTTGCAAACAATTCTAAACCGAATGGATGAGCAAGAACAAAAGCAAGAAAAAGCTATTGGATCAATCATTTAAAGACTAACGAAACTAGAAAACAGCTTCAGGACTGCTCCTGTCACCCATATTTTAGAATGAATAGCGACATTAGAATACTGGCATGGAACCCCAATGGGTTATTGCAACATCAGCAAAAATTGGAACTATTATTGCACATTCAAAAAATTGATATCTGTCTCCATATCCAAGACTAACTTTACAAAACAATCGTTTATAAAATTTAGAGGTTATCAAGTATACCATACAATACACCCAGAAAATACAGCCAGAGGAGGAAGTGCGATAATAATAGAAAGTGATTTACGACATTACGAAGAGAAAAAATATGAAACAAAAGAAATACAAGCAACTACCGTCAGCATTAAAACTAAAAATCAGTCATTAGCCGTAACGGCAATTTATTGCCCACCGCGATATAATCTTAAAAAATTACACTACGTACACTTCCTGGAAAGCTTAGGCGATAAGTACATCATTGGCGGAGACTTCAATGCGAAACATACTCATTGGGGATCAAGAATAATCACTACTAGAGGTAAAGAACTTCTTGGAGCAATGACAGAAGTTGGATGTAATTTGCATTCTACTGCCAAACCGACATACTGGCCAACAGATAATAACAAAATACCTGATCTACTAGATTTCTTTATAACTAGAAAACTTCCAGCAACTTATGTTAAAATCGAAGAGGGGTACGATTCGAGCTCAGATCACTCTTCAATAATACTTACTCTCAGTGAAAAAATAATCTCAAAAGAATGCAACCCGACTCTGACAAATAAATATACAGACTGGGAGGGATTGAAAAACAACTAGATGAAGAAATCGTAAAATTCATAAATGACGTACAACAGTCAGATGATGCAGATAAAAGCAAACTGAATAACCTGACACAGCGACTCAGGAGGGAAATCCAGTACATTAAAGATGATACAATAAACTCATATCTACAGTCAGTAACATATGAAAAGGATACTGACTATTCTTTGTGGAAGACAACCAAACGAATGAAAAGACCAATAACTCAAATACCACCCATAAGAACAAGCAATGGGAATTGGGCCAGAAGCAACGAAGAAAAGGCAAAAGCTTTCGCTGACCATCTAGAAAGTATTTTTCAGCCTAATGAGGTACAAGAGAGAGAGAACAATTCCAAGAAGTATAGAGGAAACTATTGATCAAGAAATCGCTCTGACCACCCCTGCGGAATTGACTAATGAAATTAAAAAAAATGTAAATCCGAACAAAGCGCCAGGCTATGACCTGATAACAGGAAAAATCTTAAAACAGCTTTCGAAGAAGGGCATTAAAAAATTAACAACTCTAATCAATGCAGCTTTCAGGATGAAATATGTACCAAATGTATGGAAGTTCGCGGAGATATTTATGATACCTAAGCCTGGAAAACCACCAAACGAAATAACATCCCATAGACCAATTTCGTTACTGCCTATTATGTCAAAACTATTTGAAAGACTTCTCTTAAAAAGGTTGAAACCAATAATTGAAAGGCAGGAATTAATCCAAACACGTCAATTTGGATTTCGAGATAGACACTCTACAATCGATCAAATTCATAGAATAACAGATATCATCCATATCCAGAACTTTCTACCTTCACAATTCTGCCAAATATTAAAATCCTACATTACAGAGCGACACTTTCGTGTTAAACAGGAACAATCATACTCAGAAATTAAAAAGATCAAAGCTGGAGTACCACAAGGAAGTGTCTTAGGACCCATTCTATATTTATTATTCACAAGCAAGCGATATTCCATTATCTCAGAATACCACAATTGGCATCATTTGCAGACGACACTGCTATTTTGGTAGTAGATGAAACCTTAGAAGGAGCTACCAATAAGCTCAAAGTGCGATGAACAAAATTTATCGATGGACGAAGCAATGGCGTGTCAGGTTAAATGAAACAAAATCCATACGTGTTGACTACACCAACAGAAAAATAAATCATTTGCCTGTGGTATTAATTATGTCCCATTACCACATGCTAACTCAGCAAAATATCTAGGGATGAATCTAGATACCAAACTTAGGTGGAAGGTCCATGTCAAGAAAAAAAGTGAAGAACTCAGACTCAAATATAGAAAGATGTATTGGCTGATGGGAAGGAACTCCAATCTATCAATAAACAATAAATTGATGCTATATAAGCAGAAATTGAAGCCCATTTGGATGTATGGAATTCAGCTGTGGGGTTGTACTAAACTTAGCAACATGGGTATCGTTCAAAGATTCCAAAACAGAGTGTTAAGGGATATTGTAAATGCCCCCTGGTACATACGTAATAGCGACCTCCACAGGGACCTTAGAGTGGAAACTGTCATCAGAGAAGCAAACAATGCTGCACGGAAGCATGAAGTGAGGCTCCAGAATCACCCGAACGTTGAGGCCAACCAACTACTCGACCACAGGGAATCAGTGAGAAGACTGAAAAGAGTAAAACCTTTTGAGTTAGCACTATAGTCAGCGTAAGGCAGTAACACCAGTAAATAGAACATAAGGAAAAGCAATGGGGATACCTTAATTAAACACAATTTAGCAGTTTTATATAGACTAGGTACATTGTAAAATTTTATGTGAATGAATAAGATTGTCAAAAAAAAAAAAAAAAAAAATTGAATATAGACCGTGATAAGATCCAGAGGTCTTCCAAAATGACTAACAATACAACAAATCCAAAACGAGTTCAACGATAAGAATGGATCATTGAGCCTTCTATAGAACCTATAGCCGGAAAACTTATAAGTGATGAACTTAAGCAATCAGTATTTAATTATTATAACGATAATGATGTTATTCGGATAATAATTCAAAGATGATATAATTTTTGTAATTTTTTCTAAAACAAGGGTGAAACTTTTTACCTAAAAAACGAGCCCTGTATCATAATTATCCGATAATTACTTTTTATTTGAAAGCCACAGATACATTACTATGTCCGCGTATTTTTTCAACTATTTGAGACCCTGTATCTTGCGCAACAACAACAACAATAAAGATTGTCTTCCATATTTTGTTTAACAAGTAAAAAATAAATAATTTGCTGAAAATTTTGCGTACTTTTTGAGTACGTATACCTGATGTGATTTCGCTAAATAAATCTTACAATTCATTATTTAAAGTTTTTTTCGGATTATTATTGTTATTGTAAATATTTGAATATTTCTGTTTTTGTAGTCAATTAATTATATACTTTTAGACCAAATAATTATTGTTTACTCCCAATCTTCCTAACCGTGTTGATAATTGCATAATCTATGCTTTTGTTGATTAAAGTATGTATACAAATAGCAAGCAGATTTTGCTTCCATTCTATAACCATGAATCTATACATTTTGAGCGATTTTAAAAATCTAAATATTAAATATCCATATCCTATAACACTAACACATACTCGTATCATGAAATTTCATTACATTAATTGACTTTCGTACATATAACAACAACGATTATTCGATTTTTACCAGGGCAAGAGTTCTGGTTCTTATAAACATTTAAAATTAATTCATCCTCACAAACACAATCCTTATAAATAAATTCCCAATAAATAAGTTACCATGAAGGTGGCGTGTGTAACATATGTATGTATATATATACATATACGAATATGTTACGATGTATTCCACTCTATACTATTCAAGCTTTTCATTGAATATTTTTTCAATTATCCTCACACATACAGACAAATGTTTTGGGTTATCAAACGAGCTGTTGTTATATCGTTTTACAATATTTGGAAAACAAAAATTTTCATCAAATTTGTAGTTGTTTTTGGGTGGTTGTGTTCGAAATGTAATTTATGATATTTTTTTCATAAATCAGAGGTGTAGAAATAACTGATAATTTGTTCGGGCAGGTACAACCACAATTCAAATATTGTGAATAATATTTTAGCTAAAAACTTTGAATAACTATAAATTGAACAAATTGTTTTTCAGAAAACTTCTCACGACATTTGTATCGATCAATACAGAGTAGATTTATGTATACGTAGAACCAATGACAGTATAAAAATTATATTTTGTCAAACCATGTATATGGTTTTTGGTTGAATGCTTTAAATTTTAAAAATTATTGTAAATAATTTATTCAATATTGGATTGATTGTAAATTATTATTGAGTGTAAATATAGGAAAATTTGTAAAACTGCGCATTAGGCACAAGACTATAGTTAAAATGATCACACCACATATAAAATATTTCGCTTACCTTAACGTCTTTTTGACTGGTCCTTTTCCGCTTGACCGTTTTTTACGATCGCCTCCATAATACCGATATGGATATTCAACGGGTAACGCAAGTGGTTCGCTATATATTTGCGAATTCAATAAATTTTGTAAATTTTCATACGATTTTTGACGGTTTGGACTAATTCCATAAGGTGCTGTAAAAAAGAAAATCCGATGTTATTCCTAAATCTGGTTACAAATATAACGCATAAAGTGTTTATATATATAAACGAACCCTTTCTTTGATATTGTTCCTCCAACTCTTGTAAATCTGGATATAAAGCACTTGCATCAGTGTCATCCCACACACCGTTTGGCATATTATTCACCAATATATCGTTTGACAAGTCGTATGGCAATAGTGGCGGGTTTGCTCCGCGTTTATGAGGTATAAATTTTTGTTCGTGTACGCCAATTCCGGATGTGATTTTTTCACTGGATCGTGATGGCTCAATTGGTGCTCGTTTAACTGAAAATATGTAAACCAATTTATTTTAATTAATTGCAATTTCCTCAAAATTATTATTTTTTGTGTATTTAGGATGTGGTTTAAATTTGCGGTGGTTTTGCTAACCGCAAATTTTAAAAATCAAACATATTATATAAAATTATAAATTTGATCATAAAGGAATGATATTGATTCAAGATACATTTTTGTGTAAGACAAGATACTAACGTATTTATGAGATTTTTCTATATTATAAAACATGAACGGGTATTCCCAAAATTTTAGATGAGGACACAATTAATTGCTTTTAATGTAAATTTTAGTTTTATGAATTTTATTGTGTTGAACGACATAAGGTCATAAATTATAAGAACGTAATTGAGTGTTTCTTATTTTAGCCGAAAATACATTAATCCTCTTAAACAATTCAAAACGAGCAATTGTACTTTCAATAGGATATGTCGAATGAACTGTCGAATTTATAGGCAGTTATTTTGATATACTTAAAATAAAGTAAAAATTTAGAGTGAAGTTTTTATTAAAAGCTTACTAAATATAAATTAAGTCACACTGTACAAATTAAGTAAAAACATCACGCGGAAACAATTCACAATGAACATGGCACGATAATGATTTACATTTGAAAGTCTGAAATCAAGTGTCTCTAACCCTAATATATGAATAAACAGTGGGAAAAGTAATCGAAAGCAATTGTACCAATTTAGCAAAACAAAGTTGATCCATAGTAGAGGCTCTGGCTTATTATTATGAATTCAGACATGGTTGTTCGTGTCAATGTGACCAGTACTTCGATCATTGTACGGAGGCTCTACCGTTTGAAAGATTACTCCGATTTCGATAGAAAAAAGTTGGAGGGCAACATTTGAGTGAAACGTTCACCGCATCGTCTAGTGCCGGCTTCGGAGAAATTAATTTAATTCGATAAATGTGTTTTAAATGTTTTTTTAAATATTTGTGAGATTTGATTAACAGTAAAATAATGTGAGGAATAACGAAGTTGTTGCCATATTGGGGATAGTTAAATTATGTTGTCATAGGGTGTCAATCAGCTTCATCTAGAATAGTTTAATTCTAAAGTGCTATCTACAGAACGACTACAACCTCGAGGTTTATCACTCACAGTTATCTGATAAATCAATATATCAAAAAATCCTCTCTAATTGATGTTAATCGGTGTTATTCATATAGATGCAGGACTAGGATTATGGACAAAAGCCTTGGCCATTTACCTCAAATTTAAGAACACATTGGCTGGTCGAAACAATATACAATACCACATACCGATAGTGCGACATATTGTCGAGCGATGCATAGGTTTGTTGAAAAGCCGGTCTCCCTACATTAGCCGCCAGAGAATGTATATAATGTCGAGCAAAATGAGGATGATGGCCCCATGGTCATGGACAAACTAATTAATTAATTAAAACAGCTTTAAAGGCCATTACTGGCCCCTTACTGAGTCAACAATTTGGCTCAAAACTAATAAATTTTGTAATAATCAGAAACATCTGATCAGCAACGTTAATATTTTTTAGTATATAAATTTCGGATTATACATTCTTTATTTTGTTAAAAAATATAAATTACGTCTAACAATAATAATTGTCAAACTAGTTTTTTTTAAAGGCGTTCCCCGTAAATAACCAAAAAATATTTAACGTTAAAGGAAAACATTTCAAAAGCCCAACTAAAAAAACTTGGTTTGTTTTTAACTTCGAGAACAAAATGAGTTTGGCCCAATATATATATAGCAACGACTAATATATAATTATTGCTCCCATTTTGAGGATTATCATCTGTTATATTTCCCATATTACAAATTTAGAAAAAATCAAAACTAACATGGCCTCCACACCAATAATTATTAAAATTAGTCAGAGTAGCAGACGAGTTAATCAATGACGCAAAATCATTAGACAAAGTTCAAATTTTAAAACGTTAGAAAATGGTAACAAACAAATGTGACCAAAGAGAAAATGGATTACTATGTGTGTAGGTATGTACATATATAGCTATTTGGAAATACCAAAGCACGTGAAACTATCAATTTGGGAATTGTACAATAAAATTAACATCTCGAAATATAAACAACACTCTTGATCTTACTCTCCGTGCTTACAACAAATCCATAGTATGAATCATTAGTTTATTATTCAACATTCTTTTCAATTTGTCTATGTACATATAGCCGTCAGATGATTAAGTGGTTTAGCAAACACATACTCAATATGTCATATTATATCGCGAATATGTCTATAGAAATATAAAAACAAATTTAAAATAAGCAAAGTAAAAATGATAACTGCAGGTCACTTAAACCTAATCAAATGAGCGCGAAAGATAAGAGACAATTCTCACTGATTTTTACTTCATCGTTCTTTATATGGTTTATAATTATCATAACGAATCAAACTAGTTTCTCTAAATAACAAAAAAAAAAACTGTGAGATACAATTCAGTGTAGTGCAAAAGACTCCTAATCTTTAGTTCGATAATATAGCATGATGTGTTATTTACAAACAGTGTATTGTGTGCTTATCATTCAAATAGTGCTCGAAGTGATCAAATGTGATAATATTGTGTTTCTCAGCAATACACCAAATGAGATTGGTGATAATTGTACAATTTCGTATAATAACACGTACATAACCTCAATTGGAAAATGTACGTTTATTTCGGATTGTCCGATGATCAAATTTAATCTCAATAGAAACATCTACAATCATACGATCTGTGGATATGTGCGATTCGAACAAATTGTTTGCTGTCCCTATGATAAACAATTTACACAGTTGTCATCGAATGAAATTACACCAATTTTACAAACAATTGAAACTGTACAGCTCGAGGAGCCATTAGTTGAGGTGGCGTTAATTCAGTCGCCGCTCACAATAAATAAGGCCTATTTTAATGCCGCATTCGATTGCATATTGAATGAGAATTTTGATAAAGGTGTACTAAAATTTGTGGGCAGTTGTCCCGAGTACAATAGAGATGTAGCACCACAAGAAGTATGTGATTATGATATATGCAAAGATTTAGTTTGCTGCCCTGTAAAGCAGTCACAAAAATTAAAACCAAGTATAAATTTGAATACTAATTAAGCGTCCAATATTTAAATGTCACATTAAAAATAAATATTTTTAGAATGTCGTTTTGTTGACGATCCAATCGATGAAATACGCAATAGATTACATCTTAATATGGCGTGCACAGTAAAGGGTACAACACAAGTCGGCCGATTTCAGCATGTTTGCGATGCTATTGCACCAAATCAGACTGTCGATCAAACGGAATATGCTTGTAATAACAATGCTTGCCGTAACTGGTACTGTTGTCCTATTACAAAGCAGACGGATAAAGTTTATTGCATTTGGTCCGATAGTCTAAATCTGATGACGTTGAATTTGATTGGGCCAAAGTGTATTGATTCTAAAAGTGGTAAAACAGGCACATGTCGGAAAGCGATCGATTGTCCTGGATTTCATGATGATTTGGATATGTGTGGGACACGATGTTGTGCCAATTTCTATTGCTGCCCAGATGTAGATTACTCGGGTGCTCCAGTATCGCAACAAAGTACGTAATCTAAACCTAATGCTAAACTAAACTTATATAGTGGGTTTAATTTACAGTGTGCGCCAATTATCTAAGCGCAGCTTATAAAGAAACCGTCCTAGTGAATTTACAAACCCGACACGACACACAAGAAGTATGTTCTGACATTAGTTTACCAGTTACTGGTGCATCTCGCACAAAACCTGGAGAATATCCACACATGGCAGCATTAGGATATATACCAGATGATATTGTAATATATTGGAATTGTGCTGGTTCACTGATTAGTGATAAGTACATATTAACTGCGGCACGCTGTTTGTCACTAAGAAGTTACGGTCCGGTGAAAACTGTCCGACTCGGGGCGATACTGCTAAATAAAGTCAAACGAATCGACGATTGCCCGGAGGATTATACTGTAGCAGAAATAATTCCACACCCTGGGTTCAATTCAAAACAGACTTACCATGATTTAGGATTAATTCGACTCGATCGTGAAGTACAATTTAATTTCCATGTCCGTCCAATCTGTTTGCCTGGATCACCTGAAATACCGCAATATCTATTTGGAATGGGTTGGGGATTACGGAAGCATGTAGAAGAAAATACTGGTACTCTCGTTCAAGTACTATTTGAACAGTATACGCACAACGAATGTAACCAATTATTCCAGTTCGAAGTGAATCGTGGATTCCCGAATGGTATTTTGGAGGAAACGCAAATATGTGCCCGATCGCGAAACACGATCGAAAGTACATGTAGTGTAAGTATTCAACATACAATAAATTGAGTGACGTGTATACTTAATGTTGTATGTTAATGTTTTAAACTGTGCAGGACGATTCCGGTGGATTGCTGTTAAATATGCACGATCTGCTTCCCCGAATGCACACCGTCTACGCCATCACCTCATCTGGACAATTATGTGGCTTTGCCGACAAGCCAAATGTTTTTACCAAAGTTTATCCATACATCGAATGGATCGAGAGAGTAGTATGGAATTACGAATATTAGTATGTTTATTAATGCTACTACTATGGATCAAATAAAAACTATAAAATGTACGCAATCTCGTTTTTTCAATGAAACTTTAAAGCTAAAAACTACTCGTTCCCTGACCCTGACATCAACTGTAATAAATTGTTCAATGTAATCGATATTCTCAGTAATGACTGGTAATGTGTTGAAACTTTCATAACTATGAATATGTATATGTGGATGTACATGTTTTATATACAAACAAATATGTGTTGTCTGTGTATTAATCAGGTAAAGGGAATACCGTTGTTGAGTTGAATGACAGTGGCCGCACAATTAATAGGATTTATGCATGTCATCGAAATATGTTTATACTTATATATCAATCTAATGGGTTTTCGTCATTAAAAAATTTATGTTGTACATCAATACTATACTGTTTAGTTTGATTGTATAGGAAAACTTTTTAACATTAGTCATTTTTAATTTTTTCCCATTCTTAGTCACTAAATTATTGCAGCTGGAAACATACTGTGCGTAATTTTATATTTCATTAGTGCTCCCATTTGTGAAGAAATGTCTTTGCCGCAGTCTCCGATGCGAGATTGCACAATAAGTTCAACACATGGCTGCTGAGGCAACAACAGAACTGAAAGTTTTTCTTCAATTGCTATAGTACTTTGTTGCTCAATTTGTGCTGTCACCAACTTTTACTTACCAAACTCGAGAGAAAAAAGTCCCTAATTGGTTAATTTCCTATTACGGGAAGTAAATGTGTAACGGGTTTTAGCAGCGGTCGTTTAAGATTTAGAGCTGAGAACAGTTGACGTGGGTCACTTTACAATAAAGGGATAAATCAATGATATAAACATAAAAAGATAATTTGATGCTCAGATGAGCTATATAATTAAACAGAGGGCAATCAATGTTCATATACTACTCCAAAACGAGTGATGAGCATATATTAACATTAACATCACAACAAAAACTGCTTACTCCATGTCACAAGATTAGTAATCTCCTCTTAGGTGAGGTCATACGACAAACAAGCTGAAGAATCAAATAAACGGATTATTAGATATTAAAGTGATGAAAACAATTGTGAGATCAGCCAAGCTACTCTCTTGAGTGTTGCTTACAATAAAAATGCACAACTGAGCTTTATCGGACCTCTGTCGATGGAAGATAGGCCAGAAGATTCTGCCATTATACATTTCTTTCTGAAACTCATTTGTTATCGTTCTGCACAATAAAGTAGTCAAACAAAATTTTACAACATGTTAGTAGTTGGCTGAATAGGGTTTTGTAAAATTATAAATATAAATATTTTGAAACATTTAAAATGCTGATTTATTTAGATTTTATATAGAAATTCTAATATACTGCACATTAGAAATTTTAAATTAATAAAAACGTTAACGACACCACTCAAAAATATTTGACAAATTTATAAACAAATGATAATTTTGTGAAGATGAAAATTATAAAAAATCGCTATTTTAATTTAAAAATATTTAATGAATAATAAATTATTGAACAAGTAAATGAAAGTGCAAGTGTTAGTACCTTATTTAAATTAAATTTATGTTAATTTTTGTGATTTGTGTTTTTTTTTGAATTTCAGAAATAAATTGTTCAATAGACGAATTCTAACCTAAACAATTTTTCAAAGTTTCTTTGTGAAAGTGTGAAGACTGTTGTTTTGGATTTAAATTTATTCTAAAATATTTCATACCGTATAAATAAACAAATACAACAAAAAACATAAAAAAAATCCAAAATACATCACTGCCCGGCATTTTTTGGTGATCTATCAGAATTTCAGAAAGATACCTTGATAGGTTGAATTAATTTTTAAATTTAAATGTGTTAGTTTTGCCATTCACATTATTTAATTTAAATGAATTTTCAAGAAATACAAAACTACAATGCAAAACTTAATACATACTAAAAGGACTGGTCATTGTGATCCAATCATTATCAAAATTATGAAATATCGAATTTAAATACATTTTGTGATTTATTCACAAATCAAATCACGCAGCTCTTTTTGGAATACCCTTTATGTATGTAAAAAACAAATTAAAAAAAGCAAATCTACATTTTATTTAATTTGTTCGCGTTATGTCTTAACTCCTATTTATGCAGCTCAATCCTGTTGCGTTGGTATTTGTGTAATTCTGTGTTGGTGGAATTAATTTTTTGATAAATTTAAATAATTAATAATAATTTCTTTGATCACGAAGCAAATTGTAAATAGAAAATTTCAATGGTTAAATTGGTCTTTTCACATACATACATATATTGTATGGGACAAAAGTATTTTAAGCTCAATTCTTCACCATAATATAATATATTAGTGGCTCTGACAAACCGGAAATGATGAGACTAGAAAATGCAAATTAGAAACTATACTGGTTTACATAGAAATTGTATTTCTTTGAACCAAGTGAGGATCCAGCCATCAGGTTTGGGGGGGGTAACACATTTATGAATAAAAACATATAGGTATGTTCATGTATAGATTTCATCAAAATAGTGAAAGTTTAAAAAGAGTCATAGTGAACAGTCCCCAGATTCATTCCAATTATAGAATGCGGCGGGAATCTCGAAACTGCCTGTAGAAATAATTAATACATTTTCTATAAATCAGAGTAACCATAGATACCCATAGACATCTCAAATCAAATGTTTTTTATAATGTTGATGTATACATAACTGAAAATTACGTTTAATGTCAGTGCTTAACACTTTTGTTCAAATGAAAAAAATGGTTTTGAAAACTTTTGTTGTAAATTGACATTTTGTAGTAATTCACTCATATTAACGTAATCATTACTATTCTAAAATTTCTAAAATAACCATTTTCTCCCTCCGTCCTTGTATGCGCCAACTTCATCATTAAAAAAAATGTAGCGAAACCGAGCGTCTTTCAAATGCTCTATTAAATGGTACATATTTATGTACAAATGTATATACCACTAGCACAATGTCTCTTCGCTAGTGTTCAGTTCATCTCAGCGATATAATTCTCGGAAAGTCCTGACTTTTAGATTTTGTGAAACATTTAACAAAAAGCGTATGTCAGCTACCTGAAAAAGTGGTTTATGTCAAAACAAACGAATTAAGTTCTTTTCTGATAGAATTGTTCAGTTTTTTATAAGAAAATTGAGATAGGCTTTTTCTGACTACACGATATTTTTAATGTTGTATTCACTCGCCCGCTTGAAAATATTTTGTATAGACAATGTCATAATATACTCGTAGCTACCGTTCGTATAGTTAGTAAAGACAAGTTTAACCAATTCTTTACTTGATAACACAATTATTTTTATCAGCTCAACATGAACTCGACTTTTCAAATCTCAGCAGCGACTATTTGGTATCCTAATGTGTGATCTATTGCTATTCAACTAATACGTGAAATAAAAAATTTTATTCAAATATCGAACAAATTTAACAACCAACTTCATTTGAATAGTTGTAATAAGCATTTAAAGAATACGACCACAGTATCCTTTGCTTGTCGTATGAGCCGACTAAACGGTTGGATCGCTGGGGTAACGACCAGGATCCGTAAAAAAATAATTTGTTGATAATTTCAACCAAAGGAAAAATGGTGGAAATACCGAAACCCCGCTCAAGTATCCGGTCACGAGATTTATGATCGGCACGTGAATCACATGCATAAAGGAGTATCGGCTGGAACTCATGTGTCTGGATACCATGTGTCTCAGGGCTAAACGTTGCTCTACAGTAGAGATGGTCTTGGAATAAATCTTGTTTGGATTTCCAAGGCGTTAATAACCAATTGTGTAAGCTACGCTTGTGCATGAAATTAGCCACCCTGACGATTATTTGTATACACTCGCCATAAGTCAGCCAGCTTTTTAATGCTTTTCACTTTAATGCGAGAGCTGGCAGAAATCAGACCTACTTGTGTGAAAACATAGGTCCGTACTCCCAACACGAAACTGCGACCAATAATGTTGAGAGAATGATGTACTTAGCAAGCACATTCTTCCCTCACAAACATATATACGAGTATATATATATATATATATATATATATATATATATATATATATATATATATATATATATATATATATATATATATATATATATATATATATATATATATATATATATATATATATAAAGAAACATGGATTCATCCTCGCAAAACATCCCGCAGACCAATTTACATGAGACGATTCGACCATGAAGGCCTGATAAATGAAGATTAAAAGAAACGATATCAGGACATTGAGGAAGTTGATTGCCAGTGTGATTCTATGAATTCTATCTGGGAGGTACTAAAAACTGCGGTGGCCAGTGCTGCTCAAACGAACTTTAAGTATAATGAAATTCAGATCCCAGAATGATTGGTTTGATGTCGCGAGTCGTCTTGCAGTCGAGCAATAAAATATAAACGATAGTGAAGTGCAACCACATCTCACAATCGCTAAAACATATGACCTCTTGAATGGTGGAAGGCCGAGTTTCTGAAAGTACAACAACTCAGCAATGAGTGCAGTTAGCGTAATTTCTATTAGGGAATTACTGGATTGCACCATTATTATTATTATTATTAAAATTGGCTGGAACCCACGAGGATTCCGCACTCAATGCCACAAAGGCCCATGGTGCAAACCCAGAATTCTATCCCAATTCGCAAACGCGCACTGCTGCCTTCGCAAACTGAACAAGTTTAGACCAAGGCAGAGAGGACAACTGATCTAAATTCAAAGACCTAAAGTTGAATACCCGAACTCGTATAGAACTGAACGCAGGACAACTGCACACGAAGTGGAGGGAGTCATCATCCTCCTCAAGGCAGTCCTCGCAAATAACATCATGAGCTAAGCGCATACGATGTAGATGATCTTTAAAACGGCCATGTCCCGTAAGAATCGCTACCAAGACTCTTAACTGGCTCTTTTTTAAAGATAAAGCATACTTCGTGGACCTCAAATTGGGCTCCACAATGAAGTATTTCGCCTTACGACAACCAAAAGTCGCAAGCCACTGAGACCTTAAGTCTTTCAAAGCGTAATCTTTAATAACTTTCTTCCCGTAGTTGAAAGATATAGGAGTAGCTGGTTCAGGACCAATTAAAGTTGATTGGGAGCCAGCTTTGGCTAAACAATCCGCGATCTCATTGCCTATGATGTCACAATGAGCCGGAACCCACATGACCGTAACTTTATTGTTAGAACAAAGAAGGTTCATGAATTGTTTGCATTCCCTGACGAGTTTGGAAACAGTCAAGGGATTTCTTAAAGAGTTAAGTACAGCTTTACTATCTGTACACAGTAGAATACTTTTGTTTTTAACAGCAAAATTCAAAGCCTCAATAACACTACGTGTCAGCGCTATTAGTTCCGCCTGAAAAACAGTACAATGCGAACCAAGACTACCGCAAAGTCTCAGATCCGTCCAAGGACAGTAGATTCCAAAGCCTGCACTGAGGTTAGAACGAGAGCCATCGGAATAAATGACAATGGACTCATCTAATTTATTGAGAAAAACATGCGAACTCCACAAATCTCTCGAGGGATAAGCCACCGAGAAAAGATTTGAGAAATGGAATTCGGGTAGTAGTCTGTCGTTAACCATATCGATCTCTGGTAAACATGAAGAATAATTACTAAAAATTTGTCGATGTCCCACGATAGAACCGAATAGATTCCATGCCCCAATGCACCTCAGACGATAAGCTGCAGAACAGGCTGTTCCTAGAATAAAGGTGCGTAACTGAGGCAAGGAAAGAATGGATTCCATAGCGAGAAGTGGAGTCGAGGACATAGCCCCCGTAATGGCTCTGCAAGCAAGGTTTTGTAGGCCATTAAGCTTGGCTACAGAAGCCCTCAGGTCAACTACTGGCCACCACACTATAGAGGCATACGATAGTAGCGGTAGGACCAGTGATTTATAGATAAAAGAAAGCATCCTAGGGCTTAAGCCCCAGGATTTCCCAAAAGCTCTTCTACATTGCCAAAAAATGGCAGTAGCTTTTTGAAGCTTGTAGTCCAGGTGATTCTTCCAGGAAAGTTTACTATCCAGGATAACACCAAGGTGCTTGACGTGGTCACATTTTGTGATCGTTCTCCCAAAAAGGGAGGGAACAGAAAATTCAAGAGTATTCCTCTTCTTTGTAAAGACAATTAAATCAGTTTTAGAAGGGTTGACGTGAAGACCCTTCTCAACACACCATGCCTCCACAATAGTCAAAGCATGTTGAGTTAGGTCGGATAAAACACTGAGATGTTTGCCTGAGACTGTCAGAACAAGATCATCAGCGTAGCTCTGAGCAATGTAGCCAGATTGCTGCAGTTTCACAAGCAATTCGTCAATGACCAAAAGCCACAGCAGAGGTGAGAGCACACCTCCCTGAGGACAGCCTTTGGTGACCTTAACAGAAACTAACACACCATCCAGCTCCGCCTCCACAGTGCGAGACTTAAGCATGGATTCAATCCATAGGATAATGGTGCGATCAATACCAAAATTGGTACAGGCAGTAGTGATCGTAGCAAACGAAGTGCTATCGAAAGCTCCCGCAATATCCAGGAAAGTACCCACAAGAAACTCTTTATTATAAAGGGATTTTTCAATCCTGATTACAAGTTCATGTAGGGCGGTTTCACAGGACTTACCGACTCTATAAGCATGCTGCATGTTACTGAGTGGGGATGTGATTAGAAAATGATCTCTAATGAATCTATCGACAATTCTTTCCAGAGCTTTAAGAAAAGTTGAGGATAGACTAATAGGCCGAAAGGACTTAGGATCCGTATAATCGGACTTACCAGCTTTCGGGATAAAAACAACTCTACTTCTGCTCCAAGAATTTGGAACAGTGCTAAAAGCAATGCACGCTTGAAAAAGGTGGAGCAAATGATCCTGAATTTGAGGAAAACCCCGCTGTAGTTCAGCAGGAAAGATACCATCAGGACCGCCAGCCTTATAAGATGCAAAGGAAAATAGGCTCCATTGCAAGACATCATGATTGATCAGCTTGTGAGCCAAACTCCAATCGGGACTCGCAACAGACGTCCTAGTGAGATCGGCTGCAACATCATCCGAGTTGACGATATCACAACCAGGAAAATGAGCCGAAAGGAGCAGCTCACCAATTTCCTTGTTGGAGTAGGTAAGCTGTCCGTCCGGTAGACGAAGAGAATCCAGTTTACACGTACTGTTCTTAGCTAAAGCTTTATTGAGTCCAGCGAAAGCAGAAAGACTGTTAATTTCCTCGCAGAAGTTCAACCACGCGGCTTTTTGAGCGGATCTTAGACTTTTTTTATATTCCTTTTGAGATAACAAGAAGTTATCCCAGTCAATCTGTTGCTTAGACCTTTTTACTTTGTTCTTCAGTTTCCTAGTAGATTTCTTTAATTTCTTAAGGTCAGAGTTCCAAAAAGGTTTGTTCCGAATCTTTTGATTAGTGATAAGAGGACATGATTTTTCAAAGGCTATCGTAATTGCCAATGCAAGTGACGATGCTTGATCCTCAATGTCCTTCCTCGACCGAATAACCCTCGGTGGCGCAAGTAAAGAACCAAGCTCGAGAGAGAAAAGACCCCAATCGGTTAATTTCCGATTACGGTAAGGTTTAAGAGGTGGTCGTTTAAGGTTGATAGTAAACGAAATACACCTGTGATCAGAGGTGAGGATGTCATCCGTCACTCTCCAGTCTAAAATTAAATCAATAATGGACATGGAGCATAAACTAATGTCAATCACCTCCTGCCGGATAGAGTTGATAAAAGTAGGCTCACTTCCAGTATTGAGAATCTCAAGCTCAGAGGAGCTTATATAATTAAACAGCGAAGAACCCCTGTGATTAATGTTCGTACTACCCCAGATCGAGTGATGAGCATTAGCATCACAACCGATCACCAAAGGGGTACGCTTGTTCTTACACCATGTCACAAGATTAGTGAGTTCCTCAGAGGGAGGAGGTGAAGAGGAGTCATACGGCAAATAAACTGAGGCGATGACCAATTTAATGCAGAAATTAGCGGATACCAGAGTAATAAGTACAGCCGTAATATCGGCCGAGCTACACTCGTGAATAAGAACTGCATTGATATTATTGCCAATAAAAATGCACGCTCGGGTTTTATTGACAGAATTCTTACAGAAGATTCTGCCATTAAATAAGTTCAATCCAGAGACAGCATTATCAAGAAGATATGGTTCCTGGATTAGATTGCACCATACTTTCAGGCCTGCGTCAACCGCCATTTAGAGTGGACAATTTACCGACCTGCTTGGTGTTCAACATACTTCACAGGCTGTAGATGAGTCACCTCAAATACAGACTGCGGAGATTTGCATAGAGAATTCGTCCCATAAGGAATTCACTAGGGCCGAATATGCAGAGATGAAAACGAATTCGCTTAACTGGGTGGACAGCATCAATTCGAAGCTCTTGACATTCAAAGGGGATACTTTGTGGAACTGTCTTTTTTTCGGCGGACCGAAGTTATGTCTGACGAATGGGAAGTGGCCGCGATTTGCCTTATCTTCAACACCCCTTGAAGTGTGAGAATTATTACAGTATAGCTCTCCTTTGCACAGCGTACAAGTTTCTGTCCTATATTATATTGGATAGAATCACCGTTCTAGCGGAAAGCTAAGTTTACGACTATCAAGCATATTTTGTCCGAATGGATCAGTTACTGATCAGATCTTTTCTTGTGTAGAATGACAGTGGGGCAGTCTCAATGCTGTGTTAAACTTGGGAACAGGCTATCGAGAATATTTGCAATTAATTCGGGTGCTCGGCAGAGAGATGCTCTGTCCCCGATACTGCTCATCTCATGTTGGAGTACTACTTTCAAAAAACTGAAACACCTCAGCACAACATCTTAAATGGCCAGTCCAATCAGGTGATGACATATTTGTGATTGGACTGAATAGCAACGGAGTGAAGGAAATACTTCATCCGCTTGTACAGTCTTAAACTTCTGTTGAACTTCTGATCAATGAGTCCAAAACAAAATACATGATTTTTGGTTATAGGGACAATGGCACACCAGATTTTGGTAGTCACTGCAGTTAGAGGGAGTCAGGAGGTTTAAGTATTTGGGCTCTCTTATCACTCACGATAACTGTGTGGGTGAGGATATTAAAGTGCGGCCGACGGCTGGTAGTCGTGCATTGTATCCTGTAAGGCCACTTGTAAAATCTAAACACCCGTGAGGCTGAAGCTTCATAAAGCTTTGATCAGGCCCGTTGTCATGTATGAATGTGAAAGTTGGGCACTGAAGGATGAGTACGATTGATGGCTCCTTACATTTGAGATAAGAATCATGCGGGTGATTTAAGGCCCAAACCGCGAAATAGCTCGTACATACCGAGCTCGGCCACGTTCTGCGTTAAATCATGAAAATTCTAGTGATAAACAGCCAGAAGTATATTAAACACCGCTTCATTAAACATATCAATTCAATTAGTCACGGGTTTAATCAACTGTACAATCTTTATTTGGAATTAATTCTAAAGAAATTTAATATAAGAGACCCATCGTTAGGATCAATTCGAGCCGGTTTACAATTTAATTCATAGAATATACAAACAGTTTTTGATCGAACCACACGACCCATATCGCGTAATTTGCATTGACGAAATATTGTATAACTAAACGTTAGGTGAGTATGAGTATGTATTGTTGATTTTCAATTTTATTGACTTTAATTACTATTATGATTTGCACTTAGAGAGAAAATTTATTATTATAGCGATAAAAAAGAAATCCCCGTCGAATTATAAAATCACCCCCGCATAACTGTCTGGTATACTATAAAGTGAAATTTTATGTTTCATTTACATAGATCAATAAACATATTGTTTCAAATAATTTCAGTTTAACACAATGCATGGGGAATCCCTACGACTTAAACTACAGTTCATATAATTAAAACGCGTCGTTTAATTATCGAACGTTATGCTAAATTACTATTCTATGTGTTTATCTACTATATATTGAACTGTAATTTGTATATATTACGAAAACCTGCTATATGTAAATTAGAAAGTTACACTCGATTGTGAGTGTCAGTGTAAATATCGCGCCGACTACCTAAATCATTGGGAATTTCGAGAAATAATTTTTATTGAATAGTTTACGTTTGTCAAGGTTAAAATAATTTTATCATCTTTGAATGACTGTGGTCACTAAATTTCCACTAAAATCTCATTACAATTTCCCTTTTCTGATCAGCAACATACTAAAATCATCTCATACCCATAGCTCGCATCTCAATCTCAAATATCAACAAAACAAACCGCGAGAAAAAGCTATAAAGTTGTTTAATAATTCTCTTCTGCGCTTAGTTCATTTTAACAAGTGCTTTAAGACAAACCGCACGCTGTTTATCCAAAAAATAAAAGTTATCTAAAGTGATTTAAACGTTTTCAAATATGGCATCAAAACTGTTCGTAATATTATCGATAGTACTATGCCATCAAGTGTACTCAATTAATTTTAATGATAAAGATTTATTTCCTGGTGACAACTGCGAGATTGAGAGTTATGAACCAATTTCGGGTGTTTGTAAATCCTTACGAGAATGTCCGAGTGTATTGGCTAAAATAAAATCTCAAATCTATGATCATAAAGTGTGTAGTTACAACAAAACCGAACAAATTGTTTGCTGTCCACATGACAATAAACTACCAAATAAATTACCATTGGCAAATGAGGGTGAAAACTGCATCTATAATACGGCTACCGGTGAACCTGGTACCCTAAAACAAGATTTCAATTGTGCATCAAACGAGACGTACAAACTATTTAATGGATTGGTATGCTGTCCAAACATAATACAAACACATATATTTGATGGTAAACTAATATTGATACAGATACTGTGATGACGACATAATATTCAAATTAATGTTCAACTAAAATTCCAATACTATTTTAATTTTTAGAATGCTCAACTATTGAAGGGCTTTTGCGCAGCACTGAATTCTTGGGGCCAAAATGTTTTGATCCACAAACAGGACGCACAGGAATTTGTCGACCACAAGCACAAGCAACGCCATTCAATCGTGCGTATAGCGAACTAGCCAAATGTGGATCGTACTGCTGTCAGGAATTTTATTGTTTTCCTAACACAAATATTTCTACAAAATCGATATCGCGACAAAGTAAGTTGTTCGTTTATCATTTGATATGTAGTTTTTAATTTTGAATTTAATTATTAAATTTGTGTGTGTGTGTGTGTGTGTGTGTGTATGTATTTTGACGATTTAAGTGTGCGGAGTCGTTGGTTGTTGAATGATAGACAGAAATCAAGTTTATTATTTACCAATTTTATTTGCCAACAAAAGTATCAACAAATCATTTGCTTGACTTTAATCTACTTTTATTTGTTTAATTTTACGCCAACGCTGTTTTGATATAGGAATATTGTCTCTATTATAAATTTGATGATTCTTTTAAAATTTATTTTAAATTTTTTATTGATTGGTTTATGTTTGTGTGGCCAATGTGCCTTAGGATTGAGTCGATTATCCGATCAGTATCAGCATAATCGTATATTTATAAAAATTTCTCAAGTCAAAATTACAAATTCGAGTTATTGTCATAATAATATATTTAATACAGTACAATAGTACAATGTTTGGGCGACACCATTTGTAAACGATTACAATTAGTTTCGATTGATTTTTTCAAAATAAAATTCCTACTGTGGCCAAATATTTACTCAAATTCTACGCACATTTATATTGAATAAATTATAAATTTAATTAAAAATCGATGAATTTTTATTTTAATTTACAAACTTCTGATCGAGATTTCAAGTTCAATTTTTGTGATCGCGATCGTGTTATATTTTAGTAACATACCACAAACCTGATTTTTGTAATTTTACCAAACTTCAGTCAACCTAAATTTGCAATCTGCACGTAATATTATAACGTGTATCACAAATAGTTTACTGGTTTTAGCGGTTTTTCATATTGGTAAATTGAAAATTTCGATTATCTTCGGATAATTTAGAAAATGTGCATATTATTGACAAAATCGCATAGCAAACTGAAAAAGATAACTAAATAATCTTGAATTCGCGATTATAGCTATATTTATAGTTTGTCTCTGTCGAAGCTATTAGAGTTATATTTAAACTGTGAACCAATACATACTCCGATAAAAATTTACTTTTAATTTAAATTGCGATTTTACCTTATCTAAAAGTAGAGTAGCCACTTTCAATTATAAAAAAATTACTGATAGGAAAAGTAGAATGGGAGAAAAATACAGATTCGCTTGATGTGTGAGAGAAAGCAAAACCATTTTCAGTAAAAAAAATACTGTAAAAATAATTGTGTGTGTTAGTAATACTGCCATATAATTTACTGAAAAAAATAGTAAGCCAAGTATTTTTTATGCAAGTATTCGAATACATCTACACAGAAATGGTGTATGGAATATGATATTTCTCTCGCACACTGCGTTAATTTGAGTAGTTCGCCAGTAGTTCATAAATTTCTATCTAGGTTTTGTTAAGTTTGAAAGAAATTTATTGGTTGTGTTACAAAAAACTTTATCTATAAAATGTTGCCCTAAAAAAATTAACAAAAAATCTTTGTCCCTCTAATGGATTTTTTTAGGCCTACAGGAGATATACAAAAGTGAATGTTTAATCAAACCCAAAGTAACTCATAAATATTCCATTCCATATACATTTTAAGAATAAAATGTGGGTGCTATCGTAGTCATTTATGGTTATGATCGTGACAACGAACACAAATACAAAAAATAAAAATAATGACTAATTGAGTGATCTTAAATACTTGTATTTCAATAGAACTGAAAGCAAAACTGTGTACAAATTGAATCTGCTTATCATTGTTAAGTCAATATAGATTTAAGCTATTAGTAATAAATTTCACGCTTACTGTGTACAAATTAGCAGTAAAACTTAAACCAGAAAGACGAAACTTTATGAGTAAGAGTACTGCTATTCCTTTTAAGGTGAGTTGGTGAGGTTGGATATATACCCTAGCTATTTAAATCCGTGCTCTAACCAATAAAATCACCATAAAAGTTCATCCGTAACCAAAAAAATTTATCCATTTCCCCACTTTTAAAATATTGTTATCTTACGATCGGACGTATAGCTAGGGTATATATCCGACCTCGCGAACTCACATTAACATATGGAAATGTTAGTAAAACTTTTAAAATATATGGTGGAATAATATGGCTGAGACTCTAAAACTAAGATAATTATTCCAATTATTTTTCTAAATTGTTGATTATATCTCATACCGGTTATTTATAGATGGCTCTAGTGTCAATTAATCATTGTTTTGCTTGCTATTTATGATTTAATATTTAAACGTCAACTATGCGCTTACGCAGTTCAAATGATGATTAATAAAGTAAAATAAAATTAAATCAAAAATGAATGACGGCACAATTGTATTGTTGATGAATTTTTTTCTTGAGATAACATTCTTGTCAAGATTGGCAATAAGCTGTTTTATAAGGGTAGGGCAATGTGAAGTTTGTTGAGGCATTAGGTTATTTAAACAATCTCTGATTCTCTTACCACAGTCACTCTGACTGCGAGCATTGCCTTATTTATTAACTACAATTAGTTAATCTGAAATCAAATCCATATTCAACAGGTTACTCAACTACGTTACTCGTTTATTCGCGACATTCTATTCTATGAAGATTGAACAACCAACGAATTTTGCACTAGTTCTCCAAGTTCGGCCCTTGTAGACTTTGGCCCGAAGGACTATTTGCGTGTCATAAACCAAATCTGTTACAAAATAATAATAAACTTTAAATATAAATTGCAAAAATATGGAAAGTACTAGCACTTTTACTTCACATACCAAAAGAAACATTGAACGACAAAAATATTCCATTTTGTTAAAGAGAGTTTTCAAGCCAAAACCAAATTTTAAATGGCCATTTTTATTACAGAATGTACATTTCATAACCAACGCACTTATTCAGCTCAAATATCGATTCCAAGAGAAGCATTAAAATCAAGTGTTGAATGCAGCTATAACTCAACACAGTCTCAAAATCTTGCGGACAATTCAATTGAATGCATTTCGCTAAATTACAAAGACAATCCACATTTGGTAAGCGATTTTACATAATTGTCATCACTGAAAATTTTTAATTATTTAACTATTATCTTAGGCAATTCTCGGCTATCCAGTATCCGAAAACAATATATTTTGGAATTGCGCTGGTGCGCTAATCAGTGAAAATTTTGTCCTATCGTCAGCAGCATGCATAAAACAAACGAATTTGTAAGTACGCTAAAATGTTGAAGAATTCTCATGAAATTAATTTAACTTTTTTATATTTTTTATAGTGGTACGGTGACTAAAATTCGGCTAGGTGGTAATTCAGCAGAAACCGTTCGATATTATGATATATATAAAGTATTCCAACACCCGAGCTTCGATCCTGATATGAAATATAATGATATTGGCCTAATCCAGCTTACCCAAACGGTGGAATTTAATAATTTTATTAATCCAGTATGTCTGCCGGCAACACCCGAAATTCCCCTTCAAATTCACTCGATCGGTTTGAATGGAGGTCACATCATAAACAATAATATCGAACAGCTTTCCATACTGCAAGCGCAACAAGATATTATTGCGAGCGAAGAGTGTAATATGCTCTATGAGAATAGTGTCGATGTCCGATTTGGACTTGGATTCGATGATTCGTCACAAGTGTGTCTGACGGTCGATTGTGAAATGCGAGGTACATGCCAATTTAATTTAGGTCGGCTAATTTTAAACGTTGCCAGTCAGTTTGGAAATCGAAATGAGATTTATGGAGTAGCATCTCGCGGCATACTTTGTAATGGACAATCGGAGATTTATACAAAAATATATCCATTTGTTGAGTGGATCGAAGGAATTGTATGGCCGAGCCCGGTGGAAAATGTACTCCCCAGTTTATCACGATTTGGTGAAGAAGAAAATGAATAAAAAGAAAAAAAAACCAATGTTGAATTTTATTGCTACGCCGTCCTAATTTATAAATAATATTTTGTTGATTTATTTTACAACCATTTTGGTTAGGCGCACTTGTTGAGTCAAAGATGAGTCATTAAAATTAACGTGTTCGTCCTTTGATCGCGATTGGAAATGAAAATGAACAAACCTCTGATCGATTCATTGTTGGACGTGAACTGATTAAGCTGCAACCCATCTTCCAAGTAAGTATAGGTTGAAATACACCATGGAACCCATAAAAAATCGATCAAGTAGATTGTAGCCGTGGCGAAACCTACTACACTATATCATTCAATTCACCATTTAATTTGGTCAAAATCATACTTTCGCAAATCCATCAATTTGAATAATGTGTCTATAACTCTATAGGATTTCAATAACAAATAAACAGATAAAATAAATATTGTTCACATACCACCACAAAAAGAGCGAAATTATGTAAAAATTAAATTATAGAATTCCAATGTTATAATCAAATCAAATACCAAAGTCGAAAACGAAAACCAAGCATGACTTAGAGAATATACCAATACCATACACCTACATTTTAGTATCTTACTCCATATGTTAATATACGGAATGGATCACTCAATATCGCGTATGATGTGGACAGGTTTGTTAAGTTTTAAAAGTCGAACAAAAAAATAACAAAAACTAGTCCAAATTAGTTGTTTTACAAGCTTCACGCGTCAAAGTTATAATAAAATGAAAATGTTATTTTGGATCGGATTGATTGTGTTCAATGTGCGCGCAGTACACGGCCAGACGTCTATTAATCAAGATAAAAGTGTGAGTGAAAAATGTTACACAAATGAATTCCAAGGCACCTGTAAATTAGTTCATGATTGTCCCGCAGTATTAAAAACTATTAAAAATAAAGTTTTCAATCATACGGTATGCGGTTATCAAAATCTAGTTCAAATTATTTGCTGTCCATCGCAACACACGGTGACAGAAGTTTCGCAGCGATTATCAAAATATAATTTTAGCTTAGGATTTGATTGTATTGTGGATGGTACCAGTGCCAAGGGCGTCATAAAAATTAGAAGTGATTGCCCTGAATTAAATCGTGCAGTCAATTAAAGTTTATTGTGCACCGAAGAAATATGCCGAGATCTGGTATGCTGCCCGATAAGGAATTTACATCGCCACAAACAAAATTGTCTGAGTGTTGATAATCCAAAACAAGAAATTGCATTAAGGCTACATAGTAATCAGCCGTGTACAGTGCGTGGTTTAAATATATCAGGAATCTATCAGCACCAGTGTGATTATAGTAATCGAAATAAACATCTTAAATCAGTTTTAAGAGATATTTGTGATGATGATGTTTGCAATAACTGGTATTGCTGTCCGGTGGATCAAGCTGATCCGGCGGACCAACTATATTGTCACCGAAACTCAGAAGGATTTCCGCATATCGAGTTTAAAGGACCAACATGTGTTGACTTTAAAAGTCGCCAATCGGGCACTTGTCGATTGGCACATAATTGTCCTCATCAAAATGTTTACCAACTGGACTCGTGTGGACGGAATTGTTGCAATGATTATTATTGTTGTCCTGATATCGACATGGCGAATGCACCGATAATTACTCAAAGTAAGTGGTATCCTGGTTTAATTGTTTGCTTTAGTTTATATAAATATTGTAATTTTAATTCAGAATGTTTCGAATACACTAAGTTTCGATTGAAAAAAGAAGTCGAGGTGGTAATGAGACCAGCCGATGCAAGCACAGATCATCGAACCGAATGTCTTATAACACTACCTATTACTGGCGGATTTGATGTGACTGTAGGAGAATATCCACACATGGCCGCATTAGGCTATCAATCCGATCGCGGGCTAATTGAATTTAGCTGTGGAGGATCATTGATTAGTGAACGATATGTATTAACTGCAGGCCATTGTTTAAAATCGCAAGAATCTGGTAATGTAAAACATGTGCGATTGGGCGTTGTTCATTTGCGAACAAATAAATTAGATTCGTTTGATTGTCCAGAAGACTTTTTAGTGTCTGAAATTATACCACATCCCGAATATACAAAACGTTCCGTGTATAATGACATTGGATTAATTCGTTTAGATCGTGATGCTAAATTCAACTATCATATTCGGCCAATTTGTCTGCCAATATCACCTGAAATACCGGATAATTTCCTGTCCATGGGATGGGGTGCACTTGGTGCATCAGACGCACAAAGTTTAAGTTTAATTCAAGTCAAACAAGAATTATTTACATTCGAGGAGTGCACTGAAGTCTATCAATATTTTGTAAGCAGTCGATTTAAACAAGGAGTGCTGAATGATACCCAAATTTGTGCTGGATCAAAAACTGGAATTCAGAGTACATGTGGCGGAGATTCGGGCGGCCCTTTACTCTATTATAACGACCAAATTCGATTGAATAAGGTTTATACTGTGTACGGAATCGTCTCGTTTGGTACTGCGTGTGGATTCGCTAATAGTCCAGGAATTTATACAAAAGTTTACCCGTATGTTGAATGGATTCAGAATATCGTTTGGAAATGAATTGTGTGTATTGTATACAAATTACTAAATAAAATATACCGTATTAATTGAGCCACTGTATTCATATTAAAAGCAGTTTTTTTCTACTACTAGAAAGCGTCAAATCAGACCAACATAACTTATTTTGAGAAACTATATGAGTAATTTCTAAAAATTTTGTAAACAAAACCCCCCATTCCATGTACGACATTAACAAATGTTCAATGAATTTTACTGTTCTACTAAATAACATTATGATCAGTTTGTTGTAAACAACAACAGTTAGTGTATTTCTAGGTATTTTAACCAGTAATAATAAAATGTTATAAGTTTATAACTTATAAAGCACTAGCATCGCATAAAATGAAGAAGTTCAGGTTTTTGTAATTACTTTATATACGATTTCCTTGAAACAGACAGTTAAGTACAAACATTCGTTAGATCAAGACGTGCAATGAAACGATCGATAGTTTTGGTGTTAATTGTGATAAATATTGTGGCTGAATCTGTTGGGCAATATCCAATAAATGAAGATGATTTAAGTGAGGGTGATAAGTGTACTGCGGCTAATGGAGCTCAAGGCAAATGTAAAATTGTCCAAAAATGTCCCGTAGTTCGACAAAATATTCAAAATAAAATTTACAATCATACGGTGTGCGGTTATCAAAGTCTTACTCAAATTGTTTGTTGTCCATCATCTACGGTAGCAGTAACCTCTCCAGCATCACCGAAATTAAATTTCACTCTCGGATACGATTGTGTCGTGAATCAAGGGATACGTGAAATTGGCGTAATAAAATTTATTCAAGACTGCCCTGGGTTAAATCGCAAAGGCAACACAAATATGATATGCAAACATGACGTATGTCGTGATCTTGTGTGCTGTCCGGTACAAAATTATAATCGACATAAAATAATTTGTCCCCAAGTCGATGATCCACAAGAGGAAATTATTCTCAAATTGTTTTCAAATCAAAAATGTAAAGTGCGTGGAACAAACATGACCGGAATTTATCAGCGCGATTGTGATTTTGCTAAACGGAATAAAAAACTGAATAAAAAACTTCAAGATATTTGTGAAGATGGCGTGTGCCAAAATCGATTCTGTTGTCCGATTACAGAGCCGACAGACAAACTATACTGTGATCGTCAAGATGTGCTCAAACATATTGAGCTTAAGGGTCCAAAATGTATTGACTCCAAGACTGGTCGAAATGGGACGTGCAGACGACCTGAAAATTGTGTGACTGCGAACATAAATGAAATGGAACTTTGTGGGACAAATTGTTGTAAGCAATATTATTGCTGTCCGGATGTGGATTTATCGAAAGAACTACTAGTAACTAAAAGTAAGTTATAAAATGAGATAAAATAATAGATGCAGTTTGTGATGTTTTTCTGTTTTAGAATGTTGGCAATACACTAAATCTCGTGTAAAAAAGGAAGTTGAAATCGAGTTGCAGCCAGATACTGAAGCAACTGAAGAACGTACCGAATGTTTATTTGTGCATGCCATAGCCGGTGGATATGGAGTTAAACCGGGAGAATATCCTCACATGGCAGCATTAGGATATCAAAATGCAGACAAACCAATTCAATGGAGCTGTGGAGGATCATTAATAAGCGAGCGATATATTCTAACAGCTGGACATTGTTTAACGTCACCAGAAGTTGGTGATGTGAAATATGTTCGAATGGGTGTTATACATCTGCGAACAAATATATCCGATTCATCGGATTGTCCCGAAGACTTTGGTGTGGCGAATATTGTACCACATCCAAAGTATGATAAACGGTATGTTTATAACGATATTGGTTTGATTCGTCTCGATCGTGACGTAAAATTTAACTATCATATTCGACCAATATGTCTACCCGCCTCGCCCGACATACCAGATTATTTCCGTTCAATGGGGTGGGGTGCATTGGGTGCAGCTAAAGAGCAAAGTGTCAGTTTGATTCAAGTCGATCAGGAGTTATTTAGCTACAAAGAGTGCGTTGATGTTTATCAATATTTGGTTAATCGTCGATTCAAGGACGGTGTAAATAATGATACACAAATTTGTGCCGGTTCACGAACTGGAATTCAAAGTACATGTGGTGTAAGTATATACTTATATAAGAATTAAATGACTTGTGAATTCGCAGTACCGTTTGTTAACGAAAAATTTTAATTTCAGGGCGATTCAGGCGGTCCACTGCTGGATAACAATAAAAAATTTCCATTTAGCAGAACCTACACCATATTTGGAGTTGTATCATTTGGTACAGTGTGTGGTTTTCCGAACAGCCCTGGGATCTACACAAAAGTATATCCTTACGTAAAATGGATCAAAGAGATCGTTTGGAAGTAAGATAGACCAATAGTAAATGAATTTGTAATGTAATAAAAATATAAATTTTTAGTATCACATAAATATTTACATTAGTTTATTATCAAACTTAAAAATTGGTTCATAAGATAACACATAACCTTAAACTTTCAACTTCAAAATTTAAATCTTAAACCTCACACCATAAACATAAAACCTTTAAATTCCTTGCAACTTAAACCTGAATACTTAAACAATAAACTCTTAAGCCAAGAACATCAAAACTTAAACATTAAACCTTTAGCTTTAAACTTCAAATTTTCCATTTTTAACCTTAAAATGTACATACCTTAAGCGTTAAACTATGAAGTTTAAACTCAAACTTGATACACTAAACTTCAAATGTTAAACTTCACACATTAAACATTAAACCTTAAAATATAAACCCTAAACCTTATATATCATAAACCTTAGGCTCTAAACCCTAAATATTTAATTTTAAACTTTACACTTTAAACACTAAAACTTACCCTTTTAAGTTAAAGTTCTTAAACTCTAAATTTTATACCGTGAACCTAACAAACCTTAAACGTCTAAACTTTACACCTTAAATTAAGGTCTGTATAGGAACAAAGCCATCTTAATATATAAAGCCTCCATGTTGAGCGATATTTTGAAACGAGCTTTTTTTAGTTAACCAAAAAATGTGTAATTTACAAAGAAGTCTATGCAATCCCATGGCAAAACATACAAACTTATTTTGAATTGTTCAACTATTAATAGTGAGAGCTTTTAATATTTTATTACATAAAGTAATAGATAAAGGAATTAGGTGATGGCCAACGCTATTTTTCGAAATTATATTAATTAAACATAATTTTTATGATTATAAAATTGACATTAATTTAATTTATTTGCGCTTTTAAATTTGTATATACAAATATTTATCTGATATATTCTAATACTCTCTTTCAATATACTGCATTCACTCCAACACAGAAATAAAATAGTTCGATTCAAAATCTAAACATCGAAAAATGTGTATAAAAATTATGATAACTACGATAAATTAAAATTTAGGAGATTAATCGGATAAACGCTGGGAAATTTCTCATTAAACCAAAATAAAAATATTGATCGTATCGATCAAATAAATGATAAAATGTTGTGTTTTGTTTTGAAGGTTACAAAAGGTTACATAATTTATATACAATATGTCAATTAGGATTAGGAGAGGGACAATTTGATCACGCTCTCAATATTATTTTTTATACGATAACTTTTTGTTGTTGCTATGAAATAAAAAATTGTGTTCATATATTTTTTCTCGTTTTTGCGTTGTTTTATGATCATTATGTTTGTTCCATTTTAAAAAAAAACATTGATGTTTTCTTCGTTTGGTTTATTTGTTTGATGGGAATAAATTATTTTGTTGGTTATGTACACGATGTCCCTTTCTTAGAAATTTTTATTCTTTTTCTATTTGAGCTTTATTAGAGAATAAAGTATCTTATTTTCCTTTAATTAATACAATAAAATGGAAAACTTCACGGAAAAATCCTTCAAGTCAGGTGAAAACCAATGTTTATAGTTTCAATTGATTTCAAAAAATTATAATTTTGAGTTACTTTTCATTAAAATATTTCTATAATCGAAAATCATGTCTCTCCATATAAAATGTATGAAGAGAGCGATTATTTTTGTCATTTTAGACTCACTAATAAAAGTTCGTCTTGAACATGGAGGCTTGATTTATTAAGATGGCTTTGATAGGAACCAAACGCAAATTTTAGCGGAAAAAAACTCTATATTGGAAAATAATCTTTGTAAAGTAAACTCAGTATGCAACCAAAACTGCTAGATTTATTGTTTCGTCATAACAAAACTTTGAAAGCTATCTATGTATATAAAAATAATTTTTAGCGGTACATCCTGAGGTACCGATAAAATAAATTAAATAGTTTGTTAAAAGCCTATACTATGTATGTAAATTATATGTTTTTTTAGCAAATTAGAAAAAATTATATCGATTTTTTCCGCTAAAATTTGCGCTTGGTTTACTGATTATTCAAAAACAATAATTCAACGAGCTTTCGATGTAGTCCCAAATGGGTGTATTATATGGAAAACGATTTAATTAATTTTGGTCATGGTTTAATTAATTTGTTCACTGATATGAATTATGTATTTCTTGATTAATACCCAGTTTTGATTCCACCGAAAAAATTAAGCTACAAATTAGTAAAACAATTAATTATAAATGGTACCTTTCGCATATTTTTCATGGCATTTCTAAATTTTCGTTGTGCTGCCAGATGTATATTACACATCATATTTATACAGCGCTTGCTGAATACACGCTGAGTACTACGCGAAATGTCAATAATTTGTTTTGATTGTATCAAACAAAACAAATTTTTCTTAGGTATTATAACAATATTTTGGATTAATTTCTAAAGGCCAATTTGTTTTAATTTGTTGATTAAATCAATGATGGGTTCATTAGAAAACTATTAGACTAAATATTTGAAATATCTAGCAGTTTAGGGATATTTTTAAGTGTTAATAAGACATTCGAAAAAACAAGATAATGACGAGCTTGGGCCGAATTCATTTTCATCCACGCTACCAAAATCCAACGGCATTCACAATAAAACAATGAAAAACTAAAATAAAAAAAAAAAAATTCTATTTTTATGATTTCCTTTCCTCATGCATTTTGGCGTGGTTACCATGGTTGCGCGTTCTCGTTTCCTACTTCAATATATGTTTATAACTTTATATACATGTTGCTTTTGTCATTTACAGTAAGTTTGCTCCACAGTACAAGTTAGCTCAATCGCAATGGGGCATGCTATACGACCTTTTTTTTAATTTAGTTCAATTCTTATTCGTAGGTGGCCATAGCGTAGGAAGGGTATACTTGACGTTAAAACACAAATAATTTAAGCAAGAAAAATTCGTTAATTAAATTCCACCACTTTTCAAGTGAACACAAATTAAAAAAAAAATTGATCATAAGTTTGAGAACTGGTAAGACGTCATCAAAATGATATCAAGTTTGTAGATACCAATTTCAATAGGTGCATTTAAAATTCTCAAGGCAGGCTCAATTCCATCCCAAAATATTCCACTACGTAAGTTTGAGATAACGAGAATTAACAATATAGCAGAAGGGACGAACGAAATTGCAATCGGACTGAAATTTTAACGCTGGTGTTGTGCCGGTTTCAGAACCGGAACATATCGAATCCTGCCGAGCAATCACCGTAGAAATTAAAAATAGTAATAACGATGGAACAGTTATTGTTCCATAGAAGATCAAACAACACAAACCCATATTAATACAAACAACAGGACGACCCAAACGCTTTCTAGTTTCGTTTCTTTTCTTCAATTTTCAAATATCATCAACGAGCAATTACAATATTTTACCGGATTGGGTTCAGATCGATTTAATTTATTATTAATTTGATGGTAAAAGATTAATTCATCCTGAATACGATATTAAAGATCAACTTTTTATAATGCTTTTTAAGTATACATAGATTTTCTATTCATGCAAAATATTTTTTTAACTAACAGAAACGTGATTTGAAAAATCATTAAAATTATGACATAGAGGATTTACATCACTTTACAACAAATCGATATCTGGAAAATTTCAAAATTTAGAGGCTCGTATCGCGCAATAATTGATTGTACCGAAATACCTGTACACAAATCAGAGGACCTAATCATCACCAACCAACCTTCTCATCGTACAAAAATAGAACAACTTTCAGATCATTAGTTGCTGTCGATGAAAACGGAATGGTTATTTTTGTTTCCGACACGTTTGGATGTTTTGAAATTTATTTCACAACTAATTTATAAAATAAGAAAATTTTTAATGGGTTACTTATTTAATATATGTGTTTACTATTTGGCAAATTTGTTTTTAATGATATTAATCAAATAATACTTAAAATCCGGTTAATTATCCGTCTCTAAATTTATCATACATTGTTGAAAACCAAATATGTAATAATAATATGGTTTGACAATACCCAATCGCGACGGTGCTGTCACGAAAACAGCGGCAAGGATTGAACTATAAGCGTGCCCCAAAACAAAATATTAAAAATTCTTCATATAACGGATATGTCATATTGAATTTTTCTTTTATATTTTTTATTAAATTACATTTAGTAATTTATCTATCTTATTTTGTACACTTTTGTAGGGGTGTAACCTTGAGTGTAACCCATTGGTTAGGTCCAGTAAAATTAACATTGGGTGCATTCAGGTCTCCCAAGATGCTGGGATCGAAAATTTACTGATGGAACAAATGACATACGATTTATCACATTGCCATGAAATTTTCGATAGGTCGAATGCATTTAAAACTTATCATGTTAAATTTAACAAACATGTTACCAACTGTTGGCCGACCCGAATGCACCCATTGATGTTTATTTAACCGTCGTTTGGGTCGTAGGTAGTAGATACCCTGTTCTAGTAGCGCCTTCCTTTGAAGCTGTCTTACTGAGTTTGGTTTGTTCAACATATAACGTATATCACCATTTTGGTGCTGACTTATATGATGTAGATGTATGTGCTTCTTCAAATGATTCTTTATTTCTTCATTGACGTATTCCATCTTTATGTCCGATGAAAATTAAGTTGTCATTTCTTATGTATCATGAGGCATGAGTTCCTTCTCTCATAGGAAGTACACTTTTCTAAATTTAATATTCAACTATTCTTTTTTCTTTTTCATAATATGCTATTTCCATTTAAGCTTAGCGTCAAGAGTCATTTCTAGGTATTTCACCGTATTTTCATTGGAAATGTGTTGTGTGTTAACCATAACTCGGACCCAATTAACTCTTCGATTGGTAAAATTTGCATACATTCAGTTCGTGTCGTTGGGATTAATTTGCCATATATTCGTCCAGTTACTGACTGTGTTAGTGGCACAATGGAGTTTTTCTGTATTGGTTTCTTCTGTAGTTGGTAGATCTCTGGTGTTTAGAAGATATGAATTATTTCCAGAAGATACCTTGCGGTATTCCTGCTGATATTTTCTTTAATTCAGAATATTTTTCTTCATATTTTATTTGAAAGTGTCGATCAGCAATGTAGGATTTTAAGATGATGTAAACTGCCTCGGTAGATCTCGGTGTAGTTTAAATACTAGTGCTTGATGCCATACCTTATCAAATGCTTGAGCTACATCCAAGAAGATACTACAGCATATCTTTTAATTTTCAAGTGCATCTTCAATTATGTTTACAATTCTGTGCATTTACTCTATAAAGTGGAGTGATTTTATCTACAGCGAAATTAGGTTATTATTGATTTCATATTTTAACTCTTGTAGTGTTACAGCAATATTATGTTCATTCTTTAATTACTCGTATTATATTTTAATCCGCTGTTTGCCGAGCTGAGGGTTAAACAATATCTTCAAAATGTGCGGCAAACAAGCCAGCTTCTTGTTTGGCATTTCTAGCCAGGATTATATCGTCATTTTTGATTGGAGGTATGTATACTTGCATTTTGGGTCATTTTAATCCATTTGTCGCTTTCTAAAGAGAGTAATCGGAGCCTTTCTTGCCAGATCACTTAAGGCATTGTTAATTGATTAAAAAATTTAATTTATTGCATAGATGATTAAAAACAAAACATTAAAATTACATTTTATGACATTTTCTGACATTAAAATTACATGTTATATTTTGAGTTTGTGAGTGAAAAGGAACATTTTCCATACAAAATATTCGTTTGGGTACCCATATAGAAAGCTCCGTTTTCTCTACAACCAGGCTCGTTATAATTATATGGCCGTTCTCAAACTCAAAATCTGAAAAGTTAAACATGAAATCTTAAAAATTAAGCCATTTGAAAATTATTTTGCTGACTCATTTAAGACATAGTGTGATTTTTTAAGTGTAAAATAAACGTCCGGTTGAGGTTTGATGAACTTTGGTTTGGCTAATTTACTTGTATGCATTTTCCACAAATAGCAATAAACAATACCAAAACATTCGCTCCGTAATCGTTAAAAAAAAAGATGAAGAAAGAAGTACTCGCCGCACGCCGGTATGAGGTGTGTTTACGCCAAGAGACTTAATGTTATATGTATTATAAAGGAAACTATCTAAATATTTAAAAACAACGTAGGTTTTATTTTGTGTTTTCAAATACATACATCGTTAAATTCATTCATTTAGTCACGTAAATATTTTTAATAAAAAAAAAATTTAATGGAACTGGCTACCTATAAAGTGGAATAAGAGCGACACAGGATAAACCAACGACCTCATCAAATAAGTATTGGATGATGCAACCATAATGGGTACTATCTATAATTTTTATTTTCACTCACAACTTAATTTTATTACATACTTACTTACTAGTTTATTCAATCTGTGTGTGTAAATGTTTACTTGATTACTTTGTTAGCTCTTGTATATATGAACGAGATTGCCGAACAACATAAAACACATACATTCGCAAATAAGGAAACCATTCATAATTACACATTTCAAAACAATTTTTTATAAAACAGAATATGATAAAACAGCATGAGATACGAAGCAAGAAATTTCAAAACGGGATACAGTACAAAACAAAACGAGATATTTCAAGACGACGTATTGTATTTAATATTGTTTTTAACTTTTTTAAATTTATTTTTTAGAAGTAATTAACTTGACTTTAAGATTTTAAATCAATAAAGTGCTCAATGATATAATTTTCTTATGTCTCTCTTGTTGTGTTGTTTGAGATGATGCAATCATATTCAAAACTGAGATTATTATGTTAAAGTGGTTAACGTAGTCTAAATGAGCATGTATAGATGCATTATATGCATGTATAGATGAGCATGTATAGATGCATTAAAAGTAAAAGTTGGCTGACCTAAGAAAAAGAATCACCGAACGCAATATCGTACCATCATTCAACTAAACCGTATCATTCAGTCAATCCATCACAATGTCTACCCAGAGAACACGAAGCACAGTGTGATCGTTGTGGATGAATCATTTTTTGCTTTCCAAGGTCTTATGTGCTGTAAGTAATTAGTTACAACTTATAACTGTAAACATAAAACTTTGATGATCACATTTTCCGAATGAGGTTAGGGAAGCCATCAAAATAATATATGGATATTGTACTCGGTCAATGTTGGCTTTGTCCAGAATATAGGATTAGTAAGAAGGATGCTCATTCTGACAGTGCTCTGATTAGCAAGGCTCTAATATCACTACAGCAGTGGAAATAACTAATCAGGTCGAACGGAAATAATGAAAATCGACACATCGAATAGCTAAACAGTGCCAGTATATTTAAAAAAATGTCGACACCCAAGGCAATATCATATGCGGCATTTTATAAAAAGTTACTAATGACGCCAATTCAAGAACTAATGTCGGGACTAATGACACTAAATTAATGCTGAAAAATATGTCAGACCACAAATTTGTAGAACTCATAATTTAGTTGGGCGATTTTTCCTGCTTTATCGTTTAGTACTTGACTAAAGAAAACTTTTATGTAAGGCGATTTATTGTTGTTGTTGCAAAAGATGCAGGGTGTCAAATATTTGGAAAATGCGCGGACATGGTAAAGTATTTGTGGCTGTCAAATAAAAACTAGTTATCGATATGATATATAGATTAATTTCCAATTAATGGTATATTGGTATTATATTTAACAGTCGTGTAAAGAATTAAATTCTAAGAAAAAATTGTTTTATAAGAAACTTTCAAATTCGTTATCGTAAAGCCGTTATAATGGATTAAATCTAAAATACAGCATTGTGTATGATGGCGTTCATAACTTAAGAAATATTTTTCCTACAGTTTGTAACGATTTCATTATTTTGTTCCCTATTTGTTTTACTGACCAATTTTACATTAAATTCACAAAAATTCAAGCTCACTTTTATACGTACCTATACACGTATAGGTAAGTATAATAAACCGTTCGCAATTGATTAGCTGTTTAATGAATTATGAAACTAAAAAGCTGGAATTGATGGTGATACTGGTATATTTTTGTTTAGAAACTTATAGGTAAAGTCGAAAGATATAACAAAAAAGAACGAGTAAAAGGATGCGAAAAGTTGGTTGACCGATATATCTAGTTCTTATTTAACAGCCACAAATGCATTACCATATCTGCCCATTTTCAAATATTTAACACCCTGTAGCTTGCACAACATCAACAACAACAAATTGTCTTTGATAAATATTTTCAAGAAAACAAGAAAATGGAAAGAACATACGATTTTGATATGACTTGCGGCCTCATACATTGAATTTGTGAGTCGAAGAATTTTTCATCAAAATACTATAAAAAAATATTAGATTCTTCCATCTTGCAAATATTAGCAAATTCCCTAATTAAACTATTCTAAACGGTCTATTGGTCACTGGTATTGCATTCCCTAATTTAATCGAGTAGTTGCAATCTTCCCGTCCAAAATATCGTCCGAACCAGAAATTTATTTCATTGAGTTCACCCTCATTTTTAACCTTAATAAAATTAGCAAAACTACTAACAAATAAACGCTAGATATATTGAATTTGATCCATCCGTTATAGATGGTAACCACCACAAAGCAATGTAAATTTTTCTGAACACAGCAGAAATCACACTCTTTATACAGCTGAACAATTTAGGTAGGAGGAACTATATAATAATGATATAGACATGAAAGTCATAACTGTCATCCCCCATGGTATGACTATAACTCTTTATATACCTTTTTACTCTTACTAATAAAATATCGTAAGAATAAAGTATACAAAAAACATAAATTAGAACGGTTTACAATAGAAAGTAATAGCTGATAATTCCAAGAGGTTAACGTTATATATGAAGATGATTTAGATCTAAAATACAGAAATTATGTCGTAACATAACAAGATTACCATAATAATGATCCTATGTATATGTATTTGTGAAGCTTACTGTACTTTTTTAATGCTAAACCTCAGACCAAAGATTACCTTGCCTCCATGTATCACAAGAATAATTAATCGAGTGACCAGCAGAACGGGGCGTCGTAAATATGCATGTTTGCTGAGTTTTTTCAATCGGTGTACCAAACCACCAACTTAACTTCAATCGGCAACCAATGAATTAGGTATCTAATCTATAGTTTAGATATTCAATTGTAAGGCCGCCATTTTCCTCAGGTTAGTTTCAACCGTTTTTATTTAACATCCGTGAAGTGTATAGATATTAATTATTAATTCAATTATTTCACTGACAGTTCTCGAAAGTAAAAAACGAAACGCACAGCCTATTATTTTAGATTTTATGTTTTAATTTTGTTTTTTACTTAAACTCACGTGACCGCATAATAATTAATTAGCGCACGCGATTGAGAAATTTCAAAATTTCAATTGTTTTTTTTATTTTGTTTTAAATTGTTTAGTTATAAGACAACCAATTATCGTTTACATTATACGCGGGGTTATGACGAATTCATCGATAAATATTTGTTAGCCGTGATCTTGACTTTTTGAATTGCTGTCAACTTTTATTCCCCTTCCAATTGTTTTGTAATTAAAACCAAAAAAGATGACGAAACTTCAAAAAGTCGTGATCACCGGCTAGCAGGTTGTTCACGATGAATTCAGCATTATATTATATAAAATTATATACGACTTGGACTGGGAAATTTCAATTGTTGTTGTTAGCTTTTGAAGTTTTTTATTATTGTTAATTTTAGTATAAATAAAATAATAAATATGTAA
This sequence comes from Tipula unca, assembly GCA_951394425.1. Lineage (NCBI taxonomy): Eukaryota > Metazoa > Arthropoda > Insecta > Diptera > Tipulidae > Tipula > Tipula unca. The sequence goes on from OX596381.1 coordinate 113,085,959, forward strand.
ATAAGTTATTAAATTTTATATTCATATTATCTTTATATGTAATATGTACAATAATAATTTTATAGTACACATATAATATAAATAACATCAACTTGGTGAACGTAAGTGACTTAGCATTGTAGATACACGTGAATCAACTAAATATAAAGTAGTACCATCATGAGGATCCTGAATCATGATTGCTCAATCAAATTTTGTAACAGTGTACTGTTGACTGTAACAGGAACCATATTGAAAACTATGCTATTCGAATATTAATAAAAATGTATGCATAATATTTAATTTAGTGTCCATTACAAAATTTGGAACTCGTATAGATCACGTGTAGTTTCACATGTAGTTTATTCTATATTAGTAATTTGGATCATGATTAAATAATCAAGTACGTATATGCTATTAGAAAGTTTTAAATAAATATTTTAGATAAATAAATTCGGTGAATCGGTGATTTGTGCAACTTGCAAGCGGCACAAACAAACAGGTTCTGCGACAAATCATGCTTATTTAAATGTATACCATCTTGATAATTTTATCTGAGGTCAAGATTTTTGACGCTCGACTAACTAAACATTCAAAGGAATAATAAATAAGACAAACAGGTTTTTTTGTGTTTTCTTTATTAAAAAATTCACAATAAGTTTTATTACGATATTAATATTATGAACATACATATTACATACGTAAATTTAGTATAATATAAGTCGTCGTGCGATTATGACTATGATTAAGGCGTTATTAATCTTGGTACTAGTGATAAGTACAAAAACAATACTAGCACATATTCAACAAAAATCATTACTGAGATTTGATAGCGATGAATTAAATGATGATGCATGTGTTACAGTGCAAAACGGTGTCAAAGTGATTGGATCTTGCATGACAATTCAAAATTGTCCTTCAGTTTTGGCCAACGTGCTTAAACGAATTTATGATCACGGTGTTTGTGGATATGAAGGTACAACCCAAATTATTTGTTGTCCAAACACCAATGTCGGGGACACAATTCACAAGGTTACAAAAATTAATTTATCTAAAGATTTGGAATGTCGGTTGGCAGATTCAAACGGCATTGGTGTTATGAAATATTTGGCTGACTGTCCAGTGCTTAATAAAACGGAAGTTGCAGCTCAAACTAAAAAAATATGTGATTATGAAATATGTTCTGATCTGGTTTGTTGTCCAGCCACATCAAACACACGGCTGAAAAAAGTATGCAAGAATGTTGATTCACCAGTTGAGACGCTGATTTTGAGATTGTTACAAAATCAAGTGTGCACTATCAAAGAACTAAATCTGACGGGTGTATATCAAAACAGGTGTGACTATGCTGAAAGGAATCCACATTTAAAATCGATGCTACAGAACGTATGCAATGATGAATCTGTATGTAACAACTGGTATTGTTGCCCGATTGAAGATGGTGACGAATTTCATTGCACAGCTAATTTAATATCAAATTCACTTGCTACATTAGTTGGACCAAAATGCGTCGATTCGCAATCTGGACGTCAAGGAACTTGTAAACATATTTTTGATTGTCCAGGTACTGATTATAGACACACGTTAGATATATGTGGGTCATATTGTTGTTCAAATTTCTATTGTTGTCCTGAAGAGGACACTTCAATTAATCAACCGATTTCGATAAAAGGTAAATATATCAATACCGTAAAAATATAAAATATTTAACGATCATTTTTTTTGTAGAGTGCTCCTCATACACCAATTATTTGTCTAAAAATACTATTGAAGTTTCATTGAAAGCTTACATCAATGAAACCGTTTGTCCAGGCTCTAGTTATGCAGCCGGTGGGATTGTAGTGTCACCTGGTGATTATCCTCACATGGCAGCCCTTGGCTATGAATACAACCAACAAATTGTATGGAACTGTGGTGGGTCATTGATCAGTGACCGATATGTTCTCACAGCAGCCCACTGCTTATCAAATGATGAAGTTGGTGATGTAAAAAAAGTTCGATTGGGCGTGATTGACCTGTTAAACGATGTAAATACGGCTGATTGCCCAGAAGAGTTTATTGTGGCTAATATAATCCCTTATCCAGAATACAATAAAAAACTTGTGTACAATGATATTGGTTTAATTGAGCTCGTTGGTCAAGTCAAATTTAATTTTCATATTCGACCAATCTGTTTGCCAACCAGTTCAGAAGTACCGGCATATTATGAATCAATGGGCTGGGGAGCATTAGGTACAGCGGAAGATAAAAGCGTAAAATTAATCAAAGTGCAACAAGAATTATTTTCTTATGAGGAGTGCCAAGAGCAATACCAATATAACATAAATCGGCGCTTTAATAGAGGCATTCTAAATGATACGCACATTTGTGCAGGTTCTAAAAGTAGTATCCAAAGTACATGTGCAGTAAGTTAACTGTTGGTTGAGACTGAGTGGATAATACGTAAACTACAATAACTTCATTATACTTACAGGGTGATTCTGGAGGGCCATTGCTTGCACGCCATGAAACACATCGCAAATTATTTATTATTTACGGTGTGGTATCATTTGGAAGCGCTTGTGGATTCGCCAACAGCCCTGGGGTGTATACAAAAGTTTTTCCGTATGTCACATGGATTGAAGAGATTGTTTGGAATAATTAGATGTTCTCAATTTAGCGTCATGAAATATATTATTCCTAAATCTAATATTCACATGAGTACATATTTCAAAAGTAATGAATCGATAACAACAAATCCTGTCAAATTCACTGTCAAAATTAACATTCAGCAAAGTAAAACCATAGACAAAACAGTATATAGATTTATCATATGTCTATTTGCACTACGTATGAGCGAGAAAAAATATTTTGAATGTCATCAGTGTATACAATAGAATGCACTAACACATCGATGATTTGTTATACTGCTCTGTTATTGTACAATGAGAAATCTAGTATTATCTATGGTAAAACTAAACGCTAAACCATATACATATTTTTATTGAAATTGACATATGTAAGTATTTTCAACTAAATTCAATATTGAATGCTACAATAAGAAACCATAAAGTAAAATTATTGATTAAGTTTTACTAACTGCGATATAAAATACATATATAGCATATCCATCCAGCATGTCGATTGTGAATGTCATAAGAAAATGAATTGAAAACACATAATTTGAACTTAAGTAAAATAATTTACGTATATTGCATGTGTAACACTGACGAAATCTCATCTTCAAAAACTGGTTTTATTATATCACTAACCTAAATTACTATAGTAAAGGTCAGTGATGTTGTCTTGTTGTCAAAACTGTCTAAATACGTATTTATAGACGATTTTGCTTGTTGTAAAACTTTACAAGTACTAAAAAGTAAGTTTAAAAAATTGATAATATCTGCATTTATGCAAAATTTCGCCGTCAGTTCAATTGTTAAATGCCTTATTTTCGAAATGATATGTAAATATTAATTTTCAGCATAATATGCAATATGCATACTATGTCACGTGTATGTGAATGTATTGAATGACACGTGTATGTGAATGTATTGAATGTCACGTGTATGTGAATGTGTATTGAATGTTTAACTGTCGCCGCTACTTTTATATCAATTCAGTGATGAACTTTCCCTCCCTAAGCCATTGGTCGACCACATCGAAAAATAACCAAATTAGCCTTTTAAGACATCAACACAAACGCCATTATGTGAGATATGTGAGATATTGAGACACAAATATAAATTTTTAATGATGAACACAATTAGCAGTAACTGCTTAACTTAATGGTAAATTAATAATTGTGCGTTTTCGATTTGGCGACCAATAATTAAATAAATTAATTTAACGATGGAATTGAAAACAAGTTTATAAAATTATTTCAATTATAGATATCTGCGACGCCTACCAACATTTACAGTAAGTAGCTTAACAAATTTATGGTTCCTTTCATTCGTTCATCCACTCATTCCGACTGTTTTTTCCACCAATCACTTTCCTGTCAAATTTCAAATCATCAAGTTGGCACGAAAAGTGTACAATTTTTCCTTGTTTCTCTAATAGAAAACAATCAAAGCAGACCAGGAAAAATAATGAACTGTACTGCACCGGGTGAATAAAAATATAGACCCTTTAAGGAAAATGATTGGTGGAAAAAAAAATCGGAATGTATGAACGAACGAAGAAATGGAACCATAAATCCGCCTTTAACGAATATTCGAGAATTCTCCAATAACGATAGTTCAGCGAAAACGACAATTCGCCAAAAACGACGGTTTAAAACATTTGTGAACTGCCGGTTTTGCATCAAATTAGAAATTAATTTAAATTAATTAGAATTCTAATTCCATTTTAATTGTAATCGAGAAATTATCGTTTTAAGGCAGTTATCGTTTTCGGTGAATTGTCGTATTAAGTGAATTGTCGTATTAAGTGAATTATCGTTTTCAATGAATTATCGTTTTGGGTATGGACTGTCGTTTTCTGTGGTCAATCGTTTTCAACGAATTGTCGTTTTCAATAAATTGGTTTTGGCAAATTGTCGTTTATATTGTTTTCGATAAATTGCACTTTCGGTGAACTGAGTTTTTCGGTGAATTCCTTATCGGCGAACTGTTGTTTTCGATAAATTTGTTTTCTATAAATTATCGAGGAAAAGTTCTTGGCGTGCCGGGTATAACTTTATATAATTTCAGTGGTAGTTTTCTATAAATGCTTTTCTAATTCTTGAAAAATAATAATAATTGTATGCTATTTATAAATAAAAATTTGGAATTCACCAAGAATGATTACCGCAATAAACTATAGATATCTTTAGATTTATTAATTCTAAAATCATGGTAATTATGCTTGCTTTTTCTGTTTGAATTTTTTAATTTGGTTAACATTCGACAAATGGTAGAAATATGCTCTTTTGCATGTAAGTATATATTATATATGTATGTATAGATGCTCTCGAATCTCAATGCAGTTTCGATACATAATACAAGGTCACGCAACTTCAATATAGTACCATTAAATAACAAAACTATTAATGAAACCATGTTGAATAATTGCTGGAATCACATCATCTGCTCCTAGAGGCTTATGGAGTGCAAATGTGGTCGTCGCCCATTTAATCTTTTCTGGAAGCCATAGAAAAATACAGATTGTTAGAAGAATCGTCAATAAAGCTGGAAACAGTAGACGTGCAGAATTTGACCGTTGTCTCTATATCTAATTCCGCTGCACAACAATAGACCATCCTCTCGGGGTTTTGTTTATTTGTTTATTTTCGAAGAATTTTTTTTTTGAAAATAAAACAAACATTTGACAGTTAACTCAACTCAATGAAATTTTGTATGGAGTAACATCAAATAAATTCTACACTTGTATTTAATTTGGAGGTTTGAACGCAGCGTCGATGTTAACAATATTAATAAATATTAGTTTTAATAAGCGTTTTGACACTAATTTTGTTATTCAACATATTTCATTATTTTGGATTCTACCTAAATTAACTTACAATTTATTTCGGACTAAAATTATGAAGCATCTAATCACGTTTTTCGATACAACAAATTTGTTGTTATTATAATAAATATAACAATTTTTTAAAAAAGCGTTACTTCGAAATACGTTATAATTATGTTACGGATGTATATACTCCGAGGGCGGAGTGAGAAGTCTAGTAAAATTGCAACAGAGGGTGTCATGTCTCAATACCATCTAACACTAGACCAAATTAAAATTTTCATACAGGTTTGTCATTTAGTTCAGTTTTTACAGCCACTGAAATCAGACAACCCATTGTTTTTTTGCAAACATGGAAAAAAGTGAATTTCGTGTGTTCATTAAACATTATTTTTTGTGTGGAAAAACCATTACGCAAACCAAAACATAGCTTGATAAATATTATGGGGACTCATCATCATCGATTAAAATGATTCACGAGTGGTTTACTGATCTTGATTGTGGTCGAACAAGTAGAACTGATGCCGAACGTTCAAGACGCCCAAATGAAGTCACCACACCAAAAATGGTTGACAAAATTCATGATACTGTACTGCGAGACGGCAGAGTTAAAGTGCGCGAGATAGCTGAGATAGTAGGCATCTCAGATGAATGTGTGCACAATATATTACACGAACATTTGAGTATGAAATCGACCGCATTTGGCGAAGAAAAAAGTTTCTCTTCCAACAAGATAATGCACGGGTGCACAAGTGTGTAGTTGCCATGGCCAAAATCCATGAATTAAGCCATCTTAATATATAAAGCCTCTATGTTGAACGATATTTTGGAACGAGCTTTCTTTATAGTATTAAAAAATGTGTAATATCAAAGTCACCTATGGTGGATCTGGTACTATACAAAGAAGTCCATACAAGCAAAACATACAAATTTATTTTGAATTATTCAACTAATAACACTAAGAGGTTTTAATATTTTATTACATAATGTAATAGAGAAAGAATTGAATTAGGTTGTGACCGGCGTTGTTTTTTTTCGAAATTACACTTAGACTGTGTCCGAAACCTGTGATAAAAAATCGTGAATTAATTATTTGACATTTACTTGATAATACCGAACACACCCAAATTATTCGAGTCTATTACTATGATAATTTTTGACAGCTATCGAATAATTTGTATACGCATGTGCAACATATGATTTATACATACATACATAATAATATATTATAAAATTATTTATATACATATAATAATAATAATGCGGAATTAAAGGATTACCGCATCAATTATTTTATTATATAATTTTATTAAATTTTCTGTGCATTTTATTAGTTGTCACAGAAAAATTTGAGGTTATGAAAACTAAAATTGACATATATTACGTGGGGAAAAAACTTATTAGGTTAGGTGGGAAAATTTATTACACATTTCGGACAGAATAATAAAAAATCGTGAATGTAGGGGAATAATTTTCAAGCAAATTTCAAAAAATTAATTCACGATTTTTTATCACAGGTTTCGGACACAGTCTTAATCATGACTTCCATGATTTTAAAATTGACATCAATTTAATGTATTTGCGCTTTTAAATTTGGATATATACAAATATATATCTGCTATATTCTAATCTCTTTGATTATACTGGATTCACTCCAACACAGAAATTAAATATTTCGATTCAGAATCTAAACACGGAAAAATATGTACATATAAAAAGTTTGTTAACTACGATAAAAGAAAATTTAGGAGATTAATTGGATAAATGCTGGAAAATTTCTTATTAAACCAAATTGAGAGTATAAATAAAGAATCAGAAACTGATACTCCGGTCTTTTCCTACACTTTACTATTTTTTTTCTGATATACGTATTTTGGGTTTTATTTATTTGCATTTATTTAAACAATAAGCAAAAGACTGCCGTGAGCAAAATGCCGCAACGAATGTCTATTTTAATGGCGAAAGAAATTATATGAGAAATTCGAAGCGCCGAACTGAAATGGTGCGAGTAGGTAAATCACAAAGAATCAATGGGATGCTAGGACTGACTAGAGCGCAACTAATGGAGCTAATGTAAAGAAAACAACAGCAATCAAGGACCAACAATTTAAAAATAACGTTTGTTTCTGATCATTTTAAGCCCTTTATGGAACTATCATAGAGGATTATACTGTATTTGCCGCACTAACCACATTTTCCATATTTACATTTTTGCCCAAATTAAGTTATTGATGTCAATCGAAAGCTTTTAACATCCTTATGTTCTAAATTAATAAATTCATAATTAAACAACATACATTTCATTCTAATAGAAAAAGATAACATGATCTTGGCAAGAACGACTTAACTTCTCCATCTTAAACATAAATAGGTTGTCTACTCAATAATTCAGTACCTCGATTTTGGTCGTAAAATGATACTTGAGAAATGAGAGTTTCAATTTGATTGATGTGTTGCGTTATTTTGCTCCTAGGTATTTGTGTGATTTTTACGACGATAAACATTTGTTGAACTGGGTGAAATCGGTTCATTTTTTTGGTACTTGTGGTCTTCGCCACACTCAGAAGGATTTAATGGAAAAACATAATACATCGAAATGGAGTACAATGCAATAATATAATACATTTCTACGTCCTCTGCTTTCGATCGATGAAAGATATTGGAGAACTAAAAAAAATCACACCAAATGCGAAACACAAGAAACAAACATTTAAACAGTGTGCGCGTTCATACACATAAACTGTAGCTGACGTTTATCACTACTAACAATTTGCGATTTACCTAGTCTCATTTCTCATTTTACGACCAAAATAGAAGTACAGGTGTTTTTCATCAAATACGTTAGTTAAGTCAAATTTGCTTGTTTCATAATTTCATTGTTGGAATTGCCATGATCTACCTATTTCAATGTAACTGACTTATTTGTAACTGTTAATACATTGAAGCAATGTTAACTTAAATACAAGAAATTTTACCTTTTCTTAATGAAAAAAAAAGTGATCTAAACAAAAACACCTTAACTGTGACAACGATAACAGTGTGGATGAGGATATTAAAGTGCGGCTGGCAGCAGGCAGTCATGATTTCTGTCCTCTAAGGCCACTGCTAAAACCTAACACCTATCAAGAGCCGTGAAGCAGATTGTTGACACAGTAAGGGTCCAGTAATGGCCTTTAAATTTATCAAATACGTGTAGTTTTACGTGCTTATTTTAGGTCAAAATTTGTGACGCTCGGCTAACACTATTCAAATGATTAATTAATAAGTAAAACAAATGATAAGCTACAGCCCAAATTATTTGTTGTACACACTCAAATGATTGGAGCAAAATTCGAAAGGTTACAAAAATTTATTTATCTGAACATTTGAAATGTCGGTTGTCAAATTCGAATGGCAACGGTGTTATGAAATTTTTGGCTGAGTGCTTAACTGAGTCCAGTGCTTAACAAAAATGATGAAGCAGCTCAAACAAGACAAATATTTTATTATGAGATATTTTAAGATCTGGTTTGTTGTTCGGCCACATCAAATAGACGCTGTTTGAGATTGTTACAAAATCAAGAGTACACTATCATTGAGACGCTGAATTTGAGATTGCTACAAAATCAAGAGTGCACTATCAAAGAGCGAAATCTGACGGGCGTATATCAAAACATGTGTGGGTGAACGGAACCTTTATTTAAAATCGATGCTTCAATGTATTGTTGCCCGATTGAAGAGGGTGACAAATTTCATTGCACTGCTTACTTAATATCAGATTCACTCGCTACATTAGTTGGACTAAAATGCGCCGATTCGAAATCTGGACATCAAGGAACTTGTAAACATAGGAACTAATTATAACAAATTGGATAAGTGTGGATCATATTGTTGTGCCGATTAATATTGCTGCCCTGAACAGGATGGTTCAGCTAATCAAACGATTTAGATAAAAGGTAAACGAATTGTGCAGCGATCTCTGAAAGGAGAGCCACCATATGGTAGGCGCAGAGGTCGTTGCAGGCGACGATGGCTCCACAGTGTAGAGAATGAGCTTTTTTGACTTGGCTTTTTCTGTTTATAGGACAGTATGAAGACCAAGCCTAGGATCGAAACCGTTTAAACTGTCGTGAAACTGTCGTTTAACACTAAAATAATGTGTATAGTGTATACATATAGAAGCATCATATGACAACCGCACATATTCCGCACCCCAATACACTGCGAGACAAGCGCGGATTTAGAGGGAAAGAAGGAGGTCGATAGGGGACGCCGTAATATATAGTAATTTTATAAAATGTCACGAAGCGTTAGGACAACGCTATTTACATATAGGTATGTACGTTTTCTCAAAGAAATTTGCACTTACGACTTTGTTACTCTGGAGGGGCGACATATTATATTAAATATATAATTATGTAATGTTGTGCTCTCATGGCTCGCTTAACGAAAACTCTTTATACAAAATTTTGCTATAAATTTTGCTATTCCGCAATGTAAAAACTAAACCAAAACCTTCGTAAACGGCGGCGAAACGTTTGATCGATATGTACACATACTATGCACGATTATGATTTGAATTTGTGTGTTTAATATATTGTATTTATTTGGGTATCCAAAGCGATTGCGTGTTTTGGTTTATTGGTTTTTAAATTGAAGTGTATTTTTGAAATTCATCGAGCTATTCATTAAAACACCAACATATAAAAAAAAGATGTGGATATTCCGAACGATGCAATAACATTACTCGATTAATGTAATATAATGATATCTTTTCTGCGATTTTTAGGATTTTAATTTTATATTTTGGCAACTGTTCCATGTTGGCGTTGCAAATTTCGAAAGAACAGTGAAACGGTTGAAAACTTGAATGCGATCTACGATGACCGAATATCAGCTAGTTGGACTGGCCCTAATGCATATTCACCAAGGTATTGTTAAAGAAATAAAACAAGCATAATCGATCGACACATATGCCAATTAGGAATTTTTACTGTGATTTTTTTTTTATATAATTTTAAATTATTAAAGACAACAAAAACGGGGTTTTAAGATGGCAGCTTAAGTTTTTTTTTTTTTTTTTTAATATTTTTGGCATTTATATAGATCAAAAATGCATTTCTGAAATTTTGTTTCACTCAGTGTTATAGCACTAAGCCATAATTTGAGTTAAACTTTGACTACGTACAACTCGAATGGCATTTTATGGTTGTTTTAATAGAAATTTGGGTGAAGTTTAAATAAAAGTTTGAGTTCGGCAAAACATGGTTAAACAAAGGTCTATTCAACTCATATTGGATATTAATTACTTCACCGAGAGATCACTGATCGGATTTCAAATTAAATTTGAAACGAATATGACTATATATATAGTTTGTATTACATTTGATTTTGAGTAGTTTTAATAGAAAATGGAGAACAAATTTAAATTATTGCAACCAATATTGTAAAATTCTTTTGGCATTTTAGTATTAGAATAATAAAATTTAAAATAAATGTTGTAAGATTTCGTAGTTAATTTAATTGAAACTTATAATTAAGGATTTAACCAAAATCTAGCACATTTGACCAAATGTCATTTCTTATTTTGCTCCATAAGTTTTACTACAAATAAAGTTAATTTTCATACAAATTTTATATGATCGCCCAGAAAGTATTAACACGAATAATAATGTTCTATGTATTATAAAACACAAAGTATATTAACACAATGTTCACCTGCTTTTCCAATTAAAAAAAACACAATTACCATATAATATATTTCACACTAATTTATAGAGTCAGTGCCACTCACACAAGCACACATACACATTTATATATAATTCATTCGCCTAGAAAACAAGGTCTATCCAAATAAAGTTCTGCGTCAATTAAAATATCATCATTCCGCAGTATCACATCTTCGCCTCGTCATTCCACCCCGCGTATATACATAATTAAAACAAAGCATAAGAGAAGTGTTACGACAAACTTTAAACTTAATTATTAAAAAATAAAATGTTTACGCTTTTATCGTGTACTATGACGTCAATTTTAATTAATTTAAATACGAAAAGTAAAAAAAAAAAAGAAACAAATTGTAATGCAAATGGATAATTTTAATGTTGTATAGATTTTTATTCTATGTTAAGCATATATGTAATGTACATACCCTTATTTGATGAGGTTCCTATTTTTAAATCTTTAGTGGTATCAACTAGCACCGAGGTGGGAATACAATTCACAAATACACAGTATAATGTTAATAAACCGATTACATTTAACGATTTTCCCATTTTGATGGAAATTTTTTTTTTTTTTTTTTAAATAATTTTGTTTATTATTTTCAATTTTTAAATAATTTTCACAATATTATAGTTCACAATTTTTTCACTTGTTTCACAGATAAGCAGTAGATGGCAACTGGTGGTCTATCACCGGGTAACTAAAGCTTAAATATCAGTTAAATTGTTGATTGTGTATTTTCGATGAATGAAAATGAATCTCATCAATTTTTCAACATTAATACACAAATTCGAGATTGTTTTGTGGAAAATTCAATGAAATTTTCTTTTTATTTCGTCGTGTTTTTTTTTGTTTCGAACATTTATATGTGTATTAGTGTTGTCCTGCGCAATACACGTATTTGAACTTGAAATACTTATGTAGATGTACAGTGGGGTAGAAATGTATGGTATTCGGTATAGCGAGTTATCAAAGTATGTCAAGTATATATATGTGTTTTTTTGGCTGTTAAATGTACTAAATTTCAAGGTAGTATTTGTAGTGAGCCGAAAGCTTTACGTTAGATGGAGTAGATTTTTTTCAAAATTGTCTTGGATTAGCCAACTCTCCAATCCAGAGAAAAGCACATTCAAAATCCCATTTTCTACATACATATACATACCGAATCGAATCGAATTTTATTAAGAATAGCAAAAAATCTATAAGGTTTATAATTGAAATTGAATGCACATTGTTTGGTATGGTCAGAATTCAGAATTTTTGGTTATATTAAAAAAATAAAACCGCGATTATCCTAAATGTCTATTAACTCCAAATGAAAGAATACACTAAAATGTTCAAATTAAAATAATACATTTTATTTAAAATGTTCGTAATCACGAGTCTGCTGCATCTTCTTCATTTAACTGCTGTTCTTCAGTTGACTCGATGGTACCTTCAAATTCTTTACGTTGTTGATCAATAAAATAATTGATTTCCATCACTTTATTACGGTTTCGTTTAATTTCATCCCTGTAATATATATTTACATTAAGTTAAATCAATAATAAAAGTTTTAATACAATCTTTCAAACTTACTCATGTAATTTAGTAATTAAATCGTTTGCCCATTTTCGGCCTCGTGTTACTAATCGATCTTCGCGCGTATCAATTACCAGCAAATGATGTTCTCTCATTCCAGCAATCAAATTTGAAACATTATCTTTGTCATCTTTGCACGCCTTTAGTTCTTCGGGTAATGTGTCTGATGCAACCTTTAATTGAACAAATCGTAACACGGCTTCTTGCATAGCTTCGCAGAATCCAAACTCGGCGTCTCGCAGCTGAACAAAAAATGACTGGGCCTCCTCAATAAATTCATTTACTATATCGACAACTGTATGTCCAAACGCTGTATTTGCCTCTTCGACGCGTTCAAATAAATTAATTTCAATATCCATTAGAGTGCGCCATACATCATTAAATTTTGTGATCATTTGCAGCTGAAGGTCGTGCATTTTCTGTGATGGTGAATCTGTGGCCTCGTCCTCCGCCTGCTCAGGCGATTCATGTTGAATCTCATTAAGTAATTTCTTCACTAATCCATATTTTTCAATTTTGCTCTCTAGATACTCGTTCACGACAGCTTGACCTTGAGCCTGCACCTTAATTTTAGCAACGTTTACAGATTCCAAAAATAAATTAATTTCATTCCATCGTTGTTTATTTCGTTCGACACCCGTTTTATATATTCGCTGCGTAATGTCAAATGCTTGTTCACGATATTTTTCGACTAGTTCATGAGCCTCATCGCCAATCGTTAGTAGCGCATCGCCATCCGCATCATCGCGGAATAGCGAATCAAATAGCTGATTTTCATTTAAAAACTCAACAAAACTGTCCGATAAATTTATCTCATCTTCAATCTCTTTTCGGTGCCGTTCACGTTGTGCAATTTCAATTTTTTCCCGCTCTTCTAGTTCAAATAAATCACGTTCAAATTTATCCAATCCTAAATCGCGTTCCGCTTCGCTAATCCGTACATAATGATAAAATTTAAGTTGGGGTAACAGAGCAGCAACATATTCTCGTAGTGGATTTTCTATGTCTTCCGCAATCGGATTATTTTCCAAATTTAACGAACGTAAATGCTTGAAAAAACGCAAACGCTCGAGCCCCGTCAACGTATTGATTCTATTTTGTCCAATACTCAAAATAATCATATTAGTCAGCGAGTCGACATTTTCAATACGCTCAATCAAATTCGAATATAATGTTAATAGTTCGAGATTGACGAGTGCATCCAAATTTTCAATTTTTTCAATGTAGTTAAAACTCAAATCTAACTCTTTTAAATTCACCAACGATTCTAGATTCTCGATTTTATCGAGCTTATTGAAATTAAGTGACAATTTTGCTAGATTTGGAAATACCCAAAGATGATCAATTTTTAAAATGTCTGCAATAAATATTTGGTCAAATATCGATAAATGTATATGTGTAAGTAATGACACGATCGGTATACTTACTTAAGTGCTCCAATCGAATATGTGTTATTTTTTCATGCCGAATTGGGTCCTGGCGAGCTAATCTACCGGCTTCTCCTTTAAAATCGTCCAAAATGCACTTTGTCATCATTTCCTCATTTATGACACCCGGCTCAATCTCTTTATGGATTACACTTGTATCGATTATTTTCTCATTCTCCATTGTGTTGTTGGACAGTTCGTGCGCTTTGTGTTCGAATTAAACTTGCACACACTATTTTTATTAACACGCGAGACGCTTGATTGAAAAAAAAATTTACTAAAATATAGTTTCTGAATTGTTTGGTTTGTTGATGTTTTTTGAAATCAAGAAATTTCTAAAAAAAATATCTTCCAGTGAAATAAAATAACAAATTAAGGGGAAGAAGTTTGATCGATAACAACGCGGTTATAGTTATGGGGGTTGCTTTAATTGTTGTTTTTTTAAATAATCAGAAATAAAATTATTTAAATTTGTGTTGCACTGTTGGCCAGGTTGTTTTGCGTCACTCAAATATGACTTTTCAACGAAATCTAAATATTGTATTCAAAATGTATATCTGTGCTGAGATGTTCTATCATCACTTCGATTCGCTTCGATAGACATTTGTGTTTTTTTTTTTTAGAACAAAATTGTGCTCCATTGCGTATTTTGAATTACGTTTTGTCTATTGCGATCTCAGCCTGTTAGAATAAATTTGCAAACTATCTCTTTTTCCTCTTTTCACTTGCCATCGAAAATAACAATATTGGTGATACTTTATCGAATGAATTTATAGAAATAGAATCAAGTAGGCTGACCACAATATAAATTACGAAATAGAATACAATTTTGTTCGTAAAAAAAGAGACACAAATGTCTATCGAAGCGAATCGAAGTGATGATAGAACATCCCAGCACTGATGTTTTGTTTTTCACAATGCGAACGGTTTAATTATGACAACTTAACGATTTAGACAAATCATTCATACATTCAAACTTTAGCTCAAAATTTACTCAATTTTATTGAAATTAAATTTAAATTGATGAAGTCACTCATTCCGTTTTCCGAAAAAGTAAAGAGACGGTAACATAGTACATCGCACTAATTTGAAATTATTTATCAATTACTCAAGTAATTGGTGACTTGCACCTTGGGCTCTTAGCGGTAGGAATTGCAACCGAGAAAACAATGTAATTTTAACGTTTAAATTGAAAGCGAAAATACGCGGATATTTTTAGAACATTAATGTTTATAAATAGTAGTATTAAATAAACAAAAATACTTCAAAGACATTAATAATAAAGTGTAAACGAGATGTTAAGAGTAGAAATGAAGTTGTAGTGTTTTCATTTTGATCTTCATTTTTCATTTTTATTTTGTACCATTTAGATTTTTATTGTTTTCGTTTGCACTTTAGATTTTAATGGTTGCGTACAAAATTAGATTTAATTTTTATAAATAAGTAATCGTTGATTTTATATTTTGTTGATTTTTGTTTAAATATAAAATAGATAGAGTTAGATTGTTACCAGACCAGAAAGGTTCTTTTTATTGTTGCCTTAAAAGAGGTTATGTTAGTAAAAATCAATTAAATTCTCTGCAGAATTACAATTAACAAAAATAGCGATTTTAAATGTATTTCTAAATACTAATACAATAATTAACAGAAATCAAAAAAATCTATTGTATTTTAAATAAGATATTAAACGGTGAATCAATTGAAATTGGGCTGTGTTAGTGAACGTGATAACTGATAACATTTGTTGGTGATATACAGTATCATCGTATTTAATGGGGAACTACACCTTTACCCATAAAGTAATCACTATTTTTGTTTTGGGAAATTTTATTTTATTATTTAGATTTTAATAGTTTAAAAAAACTATTTACGAGCATAGAGGATAACTTTAGATTAACTTTGTTGTGGTTTTTGTTTATGTACATCTGACATTTCATATGAAAGTTGAGACTGTTAAATCGATCCTTTTGGCATTAAATTAATATGAATGTAAGTTTCAGAATAGTAAATACTAATTGTTTGTTTTGGTAGGAAACAGGTTTTTACAATTACGACGAGGGTGACTACGAAGTGGAATATTTGGTACGTATTTAAAATCAAATTATGTGAAGCCGTACTGTTATGTTTTTATTATTATTACAGATCGAAGATGAAACAACTATTACTTCTGATAGATCGAATGAGAAGGGACTGCAAGCGGCAAAGATTCAGGCAATTTGGGAGGTCAGAATAGGAATAATAAAGTTAAATTTGATATTATATATTTCGGCTATGATTTGATATATGTCACCACGAACTAGTAGCGCCATTTTTGCAAAGGTGGAAATTTTTTAAAATAAATATCGTGCTACTTTAATCAAGGTGGGAAATTTTGAAATTAAAAATGTATAATATTTATAGAAATTTCCGCTTTTGGAATTAATGCAGTATATATTTTCGCTGTATTGCTTAATAATAAAAATAAATTTATTTATATTTTACAGTGTGCTTAATGCGTTTTTTAAATTTTTTTTTAGAAAAAATCGACAGTGTACAATATACATAAGAGGAATTTCGGATGAAATGTACATATTGTTATATTGTAATAAAATGTTATGTATATTTATATATTTATCTTAATAATAAAGTTGTCTACATAAATTTTTTATTTTTGTATATGATAGACCACGGAAACCGTTTTTTCATTAGATTATAAACTGAAAAATTTGGTACATACGTGTAGATTTTGGGCAGAAGGGACCAATGCTAAGCGGCTTTGAGGAGTTCCCTATTTTAGTATGCGTTTAAATGGTAATAATATTTTGTTATGGACTATAAACAAATTTACAAGTAATTTAAGAAAATTTAATTGTAATATTTGAGTTAAGAAACCACAAAGAATTAGATTCATATACAGTCAAACTTCCATAATTCGAACTTCTATTATTCGAATTCCTCTATAATTCGTATTAATATTTTGGCAAAAGCAAGAAATATTATTTTTATTAGTAAATTTCTCTCCCTAAATCGAATTTCTCGAAACAAAACATAAAGGAAATGGTCAAAACTATTTTCTGTAATTCGAAATTTTCACATCTCGTTATGTTTATGGTACATCTTTATTTCGTTTTAACCAAATTTTTGGTCGTTAAAATAGAGAAATTATCATGCTTGTGGTTAACTGCCCTTCACATCCCAAAGAAGCAGCAAGAAATCTTCGATTTTTAAGAGTGGAATATTTTCCACCAAACGCAACATTCGGACTTCAACCAAAGGATATGGGAATAATAAACAGCCTAAAAATTCACTATAAAAGACGAATTATAAATACTGTCTTAAACAGATTGGAGGATTCAAAACAAACTGAGATCAGCATACTAGATGCTGTGAGGGTAATTGCATCGGCATGGGCTGTCGACGTCACAGAAAACACAATTAGAAATTGTTTCTACAAAGCTGGATTTTTAAGATGTCGCATGGGATGAAGAAAATTGATTACCGCTAGCCGATCTAATCGAACGAGAACATCTGGAAGTGGATAAATACATCTCTGTATACAACAAATGGGTAATGGATACTAATGCAAATATCGACATATCCGCAGAAGAATATCTTCATGTTGATGATGATATTTGTGCGACCGAATATCTCGACGATGTAGCAATTTTGGAGCTATCGAAACCAACCATAGTTCATGAGGATTCAGAGGATGATGAAGCCCTAGAAATATGCTCGGAAAAACCAAATGGTCTACAAATAAGAACCTAGAGATTGATACCATCTGCACAGCGATCGAAATGCAAGATAAGGTTGCAGATAAAATCCAATTTTGTATTTACAAAATAGATCAGTTTTTTAAAAAACTGTCAACGTCTAGCAAACAGACGACAATTAATGATTTTTTCAATGAAACTTCATAGTTGTGTAGTTTAATAAGCGGATGTATTAAATTTGTTTTATTATGTACGTATGTACCAATATATTAAACCGGCTTTCGTTGCAATTCTTTCAGATATTTTAAGTTTATTTATTTTTTTTTTTTGAAGATTATGAATATTTCGATTTAATTTCTTTATTTCGAATTTTCCATAAATCGAACAAAAATTGATGGCACGTAGTGATTCGAATTACGGAAGTTTGACTGTATTTACAACGAATTAAATTCATCTTAAAATTAGATATGTATACAACGAATTAAATTATAAATAAAAATCAATAAATTACATGTACCTGCGTTAATTAGAAGTATTTTATACTCGCGAAGCGAGTATAAAATACTTCTAATTAACGCGAAACCGAAAAATTTGGTACATACTTGTAGATTTTGGGCAGAAGGGTCCAATGCTAAGCGGCTTTGAGGAGTTCCCAATTTTAGTATGTGTTTAAATGGTACTAAAATTTGAATTTCAACCGATAATTTGGTACATACGTGTAGATTTTGGGCAGAAGGGTCCAATGCTAAGCGGCTTTGAGGAGTTCCCAATTTTAGTATGTGTTTAAATGGTACTAAAATTTGAATTTCAACCGATAATTTGGTACTTACGTGTAGATTTTGGGCAGAAGGGTCCAATGCTAAGCGGCTTTGAGGAGTTCCCAATTTTAGTATGTGTTTAAATGGTACTAAAATTTGAATTTCAACCGATAATTTGGTACTTACGTGTAGATTTTGGGCAGAAGGGTCCAATGCTAAGCGGCTTTGAGGAGTTCTCAATTTTAGTATGAGTTTAAATGGTACTAAAATTTGAATTTCAACCGATAATTTGGTACTTACGTGTAGATTTTGGGCGGAAGGGTCCAATGCTAAGCGGCTTTGAGGAGTTCTCAATTTTAGTATGAGTTTGAATGTTAATAATAATAATTGAATATCAACGGAAAATTTTGATCTTTTCTGAAAGATTTAATATAAACCGAAAATATTGATATTCACATACCCGCATACATTGCTTGCAAAATCGGCCAAGCTATGGCCGAGGTTGAAATCTATATATTGCCTTAATTTTAAAGAAAATTGCAAGTAATAAAAAAAACCATAGATTAATCGTAAATAAAATTTAATATTTAATCACAAAATTTAATCTACAATTGTTCAAAAACTATGATCCGTTTGCGTTTGGGTATAAGGAATCGAGATATTCTGCGCGTACTGCATTGAATTTGGGACTGATAATTAATAAATATGAATCACAAACAAAAAACGTTTTATTTATTATTACATATTGACAACAGGCAAAACTCGATATTTAAGGCAATGAGAATGTCATATCGTCGGTAAAAGAAAATCGAGATGATGCCTATTAAAAATATAATTTATATTATAAAAAAAACAAATAATTCAATCTCACATTTCAGATTTGACAGATAAAACTATGTACATATTTTTACAATTTTTTATCCTAGATTCAAATCATTATTTTATCCGGGTAACAAACCAAGTGTCATATTAAGCGGTTATCTAAGACACTAACCGCTATAGTTAAAAAAAATCCGCTGTATACAAAGTGGCGCCACCGTCGAAAAACGATGGTGACATATATCAAATCTGTTCCTATATTTCGATAATAGTGAATTAAAATGTGTAATATGTCATTTGGATTTTAGTGAAAAAACGAGAAAATTCTTATCCAGAATTTCATTCAAACTGGAAAATTTTTGAATAAAAAAACACGACTATTATATGACTTGAAGTTCTCTTAATAAAAAAACGCATCTATAAATTTGTAATAAGTGACGTGACACGACAAATAGAATTATCTGGCAGCACCAAATATTTCCTGATTTTTGACGGAATATTGACGTTTGAAATACATATGACTTTTCAGTTTTGTGTTTGTCATATTTTTATGTGTGTTAATGTTTAATGTTAACTATTGAGAAATTCAAAATTTTTTAAAGATTAACAATTATTTATATATGTATAGTAATTTAGTGAAAGTTTCAGAATGAAATATGTATAAAAAAATCCTTTAGTTTGCTAAGTATTTTAATATTTTTCCATCAACGCTGAAATTGTTTACAATTTGTAATTTGTTATTTCGAATAAAATGTTTAAAAAAAAAAAATGAAAATCTAACATTTTGCCAGCCTCCATTTTTATCCATTTAAAATTTTCGTTCAGCTTGTCATTTTCGTGTAAGCTAGCCAGTATCACTTACAAATAAAACGTGATGAAAATTAAATAATTTCAAGTGACTTTTGACTTTTTAAACGACTACTAGAATATGGCGTCAAATGGTAGTTATCACACCAACCGATTAACGTCACTTCAATCGATATTAGTTCCAGTCGTGTTCGCCTTCAAGAATATCATTTTTCTTGCGATGTGACGTGAAGTTCATCTTGCGATGTGACGTAGTTGTATCCTTCACACGTCGTGTGAAGGATACAACTACGGGAATTAGGGTGAAAGTTAAATTTTATTTTATTTCGTTAATCGTGAATTAAAATATATAGTTTAACATTAAATGTATTGTATACAATACAATTGTTACAAAGCATTTGATACAATTTTGAACTTAAAGTAGGAAAAACTACGACTGAACAAACTCCACTAAATTACCTCGAAATCGTCGAAAAAAAAAATTATAAATATAAAAAAAAACAATTTCTTTACAAAGCTTGATTAATTATGTCAACTAATATTTAAGACGTTTTCGCTATTATTTCAATGTAATTTTAGACGATTTGGGAGATTAGTCTAAATTTGATTCTGTTTTTATATTTTGGTTTATGATGATCTCAAATTTCTAAACAGCGGTACATTGATGATTTTAGAGGATTTGGTCATTAATTCTAAAATTTTGGTCTGTTCTTGTATTTTAGTTTATGACAATCTCAAATTTCTATATCGCGGTAAATTGATGGGATTTGTTCGGTAATTTAATAGTTTTACTTTCTTCTCAGCTATTTGTTAGTAATTCGTTGTTTTTGAATGTTAGTTTATCAAGCTCAATTCAAATTACTATTTTACCGTAATTTGATGGTCTTTCTTTGGTAATCCGGTATTGGCCCTTTAATTAATTTTTTTTTTCAACGCGCAAACAAAATAAAATAAAATATTTAAATGAATGTAGAGGACGGCTTGAAGTAAAATGACAAATAAAAATTTGTCTCACTCACTCAAATAGTTCAGTATATGTTAACCAAACAAACATAAAACAAAAATTTATTTTTCTGCCTAACCTCACTTAATTATTTTGATGCTCAGAAACATACCATCCTATCTTGGCATCAACGAAAATACGTTTACTTAGATTCTACCAGGGATCTTCACCAGATTACTCTCCATTTCTCTCTTCTTTTGATGAAAACTATATGTGTACCTACATATACATATATTTTATAAACAAATAAACCTTAAATATGTGATAGGTACAAGTGTGTCCTCGATTTTTGCTTTCAATTTCTTGTGGACTATTAAATCCACACAATGTTTTGTTAATAATAAATCCTATAACCATCATCATTCACCGATATAAATTGCAATTCACTTAAATAAAACTTAATTGCTTATATTTGTACACCAAAAATAAAAATAAAAATTAGAAATGGACGCAGAGAGAGAAGGCAAAAAACACGTGTTCTCCATCAAATGTTTGTGATTACTGACCATTCGTTTTTATTTATTTTCAAGTTGTTATGAAGTTTCAAAAAGATTTCTGTCAAATCAATTCGATCAAGTTATAAACTTTCATTAAATTTTAAGTTTGGTTTTAGTTTTGGCCTGTGGATAGATTTTGTTTTACGTAACGAATTTGTAATTTTACGCTAATATCTAGTTAAAATATCAAGTAGATTGTTTCAGTTTACTTAAAAAAAAAAATATATTACCTATTATATTTTTGATGGCTGATTTAAACGGACATATTTTAAAATGTAAAACCAGTATTAAATCCTAGGAATTAAAATGTTAACTCCCTTCCAATAAAATCGTCTAAAATGATTAGAAACGCTCCTTTTTCTCGAATATTTTAAATTAAGATGGCGTACTCGGGCCTAAACTCCCAACTCAGGATCCCAAACTTAATAAAGTCTGGCATTTAAAAAAAACATCTTTTCAACTTTAGAAAGTTTTATCAAACAATGCAAAGAGGTAGGTAATTTTTTATTTACCAGTAAACGGTAAAATAAATTGGGATGACAACCGGTTGACCAGTAAATTACTGGCAAATTGAAAACTAATTATAAATTGTTAAGATCTTGTACCTACATTAACCAATTTCAGTATAAAAAGACATATACGTATCCTTTGATAACTATAGTTCTGATGTCATATGCAGACTTTCGAATTTTACATTTGTACGTCTAGAAGTTGCTATACGCACCGATATAGTTACTTGGTCTTTGGTTACTTCATAAATTTATTATTACCAAATCTGTAGCATTGATAAACGTAATATTCATCGTAGTTAACAAGAGTTAAAATGAGTTTAGTTATTAAGAACTCAAAAAGTTATTACGAGTACCATAATATAGTTGTCTTTTGAACTAAATGCTCGTCATTTTATGGGGTTGTGTAGAAAATGTAGGGGATTCAAAATACCCAGAGCCTAAAATGTCCTTTTTTATTCAAGAATGTATTTTAATGGTTCAGTTCACCCGCAGCATAAGCTCAAGCGCAATATCAATACGCAGTAATATGAAATCCTCTGAACTTAATTATTCCACATATTATCGTATTTTTGAAAATGCCAATTTCCTTCTCTACACACTTGATTGTTGCTGACTAATATGGCTAATATGAGTGAGTATTCTTCCATCTACGACGTAAACAATTCTTCCATCTGCAATCTAAGATAAATACGAGTTCTATCCCGAACTCCGTATTTTTCATCAGAAATCATCAGCAATTACTTCTAATATTTCTTTACCTAAAATTACCGTATTTCGGTAAGTTTCTAAAGTCTGAGGAAAGATTAGCCGAAACGTTGTTTAGTTTGAATTGTTTCGCAATTTAGGATGAAAATGACAAATCCTCAGATTGTTCAGACAAATCTTTGGTAATTAAGATTACCTTGTTAATTGATTTTGAAATTGTTATTCCTTGCGATATATTATCATAAATTTCGGTGCTGAAAATATGCTAATTTATGGCCATTTTGGGAGTAAATAAATAACCAAAGTCTTTTGTAAAATGAAAATTGCTTGCCATCTAATCCGCTTCCTGAACTTTGCAATTTTTCTAGCACGGCCAGAGTAAAACCAATAAATTAAATATAATATTTTCAGTTTATTTATTTAAGGATAAATATAGAATTTTATTTAACAAATTTTCTTACAAAAAATAACAGTATTACAAACTTCTTCTTATATAGATCTACTTACACATTATATGCATGCGTTAATTACAGATAATTATTTATATAGTATATAATTATAAACAATAAGCTTTGTTAATTTTAAATTTGAAGTAATCGTCTTTTTTAATTTTAGTAACTATATACATTTATATTACAGGCAACAACGAGTACAGCAACAGTAATTAAATACGTAATTAATCCTCAGTGACGAGCTTTCAACTTGAAGATTAATTTCATTAGAAATAAACTCATTTAATTAATTAATTAATTATTTGTAATGCTTATGTTTCATTACTAACGATTATCACAGAATTTTTGGTTTTAGTTGTAAGTTTTTCATTCTTTGTCGATTTAATTTGATTAATGTTGTGATTTTTATTGATTACTCAGGTACTTTGCAGCCCAATCAGTTCGACCTTTGGTTTCGACTGTTGTGTGCTTATAATCAAATGAATTATCTACAAAATAAATTGATTAATTAGTTAATAACAAATCATAAACTAAAATTAACTATTGACTAAATACAATACAAAATATTCAAGGTGAATTATGCTTAATGCTTTTATTATGTTGTGAAATAGATGAACACTATCTTACTATCTACAACTACACCTATAAAGTGAAATTTTGAAATATGGTTCAAAATGTGTTTATAATTCGTTTGTTGAAGGATAAATGCGATTATATTTTTCATCAAATTCTTCTGAAATTTGGAAATGTATTGAATTTCAGGATCCGATTAAATAATTGCAAAACTATGCTATGCTCGAAAATATCCCCATTATCAAATAGATTTATATAGCTTATTGAATTTCAGTAAAGCATTTGATTGTATCTGTCATCATAAAGCACTTCAGAGTCTATTTGCATTTGGGTTTTCATTCGAATATATTCATTGGCCCAGAATCCCACTTTATGAATACTGAATTACTCTGTTATGATCGAAATGCATTGCACTTAAACACAAAAAGATGTACTCGTAAAATTCAGTTTGTTTTAAAAGGTACATCATCCATCAATTTTTATTACAGCTTGGCTTATAATCTGTGCCCAATCCAAGTATGGCTCGGAGACGAAAAAGTTACGATGAGACAGAACTAAACTGTTCAGGCAAACTAATTAAAAACATGTGTTGAAAAATATAAAAAGTGTACACCAAGATTAATTAAAAGGAAGTGTGTATATTTCCGACACCATTACAAGAAGCGAATGCATTTTAATAAAAATGAGGTTTTCATCAGTAAAATAAATCTGTACGACTTACCCAACTTGCTGAAATACTTTAATTTAATTGAAACAAAAAATTAATGTAAATTTATGAAATTGTCCACTTTTTTCTCTGCGTTACCATTTGGTCTCCAGAAAATTTTGACATGTTTTATTTATTATCTATAGCTATTAAAATTTGAAAAGAAAAATTCGAAACATATAGAAAAAACATCACTCGACGATCTCAAACCCGCCGTTATAATTAAATAATTTTTTAAACGAAAATTTCTGACGTTATCTGACAACATGTTTTAGCTAAATTTTTTAATCTTTATATTTTAATGGCAACGGAGTTATGTTGTTAAATTAATAGTTGAAAAATGAGAAAATCATAAGCAAAATAATTAAATAAATGCTCAATATCTAATAGCGACTTTTTAAATTGGTCATACGATTTCTTTAGGTTTCAGGTATGGGTTATAAACTGAACCGAAAACGAATTTTCGCTTATTCACCAAAACTTGCATTCTCCAGCATAATAAAATAGAGGAATCATAAGGGATCGTTAGGCAATAAGTTCTGGATATCAAGACTAACTATAACATTAAGAAAACTGAACTACTGGTCAACATACAGTTTAACACAAAGTTAGGTAATGAATCCAAACTACCAACAGACATAGTACAAATGCAGCATGATTGAATCGCAATACTTACAAAATTCTTACAATCGCATGATTATAAAATAAACAAAATAACGAAAACTGCTTTAGAACTTCGAAAGCTACATCGATGATTTACTCATATTCCTAAAAAGAAACAGAAATAATAGAAAACAAAAACAATAATATTAAGAACCAATTTATGGCTCTAAAATATAGTCAAAATAAAATTTACAAAAAATGAAAAAAAAAATCAAAATTTACCGGCCGAAAACTATACACTACCAAAGTGGTCAACACCCAATGAGTTCTGAAACCACATTCAGGAAATGGAAAATTAAGTGGCATGTAGAATAGCATCAATATGGTTATACGCATGAATAAAACTAGGGCAAAAATTGTGACCTTTTCTATTATTTTATTATTTGATATTATGTTCAAATTTTCAATATTAAGTTACTGTCAATTTAAACTTTGTGATTTAAACCTTTGAAATAGAAATTCAAATTCTAAACTAACTTTACGTATACATATAACGAATTCGTTTTGAGTTTCAAATCAAATTTTCATAAAAATATGGAATTTTACGAAGTAATCCATAAATTGAAAAATCTATCGAATGGAACTGAAATGGGCATCAATTTCTGGAATATCTTAAATAATTTTCAAGCTAGCCAATTCTAAAAGCCATCATAAAATTGAGTAACTCAATTAGTATATAACAAAATAAATTCTGAGAAATTTGAAGAATTGTAAAATTTATAAAAGATTTTAAATTTTGAGAAATATTCTGCGGGTTTTAACAATTTGTAACCTCGGAAATCAAGAATAGAATCCATAAAATATTATCTGAAATTGTAAAATTTGAAAAATAGTTTGAAGAACACGAATTAATCGTTGTAAATACTGGTGCACTGCTACAGTTCTATCGTCGAATTCTTATTGCTTATTTAAGTATACGAGCAAAATTATTAATTTTTGCTTTATTTATACATTATATGTAAGTGTATACACTTATTAATAAAATTGTGTGCGATTTGATATTTATGTACCTTTTCAAACTATACGTGGAATATAACCAAAACATATAATACAACTCACACCATATTTATGTATATGCACCTAGTCGTTATTGTACACAACATAATTATCTACATATTGGTTTAAAATATACATAATTATGTTATACCAATTTTATAAATCAAACAATTTTGACAGACCTAATCAATGGTTGTAGTTACACACATAACACATATAATTTCATTTTAACAGATGATAATTGCAGTAATGAGATATAAAATCCGCGCGGTTAAATTGGTCCGAAAGGGAAACACTAAAATTGGAGAATTTAGTCTGATTTGACATTCACAGAAAATAATTTTATTTTAATTTTTTGGCTTGTATAGTTTCTAACCTTCCATAAGCAACCTTTACCTAGACCTAGTTTTTGGTAATATTAGGTGGTTTTGGTAATACATATTGTAACTTTTTATGAACCGCAACTTCGTATAGACAACACTTAAGTTAAATTTTTAACTGTCAAACTGGAATATCTAACTTGAATTTACGATAATCAAAATTGCAAGAGGTAAAATTTGGCGATCGCTTAAATTTGATCGGAAATTATAATAAATACATCGAATAAATCACACAATTCAAAATCATAATTACATTACAAACATTATAGCGAACTTTGAGATCATGCGTTTACATAAAACGAAAAGCTGTCGCTTAATTAAATTTATATGTTTTCAGTATAAGCCTTGATCATGATCGATATCTGTCTAGATCTGGTGAGTTATTATTTTAAACTAATGAGAAATGTTCTCTTTATTCAGTCAACTTTGTTGGATATAGATGAGTAACAAACAAGTATTACTAAAATTATATAATACCAGTTTCTTAGCAGTTTAATATAAAGAGACCGAATATTTATTTTGGTGCAGCCTGTAAAATTAGCACGATAAAAATTGAGTATTCTTGGAACCCAAAAATATTTTTACAAATCCCAGTTTGAGTAACTCAATGTTCTATAAAACCATGTCAGTGTCAAATTTGAAATCTTACGTGTTACTGAAAACAATATGCAAATAGTTGAAATTGATTTTTCAAATATGTATTCCCGATCCGACCGACTTGATTTCAACACTAAAAGTTCATTCATCACTTTACATCGTTTCAATCGGACAATTATCAACCATTAAAATGAACATATTATATTTTTACTTACTATTATCACTCCCAGTTCCACCATTTGCCCATCCAATTTTCTTATCTTGTGGCTTGATCATTTCATCCCAAGGAAACACTTTACCGTTTGCCTTGCCATTGTTAAAATCATAATTTGAGTTTAACATTGGATTGGTGCCATTTCCCAGATTCCTAAAAAACCAAAACAAAAATTTAAATCAATTAACATTTAATAAATTATTGGTCTGGGCACTTGCTTCTGATTAGACACAAAAACTTGGGATTGTTGTCTTCGCCGCGGTGCCACACTAGCGCTTGAATGATTCGGTTGCTTTGGTTTAAATTCCTCGCCATCGAATAAATGATTCAGATTCGGATTTCGATTATTACTCTTGGCAAGGGGAACTGTGTTCGGAAATTTGGTTGGATAGTCACGTGAAAATGACACAGTACCAAATAGATCATCAATTTTTGAGTCTAAATTTGGTCGGGCAGCATCACCCAAAGGATTTTTTATTTTCGTGTACCCATTATTGTTGTGGTTTGAATTAATTTTACTTCTAAAATATACAGAATAGCGCATAAATATACGTCATATAGTGAATTGGAGTAATTTTATTATAATATTTACCCCAATATATTCGATAGATCATCATCATCGAGGCTAGAATCATGAAAATCCCATTTTTTACTCGGTGACTTGTTATTGGAAAGGATCTGATGAGAAGCTCTTCTAGGCTTTAATAAACTTAAATCCGTATTCTTACTATCCACAATCGTTGACGTGATCAACGATGGATTATTATATTTTAGTTTACTGAATGCGTTGTACACTTTTGTGTCTGTCAAATCGGTTAAACTATTTGTATTACCATTGCCAAGCAAACCATTTAAGCTATTTACTTTATTATTTGGCTCATGTAGGAAAAATCCATTGTGATTGGTCGATTGCTTCTGACTATCGGCCACATTGAAACCATCGAATATCGATAAATTTTTTATTTTACTATTACTATTATGGCTATTACTGTTATTAGTATTGTTATAACTGCTGATGTATAAATTGTCTGTGCTCTCCGTCAGCAGCGATCGGTTAACGTATACGTCATTAATTTTTTCGCTCAACAAATTATTCAAAGACGTATTATCAATAGATTTCCGCTGTTGTTGTTGTTGTTTATTATTACTATTATTGTTATTATTTTGTAGATCCAGAGAGTTTCTATAAACATTACTAGTATTACTATTTTCACTTAAATTACTGCTAAATATGCCATTTAAAAAATTTACATTTAAACTGGACGTATTGTCATTTAGATTGATGGTTTGTTCCAATTTTGGTATACGCAAACTTTTCACTGAGATCAAATCTATTTCAATGCCACCACCATTATTATTGTTATCGTTGATTTTCTTATTCATTATACCGTTTAGTATGCTGCCATTATACGAATTTTTGTAGTCCGCATGGCCATTTAAATCAGTGCCACCGTTTAACATTTTATTTATGCCATTTTGTTGTAGTTCAAGTTTATCACCTCCATTCGAAATAATCGACCCGTTTGTATGCCCGTATGAACCATTTGTTAGCACGCTGCTATGCGACGTTAAATTTGTTATTCTATTGAGACCAGACGCTTTTTTGATGAGATTCGATTGCTGGAAATACGGATAGCGTTGAGATTGTTGGGCAGTGGGTCTCTTTTCTGGATCCCATTGAAGTAAGTCTTCTAGTATTTGGAGACCGGATGAACCGGCGCGTGTTATTAATGCGCTTAGTGCTACTTTGGGACATTCTGGAAATCGAAATTGAATTATGGAGGCTAAACGATGTCCTTCAGGCCAATCTTTCTAAAAAATTTGAAAAAATTATCACACTTAGAATATATTTAGTAATGTAAAGCTACCTTTTCGGGTGTTCCTAAAACAGAACAAATTTTGAAAAGTTGATCAACCTCACTAGATCCCGGAAACAGCGGTCGAAATGTATACAGTTCAGCCATTATGCAGCCGACGGCCCATAAATCTATCGAACTACCATATCGCGTAGAATGTAACAGGACTTCGGGCGCGCGATACCATCGAGTTGATACATAATCGGTGTATGGTGGCCGCGATCTAATTTCCCGCGCTAAACCAAAATCAGCTATTTTTACCGTGTCTGGGCCGGAGCACAGTAGATTTTCTGGTTTTAAATCCCGATGAAAAAAACCATGCCGATGCATAAATGCCAATCCATTCAGTACTTGTTGTAACATACTGCGTATTGTATCCTCGGGGAAATGTGCATCCTGATCCTTAATTAGCTGATATAGATTTTCTTTCATGTACTCAAATACAAAATACAGTACATCATTCTCCCTAATGACTTCCTTTAGCTTAACGACATTTGTGTGCGATAGTTTCTTTAATGACTGCAAATAATAAACAAAATAGTTTCCGTTTACCATATTTGTTCACCAACAAAGCTCCTATATGGTAAATAGTAAATACCGAAAGTAAGACAATCTATTTTTGATTAGTTTCTAAATTAAAATAACGATATGAAATAATGTTTTTTCTTCATCAATGTTAGTTTCAGCCGAGTAACCTAAATTATAGTGCGGACCATGCTTAAAAATAAGGGGTTTGATAGTTTTATTTCGTCATACGCCGCATAATACTGTAATTAAATCATAAGGGAATAATAACACTTGTTAACGACTTATATACAACAACAATATGGTATTTGATGTTAATTAATTATTAAATTATATAAAGTCTAACGTTAAATGTATTTCTTAAATTATGGGTCATAAAATTGTATAGCATGTGGTTAAAAGTTATAGATTTTATAGTTCTAATAAAACAATTCTAATCCACATGCCATAAGCAATATAAATATTGAGTAATAAAAGACGGTCAAATTTTATTTAGATGCTGTTCAAACTGTATCAGATTTCTTGCCAATCAAAATTAAACAACCGGATTTATACGAAATATACAAATTTGAATAGAATTTTGTGAAATCCCCATTTATATACAACTGTACAATACAACTTTAGAATTCAAATCAACTTTGTCTCAGATAAACATTCAAACTGTCATCAATTTTTCTTAAATACATATATGTAGTAATTAGCATATTTGATAAAGTTATGTATAGACGACCCAATCATCAAGTTTGAAAGAGATCGGCTAAATATATGTTAGCTGGGATCGTGAGATGTCGGATTTGAATCTTAATAACAAAAAATAGATTTGATTAGAACTAAAAAAAATAAATTAAATTTAACTTGTTTGTGTTTTATTTGCAGTGCAAAACGCTTCGTATATATAATATGATATGTACATATTACATATTTACAATAAACTCGAAGGATTCAATTTATATTCACCCGTTGAATTTGCCAATTTTATTCAACTCAAGGTTTTTCGCGGTAAAATTCCTTATGTGCACTAATATATGTATAAAGAATCAAATTTATGTATAAAATTCGAATTGGGAACGATATAGGTAATAAAACTATCAATGTTCCTTTGAATGAATGAATATCGTAAACGTACAGTACAATATTATCATAATATTTATAAGAATGAATAAATAATAACAATAACAACAACAGGAATAAAATAAATACATATATACATAAATAAATCAGTACCTTGACTTCACGTAAATTCATAGCTTCCTCCCACGAATAATATTTCCGTTTCATCCGCTTAATGGCGACCTTTTCGCCTGTATCCTTACGTTGTCCAAGTACAACGCTACCGTATGTCCCGTCCCCAAGGGGATTTAACATTATATATCGATTCATAATAGTGGCTATGAATTTTTAATTTTTTTTCTTGAAACCACCCACCCCTACTGTACTGTTATATGTAGTATAGTATAGAAGAATTTTTTTATAATTTTAATAGCACTAGTGTTATACAATTTATGTCCAACTTTTAAACTTTTTCATTTCATATAAATTTTAAATTTTTTTTTAACTTTATTTGTTTTATTTAGTTTTGAAGGAAACCAATTATTTTTCTCAGAATTTTCCCGTATATAATATTGGCAGCTACTATTAATTTTGCTAGTGGTTGTATGTGTAAAGTATTACCTGCAATTAGATTTAAGTTTTATGATTAATTTATGTTTTTTTCTAATGGATATAATATATAATTTATTATATAAAAGACCTATAATAGATAATGTAAATTAATGTCGATAGATATATAATTAAAATAGAAAAATGCGTCGGAAATTAATAAAATAAATTTCTCATTTCAATACACAAATTTGAAAGTAAATAGAGTATATACTATTAACCGATAATGACTGTTAACTCTCTATAGTTTCAAGTTCTATAGCACATATGTATTTTTGTAGATATACTCTGTAAACAAAATGATATGTTGTGTGTGCTTTTATGTAGCGTGACATGATCTAAATAAGTAAACATATGCGGAAGATTTATACCAAAACCATTTTAATAAATAAAGCCTCCATGTTCAAAACAAGTTTAATGACTGAACGCTAATTCTACGGCAAGATGATCTTATAAAAACAGTGTACACAGACGGAGAAGGTAGGTAATATAAAAATTTCATGATGTTATTTGTGTTTCAATGTTTACATTTTTGTTTTGATATATATTATAATAAAATTATTGAATAAATAATGTTTACATGTGTTTACAAAAAAATATTGTGCTCAAACTTTTATATTTCGGTGATTTTTTAAGTGAAAAATTGGCTTGTAGTGTGTGTTTGAAGTAAAGAAAAACCATTTTTTACAAAATTGCATAGTTTGGTGATTTTAAATTGACCAGTGGATTTTTGGAAAGTATATTGGCCTCCGTTTCAAAATCATGAACTATACCTAAACTCAAATATGTTGACTAAATTTTTACTACCATTTGCTATACAAAAGTGGAGACATTTATTTTTTCTTGCGTCCTTCATAGTAATTTTAATTTTCGCGCTATCTTGCTTCAAGATGACCTAATCTGACAAATTTCGTGGAACCTCGACCTGAATTTGAGATTAAAGTATAAAATAAAATAAACAAATTAGCTTTTCAAATATTTTGTATGATTTTAGCCAGAGGCATAACAATACATTCTTATCTCTGGTTTTAGCATAGAGAACAACAATAAGAGTAATAACTGTCATACATTAAAATGGTATATGAATCGAGAAATCTATCTTTGTATAATAATTGAGTTGGTATTTTAAAGAAAAGGAACCATAACTATTTGTATAACTATCGCTTTTTTAAAAAGTTCTCTATAAACCGAAAAATAAAATCCAATTAGCTCCTTTTACTATATATGTATTTTTACATTGCAAAAACAAAACAATGAAATTATGAATGAAACAATCAGTGGAGCATGCTTAAATGTAGTCAAAATGTTTGACATATTTCTTAAAGACGCAGCACTTCGGTCAAGGAAAGAATGTAAATTGTAATTAGAGTTTTACATTGAAATGTTTGGCGAATTTTAATAATACGAAATATTTTTTATATTTCAAGATATTTCTAAGTTGTACCAATAAAAACGAAGTTTGCACATAAGTTAATCGCGTTGTGATAAATTATTTTCAACACTATTATTTTCTTGCAACAATCTATTAAAAATTGTGACTCGAAAAGTTAATTAATATGATAAATGAACATTTACTTGTAATATTCATTATTTATTTTAAATAAGATTAATGATACGTGATAATATGTATTAAAATTAATGAAAACCGAACTTTAAAAACGTAATGTAACTCTTTATAAACATTCCTAACAAAATTTAGGAATTTTCATGCCTTTATTCTGTACCTTGTTTCGTTGGCAAAACTCCGACGCATTGGAAAAATTCAAAAGCGATGGAATTTTAACTACAAATTTAATGTTAGAATTTTGCTATTCTGTAACTCAATTCCATTGGAATTTTTGATTATTTTTGTAGAAAAATCTCAGTCAGAACATTGTGGTGGATTTTTTTGTAAAAGCATTTTTTGTGAAAAATATATAGTTTGCTTTAACAATATACATATTACATTATTAGCTTTGGTGACTACGCAGTATTGTTGTTCGGCGGCCATTTTTTTATTATATAAACATGAAAAAAAAATTATTTGCCAAAAAAGCATTAGCCATTCGTTTTATGTTATTTTTCTTCGTTATCTCTAAGGCTCCTATACAACAAGTAGAACTAAATGGCTATGTCTCTAATTTTGGTTTATTTGGATAAAATTTATAAATGGATTTGGGGTAATGTCATACTGTAAAACGTTAGCAAATTTAAAGTTCTTTACCAGTGCTTTCTGTAAATGGAGCACAAATTCCTTTTAGGAGCAGCTTGAATGATTTGGGACTAATTATAGAATGAATACTTTCCTGGAAAGAGAACATGAGTAATCATTGTAAAAGGATTAATTCGGTTATGTATGGTCTCGTAGAGTTTTCAGCTTCTGTTGGACTTCAAATCAATGAGTCCAAAACGAAATATGTACATGATCTCTTGTTTTAGGAACAATGGTACACTAGACTTTAGTAGTGGCCACAACACGAATGAGGGAGTGAGAAGGTTTAAATATTTGGGATCTCTTATCACTCACGAAAACAGTATGGGTGTAGAGAACGTCTTAGCTTTTTCAGATTGTCTTAAACAGCGTGAAGACCAGGCTCAGGATTGAAACCGTTGGAGCCAAATTGTTGACACAGTAAGGGGCCATTAATGACCTTTAAAATCGATTATTATTATATTATGGTCTCAAACTTCAAAATCGAATATATTCCACGGCGCTTACGGTGTACTCGTTTATAAATTAATTTTTCCACACATTAAATATTGTCAGCTGATCCTACAGTAACTGTGATTCTGCATCTACACATTGATTGTCTTCAGGTTGCATTTAATGATCCATTGATGATCTTAACTGGAGAAGGTGAAAATGCAACTCTTATCAAAGTATTGCAGGAAATGACTCAATTCGAATAGTTATCAGCCACAAAAAATTGGGAGAAAAGATTATATGTTATTCTTTACAGAAATTTGGATAGCCAATGACCATGATACAAAGAAGAAGATAACATAAAAGTTCTTTTTCTTTGGTGCGCCAACTTTTTTTTCTGGTTAAAAAAAGTACTAGAAGAGAGAAAACAAAAAAAAAATCAAATGTACATTTTATTCATGATTTGAAATCCATCAGAGTAGGATATGCTGCGCGCGAAATCCCCAATGAAAATGTAATTGTATTATAATCTCCACAGAATTTCTACAAAACGATATAATTTATAATTTTACATATTTAATAAATCTATCAAAAATGTTTATATACCAAAAATCATCTCAATCAAATAATTGAAAAAACAAATGTGTCGCACACGCACACAAAGAAAAAACAGAAATATTATAAAGATCATCAGATGTCAGATGAACAGGTAAAACAAGAGAATACGAGAAGGTAGAGCAATAACAGAGAGATAGAGCAAAAACAAAATATAATAGGCGCACCAACGTGTTTCGTTTCCTCGTAATGACTATATCTAATATAATTCTATCATGGCCAATGACTATAGGTAAAATCTAATTAATCAACTTAATAATTTGTTAATATTTGATGGTTGTAATATTCAGTAACTGTTGAATTGTTGATATATTGCTATTCAATTTTAGTATAAATTCTGAAATATCTTGTGTAATTTGCGGTTAGCGATTTTATTAATTCATATAAAGAATTTATTGTGTCAAAACAAGATATTAGTTAATTTTTCTAAATGAAAGGCATCTTTCTCTAAGCGTCAATATGGGTTTAGGAAAGGGTGTAGCACTGAAAATGCTTTAAAAATTTTTTTTGTACTATATGATTGATTCATGAATAATAATTATGGATAATTCGGCGGCTAAGTTCATAGATAATCACTATTATAGATATAAAGAAGGGTGCTTCCAGTACTATAACTGTATCCATTTTAAATAATATTTTTAAACTATATTTAAGTAAGTTAAAGTTGAAGTTGAGAACAGGCTATCGACAATTTTTGCAGTTAACTCGGGTGTTCGGCAGGGAGATGCTCTGTCCCCGATACTCTTTAATCTCATGTTGGAGTACATCTTTCGTAAAACTGAAACACCTCAGCGCAACATCTTATATCGCCAGTCCAATCAAGTGCTTGCATATGCAGATGACATATGCGTGATTGGACTGAATAGCAACGGAGTGAAAGAAATACTTGATCCGCTTGTAGAGTTTTCAGCTTCTGTTGGACTCCAGATCAATGAGTCCAAAACGAAATACCTGATCTCTGGTTTTAGAGACAATGGCACACCAGATTTTAGTAGTGGCCACCACACGTTTGAGGGAGTGAGGAGGTTCAAATATTTGGGCTCTCTTATCACTCACGATAACAGTGTGGGTGAGGATATTAAAGTGCGGCTGGCAGCTGGCAGTCGTTCTTTATATCCTCTAAGGCCACTGCTAAAATCTAAACACTTATCAAGTGCCGTGAAGCTGAAACTTTATAAAGCGTTGATCAGGCCCGTTGTTATGTTTGGATGTGAAAGTTGGGCGCTGACGGATGAGTGCGAGAGATGGCTCCTTACATTTGAGAGAAGAATCATGCGTGTGATTTACGGCCCTAAACGCGAAATAGATGGTACATACCGAGCTCTGTACAATTTCGAGATCAGAGATCTGATGAAGATCCCCGATATTGTACATGAAGTTAGATCTCAGCGAGTACGCTGGCTCGGTCACGTTCTGCGTGCTGATCCGGAACGAATTGTGCAGCGATCTCTGAAAGGAGAGCCACCATATGGTAGGCGCAGAGGTCGTTGCAGGCGACGATGGCTCCACGATGTAGAGAACGACTTGCCCTCTTCAGATTGTCTAAGACAGTATGAAGACCAAGCTCAGGATCGAAACCGTTGGAGCCAGATTGTTGATTCAGTAAGGGGCCAGTAATGGCCTTTAACACTGTTATTATTATTATTTAAGTAAGTTATTATTTGTATATATGTATTTATATTTATTATTAAATTCTGTATTGATTTTTGTAATTTAAATGTTGAAAAATGGTCGAATGAATAAATAAATAAAGATATATATTTTTTTAAAAGTGTGTCATTTACCTGAGTCATGTTAAAACGTAAGTAGCGGGGCGATCACAAGCCCTTTCAACAGTTATCCAACATTGGTTTAAGTTACGATCATAATATTTATACGATGTAAATGGTGAGTCATGCGAACTTAATGAAATAAAGGTTCTTGCTGCTTGCAAACTTGATCAAATGGCGACTCACTCTTATGATGATGAACACATCTATGCCCTTCTGTTAGAATGAAAAATTCATGGAGTGAAGTATCGTTCATGACCGTACAGGCTGGCACAGAGTTTTACAATATGTAGATGGGCAATTAAAACTCGGACTCGGATCGTCACCGGTCTAAGTGAGCTGAATTAGCCACTCTAAATCAACTAATTAATCATATTTTGACTTTGAAAATAACTCATCATTTGCAACGTATTTAATATACCAGCTAATTAGGAAAGACAAATATAGCATCATGTTATTTTCATTTAGATTTCCAATATGCCCTTCATGATGCCCTTGTTATGTTTAATAATGAGCCCGTCAAGTATAGAGCGTATGAAGCATTTTTTTTTAAATCGGTTTTTTGGGCGTATAAATTTGTATGACTCATTAACAATTACATCGGAAGGGCGTGTAATATTTAAAGATTTCGTGTGGCGTATAAACCAATAAGTCCTGTCCAAGTCATGTTAGACAGTATTAACCAAATTACGCCATAATTAATTGAGTTAACCAAATTTAATTATTACATTATACACTTAACTATAGGCTATATATATATGTAGATATAAAATAAACATAAGACTATGCTTTGTTTAGGATTCTATACTTGTGTCAAGTCATACCCAATAGGATTTTTAGTTTCACCCCAAATAAAAACTTAAATTTTATAATATGTATATTCAACGTATTATTTAAACTTCCCTAGTTTTAATTAATGCATACTTCGATTATGGTAAAGAAAACTGCTCTCATAGTCTTTTATATGCATTGCAATTTATTTCAATTAACTGTATGCTAATTGTAAACTTTATATATCACCAACAAACCACTGAATTTGTATACGCAACAAAGTCATTAGAATAAATAAAAATGGCTCATCTGGAAACAGACGTGCAGAATTCTTCTTCGTGCAGTGAAATTAGAAGCTATTGTCTCTATTTGTAATTTCGCTTTGCAGCGGTAGGCTACATTAAATAAAAGAAAACGTTTTTGTTTATTTCGAAGAATTATTGTTTTGTTGAAAAACAAAACAAAAACGTTTGGCAAATAACATGGCATACCTAAATCACATTTTATATGGAGTTAAGTCAAATAAATTTTGGAGCGCTGCATGCAGTTATTATGGACATCCATGGAATAACAGCATATTACATAAATGCCCTATTCCCGACTGAGACCTACGCATATTTGATTTATTATTAGCATCTGTATTATTAATATTTAGAGACTTTTTATCGAATTTAAGCTGTCCATTATGTTAAGTCTTCTGGACGTATTACACCAGGAAATCTATTTCAATTATGTATCAAATTACTTAAATTCAAATTTAAAAATGAATTTTATAGGGATTGTTCTTAGAAAATTTCAAAATTAAAGGCAAATCCTTATAAACATAGTAATGAGGTCCAACACCGATCTAAAGTTATCAAAGTAGTTTATAAATATTCATTATTTTCCCTTCCCTTAGATTTATAGATTGATTAAAATGCAATGATTTCGCTTCACGAAATTTAACACTTGTCTTGTTTACGAAGTTAATCACTTGTCAATCTTTAATATTTTTTTAAATAATGATATCTTAAATCTAATAAATAACAATAAATAATAAATTAATAAAACTCTGTATATTACTATTGAACCAAAGAGGAATTCTAACGTGACGTGAATTTCTAAGTTTCTTTATGGTTCAAATTCAATCGGTCATGTCATTTACCAACTAAATTTTACCATCGACTATCACCATAAAACCAACGAGCAGATTTTTTTATCGTTTAAAACTTTGTTTTCATTAAATTAACTTCACAGTTTCACACTAAAAAGAAAAATTCTTCAACAGAAGCAAAACAAAATTTGCTTGTTCTGTATGAAACCTTGCACAAAATGAAATCATCGTAATTTCAAAATTTGTTATAATTTATTTTATAGGTTTCTCTTTTACTGTACGTCCTATTTTGGGTTAGTGTTTCATTTGCACAATAGTTACATAGGGCCGTGTGTCAATTAGTTAAAAAATTTATTAAAAATTAACATTTGGATAGAAAAGTCAAATTTAGTTTTGTTTTTTCATCATAAAATGAACAAATAAATCGAAAAATTTGATTTTCCAGTCAAAATTTTTATTTTTAGTTATATCTAAAATAGAAAAACTGATCAAACGCGAGTTCGTTCAGATGTTTCTATGAAATATAACTTGTAACGCTCAAAGGCTACTATGATTTTTATTCCAAATACTAATCCAAATTTACAGTCGTTTTCGTTCTCCAAAACTATTCAGATATCGCACTATTTTTACTGTAGTTTTTAAGAAACTCAAACAGCACTTTATTTTACTATATGAGTGTTTTAAAACGTCTTATAAACTTTTTGTATTTTTATTATGATTTATAAATTATAGTAAATGAAATTTTATAGCGCATTCATTATAGTAAATGAAATTTTATATAATTTTATCTCTAGAGCGCTTTGTTATTTCTCCGTTGTATCTTAGATGATTTCCCTACCTACTGCCATCATAGCTGTGTCATCAGCGAAAGTGGCTATATCATGTTGTTTTGTGGGATTGGAATATAGTGTATAGTAAATACTGAAGTGGCCCAAGTACGCCTCCTTGTGGAACTCCTGATCTTATTTCCATAAGCTCAGAATATTCATCTTCTTGCTTAAGCCTGAAATATATTTCTGTTATATATGATTCTGGTATTATACTGTACTGTTTAGGTAGAATTAATTTGAGTTTGTAGATTAAACCTTCGTACCAAACTTTGTCAAAAGCCAGCGCTACATCAAGGAATACTGCGGAACAAACTTTTTTCTTCTCTAAGGTCTTCTCAATAATATTGGTTATTCTATGCATTTGAAATATAGTTGAGTGCTCACTGCCAAAAACAAATTCATGATTCGAAATTATGTTATATTTTAAAATTATTAATTTGAGTCTTTTTAATAGTAACTTTTCAAAGAGTTTAGACATTATCGGCAGCAACGATATAGATCTATATGATGTTAATAGATGTGGCGGTTTTCCTGGTTTGGGAATTATGATAACCTCAGCCACTTTCCAAAGTTTTGACACATTTATTTTAACCTAAATGTAGCGTTTATGATATTAGTTAACATTATCGTAGCTTTTCTCGGTAGCTGCTTTATTATTTCTCCGATAATCAGGTCGAACCCTGGAGCTTTATATAAGGTTAAATTGTTTTTAATTTGTTTGCTACTTCAGTAGGCAATGTAGGTGTGACATCTTCAAGAATTTCGATTATGTTTTCATCCAATGTTTGTGGTAATTGACATTCATGAGGTTGAAACATATTTCCAAGATGATTAGCAAATCTTTCAGCCTTTTCTTTATTTTTCCTTGCTCATGTTCCATTCAATTTCCTGATAGGATGAATCGGCATTATTCAGAGTTTTAGTTGCTTTCCAGTAGTGTTGCTAATTTAGCACTTTCAGTACCAGGTTTAGCACTATCCAATTTATTTTAGCCCCATAAAAATCAGTTTTGCACCCCCAGTGCAATTTGGCACTATATAAATCTTTGTAGCACTAATTCTAGCACTTTCAATTTTTTTTATAAGATATATCTACTACAAATATACGAGTACACGTATATACGAGTAATCTTTCAACAAACATACGAGTACAGTTAAACTTAACGTTCTTAATTAATGTATCATTCAATAGGGATTTTTATGTGAGCGAAGGTGGCAGGTGATCTTAAATATTCACATAATGAGCGCCAATTAGATATGGTTTAAACTTCGGACCAATATCGGTTATAACTTTCCGATATATGTAGATCAAAATATTTGAATAGAGTTAAATAAAGCATTTTAATAGATTCTGATCCGACATAAAAGTCCTATTATGAAAAATTGAGTATTTGGCAAATAACTTTCACAATTGGTAATTACATTATTGATATTTGTAAACTATTTGGTCCTTTTAAACGACAAGTGTAAATATTTTAATTGATTCCGATCTAACATTAAAGTTATTTTATTAATAGCTTTTTGATAAAAAATTTGACCACTGGTCGTACCAATTGACAATTAAATTTTTGAAATTTATAACTAACTACGACTTATTTACTGTAAATATTTTATTTGATGACAAAAATGTCATTTTGTGAAAAGTTGAGCTTTTTTTTTAAAAAACTTTCAACTGTCGTTGAACGTTTTACTTATGATAAAATGAACATTTTAAGAAAGGTTTTACAATTGTACTGAAAGTTTAGGTATTTGTAATCATGTGCTTCTATAATTAAAAAACGAATGTAAATATTTTATTTCACTCTGATCTGACATAAAAGCTATTTCTTGTAAAATTAACCTTTTAAAAAAAAAAATTCACATTATTGTTCTTCGAATTGTAAATCAACATTTAGATTTTTCAATTATCTGTTTATTTAAAGAGAACATATATTTGTTTCCGATCCAACATAAAAGTTATCTTATGAAACAATTAGCTTTTAAAAAAATTTCATATCTGCCCTTCAAATTTCAAATTAAATGTTTAATAATCATAATGATTTGCTTCTAAATTAAATAACTACTGCTGCAACATAAATTTTTTTTAATAAAAGCAAAGCTGTTTGAAAAAAGTGACCCTTTCACTTCGAAAATTTATATGTATTAAATATTATATGTATAAAACTTTTTTTTTAATAATCCAATTAACTACAATCCAACAAATACTTCATTTATAAATGATGAGCTTTTCGTTAAAAAGTTTCACAATTGTCCTAATTGGAAATTAATTAATTTAATATTTGTTGATCATTTCCTTTTGTAATTAAATAACACTTGTACAATATTTATTCAATTACGATCCAACATAAAAGCTCCTTTATGAAAAAAGCACCATTTGAAGAAATAGTAGTGTTTCTATTTTGTAATTATTTGTTTCTCTAAATTAAATGATAAGTGTATTTATATTATTTTAATTGATTCCAATTCGGCATAAAACTTTCAGTCTCTTCCAATTGGAAATTTTAATTAAAGCATAACGGTAAACATTTTAATTGATTCCGATCAAGCTTCTTTTATTAAAGAGTAAATAAAAATAGTTTGTTAAATAGATTCCAATCCGACAAGTTAAGTTTTTTGAAAAAGGGTTTTACAATATTGCTCCATTAGAAGTACACATATTTTGATATTTGTAATCACTTATCTGGTTCTTTAATTAAAACAGAAGTGAAAATATTTTATTTACCCCTGATTTCCTTTAAAAGCTATTTATTACCCCTGATTTCCTTTAATAGCTATTAAGTTGAGCTTCTTCAAAATAATCTTCACAATATTGTCATTCGATTATGTTTATAATTAAAAAAGCCAATATCTGCTTCCGATCTGATATAAAACTTATTTTATGACAACGGAGCTTTGTGCAAACACTTACTTGTTCTTCCAATAGGAAAATAAAATTTCGATATTTGTAATCATTGGCTTCTTTAATTAAAACACAAAATGTTAATTTTTATATTTTGGAAAGTTCTTTTTTATGAAGCAAATATCATAAATTTTACTTTGGCGTGTGATTAAAAATTTAAAATCAAAAATGTATTACGAAAAGTTTATTAATTGCTGATAGCTCTGCTATATAGACATTTACAACAATTTTTAAAATGGTTTTTCAACTGTTTGGGGCCTAAAACAGTGATAACGAAAAATTTATAAGCAGCTCAAAAAATAGTTTTATGGTACGAAGGAGGTATATATATTATAGCCGCTAGTGGCTAGTTATAAGTGAAGAAACTCTTTCTACGTTCGCATTTTGTCTAAAAATGAGCACTTCTTTTACAAAAATTAATAACTTTTGGTGAAAAAAGTTATATTCATTCCGAAGAGAGTCTAATTCTAATTGCAAAATATTCAATTTGTAATTACTTTCTAACAATTTATAAACATTGGCAATGGCAATCTAATAAAATTATCAAAAATAATTCGAATTCGAAAAATGCTTCATTCAATTTGTGAAAGGGTTTGAGCAATTTAGAAATATGGAGCTTCACTTATTTTTAGAAATGTGAGTTAAACATGGGAAGATAAGTACATAGTAACGTTTTATCCATAAACAATTTCAATGAAATTAGGGATATAGAATTTATACATTTTGTGAATGAACCAGGGCCTAAGTTTACGAATTGAAATTATTTAGCACTCTATACTGTCAATCTAGCACTATCTTGACATCTATCCACCAAAAATAATAGTTGGATACAGTGCTTTCCAGAGCGAATAATATTACTGCCATTCGTCAACTTAATTAAGTATTAAAATTAACTGACCAATTTTTTAATTTCTGAATTTCTCTTGTTAATTGTTGAGTAAGATTGTTTAATTTTTTTCGGCTTGTGCAGCTCTAGATTGGTGCCACTTTTTTCTGGATCTGGCGTTTATCCCTAATGATATTTCTAATTTTTATTGGATAGTTATTTCCATTTAGCCTTGATTTGAATTCTGTAGTACTTTCCCATGATGGTTGTTGAATATCCTTAATGAACTTTTCTACTTCTATGTCCAGTCCAGTTGATCCATAGTTTTTAAAGGAACCTTCAAAAGTATTCTATGTTAAGGTGTACTTTGAAACTTCCCCAGTCCGTTTATTTGTTGGTTAATACTGGATTATTCCCTTTTTGGATGATATACTCGCTTAGAGTTAGGACTATTGGAGAATGATCTGATCTCATATCTTGACTTTCTTCGACTTTCATAAAATTATTAGAAATATTTTTGGTAATACGGACTTAGATAGCATATTTTTTACCTTACAATCTAGGTTTGCACACGTTTTGTTAGTTTCGTATAAAGAAAGATTCAAGAATAAAGTTATTACCGTTCAAATAAAAATATTTCGACGTGTTTTTAGACTCAATGACATGCGGCAAATTGGAGTATCGAATACTTAAAAGCTAACTAATTAAAGCATGAATATGGTTATTATGGTCTATGGGAGGAATATTTGTAAATTGTTTTATTACATTTGAAATTATTTTGCATAAGCCGAAACCGCCCTATAAGAAATCCTTGAAATGCAAATATGTATATTGCTTTTTATCAGACCGAAAATGTTTAAAATGTACATATATACTTATTCTCGTGCTTAACTTTTGATGGTCTAACAAACAATTAAATAATTTTCTTTTTAGTATAAAGTTATATATTTTTCACGTCAAGGGCAATACAACATCGTATGTTATTTTCGACTGTTCATTGATTAGTAAGTTCTTATATAAAAATCGTTTTGTTTTAAATTTTAACATTCATTCTATGTATATGGTACCATTAAAGTACTGTTAAGTCAAGCTTAATTGTTTCCACTGTACAATATTACAACAATACAATATTGTATGTTACTCTCGTACCTACCTGTATACATAAAATATTATTTATTAGAAATTCTGGGTTCCAACGAATAATTAGACAATTAAATTAATTATATATGATATTAGAATTCCACCCACTATAAAAGAAAGATTTTACAAATATGTGCCATAATATGTATGTTATTGTATTTATTTATGTACATGATGTCTAGTAACAAAAATTAAAAGATGATTGTACACAACATGCTATTAGAATATTATAAAAAGCGGTATACAATGAAACATCCTAAGCTTTTATTATTTTTATACATAACAAATCGATTACCTGTGCGACCATCAATCGATAAAGTTTCAAATCCACGATTTAATATAGTTTCTGTTGGGGTATAACTGCGCGTTTAATTATCACCATTACAATAAAAAAATGATTTTAATGAATTGAATGTCATTATTTCGTTTAAAAGATATATTTAATTAACAAAAAGTCCCTTTTGTCGATGTATATCATTATGCAATTGAAATGATTATCAATGTCACATAATCGTGTGTGGATATGCACTGTGTATAGCATAGACTAAAATCACGCAACATAAATTGTTTTTTCTAATCGAACAAACAGGTCATTGTCGCATAAGCAGTAAATGCACTTTATGTATTACATTACGTGCGAAATTATTTGGTAAATAAATTAAATAGACGCGAGCAGACATCATTAAATATTAATCATTAATTTGAAA
Organism: Tipula unca; assembly: GCA_951394425.1. Taxonomy (NCBI): domain Eukaryota; kingdom Metazoa; phylum Arthropoda; class Insecta; order Diptera; family Tipulidae; genus Tipula; species Tipula unca. The sequence goes on from OX596381.1 coordinate 113,130,768, forward strand.
TATAATTCATTTTTCGGACGCGATTGATTAGTGTACGAAAGAAAGGACATTTTTGTTCCGGAATGTCGAGGGGAACGCAAATTCAATTTGAAGTATATACTCTGATACTCGCAAAATATATCTGTTTACAGGCATTACAATTAAATTTTACAGTGTTTTTCGCCAAAATATCTGCGTTTCCAGCTTCCAAGAGAGACTTCCTAAATAAAACCAACTTTCACTTTCACCTTATATGGCGTAAATTTTACATCGTATATAATACATAAGTATTATTAAAAATTTTCATAATGTTATTTAAGTAGTTAATAAGTAGACAATTTATTTCGAAAAGTATTATATGTATATACATATATATGGGAAAAATCCAAATTAGCAGGGCTTTAAATATTGGGAGAGTTTTTAGAGTGCTAATAGAATACCATATTAAGAGATCATCTTTAAAAAATTATTTTACAAAATTGTATTTTAGCTATGAGAGTCCTAACATTCTTGAGTTGATTTTCAGTTGACCACTAGTAAAATGGTTTCTGTCTTTGCTAAATTATCTACTCGTAACTACTAAAAGTTATTCCATTTCTACAATAAACATTCTAAATTATGAATTCAAATTCACAAATGATATGAGTAAAACATAACTTAAAAATCATGTTCTTTGTGTCGGTCAAATAAAATTTTTATTACCGATACAAAAAACATGATTTTTAGATTATGTTTTACTCATATCATTCATTTTGTTAGTTCCAGACTTCCAGCTGTCCATAGCAAATATAACAAACTGAATACTAGTGTAAACTAGAGGTTGGTCAACTAGGAAGCAACTATTATTTATAATCTATATGTTGGACATTATGTCCAAAACCAAAACTATATCTCGTAACTATAGGGTTGCCACCCGATGTATTTGTGGTAATTTACGGTTTGTACATATTTTCGTTTAATTTTTAATATCTTATTAGGTACCTTCTTTTTTTCGAGTTTTCATAGTTAAATTTCATATTTTAAGTTTTGTGATAATAATTAATTTACATAACTATGTACAAGAAAGTCAATAAAATACAATTAAAATTAAATAAATATTTATTTTAATATAGAAAATAAATAATATATATGATGACAGCTACAAACAAAAATATTTATAGCTACTTTACATTTACATTAAGAAATAAGAACTAAAATATCAATTCCCTTATGTACAAATTAAATAATTTTGTTTTTGTTTTGTTGATATGATCACTGTAGTATAATTTTAAAAGATGAAAAAAATGTAACTCTGTTTTGTTGACCCGCGGTACAGATGTCTCGCAGAACAATTTCGTGAAAAAGCTTGAAACCAACCAAAACGGAAAGAGACAACAATAAAACTATTGAAAAAAGAAAATGTCTAAATTGATATTCAACAATTATTTAGTTTTGTGATTATCATCTATATAATTACATTCATTAAATAAATAAAATAATTAGATAAATATAGAAATAATATAATTTTACAAAAATATTATTTGATTCCAGATACGTGAAACGAATAAATTTATAATAATATATATACCGTATTATCAAACATTTGAATGCATCAAATATAACAGCGACAAAATCGGACTGAGAGTTGTTCATCAACTAGAAAATCATTTGCAATCAATTTGCAAATTCAGAATTTGTCTGATACAAACATACGAGTACAATCAATGTTCAAAATAAACGTAAATGCAAAAGGTAAACTCAATATTTGTGTGATGCAAACATGCAAAATGCAATATTGTTTTAACTTTTAATTGTTAGGAGAAAATTTTAACAAAATGTTCAGTCTTTTAAGAGTCAACCATAGAAAAATTATGAACTTAAAAAAAATTAAGAATTTTAACGAAACCAATTATTTTTGTTTTTTTTTGACATTCAAACCATAGAAACTTAATAATTCTTAAGTGACAGCATTTTGTTTACATTTTGCATAACCAGTAATTTTTTGTGTATTACATTATATGTGTAATATATTTAGAGTAATATGTAGAAAATAGCAGATACAATTATTATTATAGTTAATAAATAAAACTAATAAGTGTTTCAATCCATTAGTTTGTATTATCTAATGTATTGCACTATTTTTCAGATGATAATTAAAGTCTGCAAATAAAAAATAAATTGAAAATATTAGTATACTAGCACTGCAAAATGGCGAATTTGTTAAAATTATTTGTATTCAAAGATTTTACCTGCCAACGATAAAATTTCCTCGAACTATTTATTTTTACGTATAAAAAATATAAATTAATTTCACTAGAAAGCACTAAATCACAGATATATCTGAAAAAAATAAAATAAAATTATAGAAATATAATTGAATACGAAAAAAATAAAATTTAATGAGAAAATTAAAAATGGCACCTACCGCATCAAAATACTATTCACGTTTGTTTACCAAAAAATATTTGTTTTTTTCTATTCCCTTTTAATTTTTCTTAAGTTTGACCGAAAAATTTCGCATCCCTAATTTTTTTTAAGTGACAGATGAAATTTAACGAGGTTTCGTTGAATTTTTTACGTTACGTTATTTTTTCCATGGGCGAATACACAGAAATGCCATTTATCGCACTCTTAATTTTTTTTACGTTAATTTCCTAATTTTTTTTAAGTCATCCCTGGTTACCACTTAACATAACATCGAACGAGCAACATCAGTCAGCATGAGTAACAGGTGAGAATTTTATTCCCTAAATACCGTTTTAAATTAGTGTCTGTGTGTATATTGTATAGAATTAAGAGTCAACCATAGAAAAATTATGAACTTAAAAAAAAATTAAGAATTTTAACGAAACCAATTATTTTTGTTTTTTTTTGACATTCAAACCATAGAAACTTAATAATTCTTAAGTGACAGCATTTTGTTTACATTTTGCATTACTAGTAATTTTTTGTGTATTACATTATATGTTTAATATATTTAGAGTAATATGTAGAAAATAGCAGATACAATTATTATTATAGTTAATAAATAAAACTAATAAGTGTTTCAATCCATAAATAAAAAATAAATTGAAAATATTAGTATACTAGCACTGCAAAATGGCGAATTTGTTAAAATTATTTGTATTCAAAGATTTTACCTGCCAACGATAAAATTTCCTCGAACTATTTATTTTTACGTATAAAAATATAAATTAATTTCACTAGAAAGCACTAAATCACAGATATATCTGAAAAAAATAAAATAAAATTATAGAAATATAATTGAATACGAAAAAAATAAAATTTAATGAGAAAATTAAAAATGGCACCTACCGCATCAAAATACTATTCACATTTGTTTACCAAAAAATATTTGTTTTTTTCTATTCCCTTTTAATTTTTCTTAAGTGGTAACCAGGTAAGACTTAAAAAAAATTAGGAAATTAACGTAAACAAAATTAAGAGTGCGATAAATGGCATTTCTGTGTATTCGCCCATGGAAAAAATAACGTAACGTAAAAAATTCAACGAAACCTCGTTAAATTTCATCTGTCACTTAAAAAAAATTAGGGAAGCGAAATTTTTCGGTCAAACTTAAGAAAAATTAAAAGGGAATAGAAAAAAACAAATATTTTTTGGTAAACAAACGTGAATAGTATTTTGATGCGGTAGGTGCCATTTTTAATTTTCTCATTAAATTTTATTTTTTTCGTATTCAATTATATTTCTATAATTTTATTTTATTTTTTTCAGATATATCTGTGATTTAGTGCTTTCTTCGTGAAATTAATTTATATTTTTTATACGTAAAAATAAATAGTTCGAGGAAATTTTATCGTTGGCAGGTAAAATCTTTGAATACAAATAATTTTAACAAATTCGCCATTTTGCAGTGCTAGTATACTAATATTTTCAATTTATTTTTTATTTGCAGACTTTAATTATCATCTGAAAAATAGTGCAATACATAATTGATTGTGAACATTTACGCATATATACATATATTATACATTTATCAAATTATATGCATATATATATATATACAAGTATAAACACAGGATATTCCCGGTACAACAACAAAAGAAGTTCATTTAAATTATTTAGTTGGGATAACTGTAATTCCTGATTCATGTTTGAATTTTGAAACAAAGATTTAATTTTTATAAAAATAAATCACACACTTGTTAAATAAAAAACTCACTAACTTATTATCAACAGGATCAGATTATTTCTAACCTTTTTTTTTTTGAGATCGTTTATTTATACTTTTTTTGGTGTCGTTTCCCTTCTCAAAAAGGTGGAAAAAAAAATTTCGAAATAAGATTTTATTTGATGACGTCATATTACCCAAGCATTTTCGAGGGGCGTTAAAAATTTTCCATCCTGTCCATCCTCCAAAAGTCCATCCTGTTATTCTATTGAAATTGTTTAATCTACCTGTTCTTTATGACTTTCTAAATTATTCTCACTATGGTAATATGGGTGGTTTATTGTATTTGAACCTCACCCTCTAATTTCGATATATTTCAGCCTACAAATTGTGTTTTTTATTATATGAGTATACATAGTTGTCATCTCACCATACCTGATTTAATTTCATCGTTGTTTGCGGAATTATATTGTATGTAGTTAACAATATTGAATATTATCTAAACTTACAATTTGAGAACTAACTCAAAAACTAATGGATTGAAACACTTATTAGTTTTATTTATTAACTATAATAATAATTGTATCTGCTATTTTCTACATATTACTCTAAATATATTAAACATATAATGTAATACACAAAAAATTACTAGTTATGCAAAATGTAAACAAAATGCTGTCACTTAAGAATTATTAAGTTTCTATGGTTTGAATGTCAAAAAAAAAACAAAAATAATTGGTTTCGTTAAAATTCTTAATTTTTTTTAAGTTCATAATTTTTCTATAGTTGACTCTTTAAGTTTGACCGAAAAATTTCGCATCCCTAATTTTTTTTAAGTGACAGATGAAATTTAACGAGGTTTCGTTGAATTTTTTACGTTACGTTATTTTTTCCATGGGCGAATACACAGAAATGCCATTTATCGCACTCTTAATTTTTTTTACGTTAATTTCCTAATTTTTTTTAAGTCATCCCTGGTTACCACTTTAAGTGCATAATGAAATACAAAACAAACTGCTAAACAGCTAAAATGTTGTAATTCAACCGGGTAGGATAATATATTTTGAGCGTACTACAACTTCTGTCAAAACATATTTTTTTTTTTTTATTTCTCTCATTTTTTTTTTTTGTTTATTGCCATAGTCGTACATAAAATTATTTAATTTTTCATAGGGTTAAAAAAAATTGGATTTTTAGAAATTTATGAATATGTATAATGTACATAATTATGTACCACAATACAAAATTGATAAATATTTTTTACAATATACTTGTAGAAAATAATTCCACCCATTTTATTTTAGATAATATAATTTAATTTTAATAATTTTTTAAAGGGATGATTAATCTTATATCCCGTTTACACGAGAAGAATAAAAGTTTTAAAATAAAAATTAAAATAAATTAAAATAAAAATTTTCACGCATTTTAACAACAGAAAAAAAAAACACAAAAAAAAATAGTTTCGCCGGCTATGAACGTTTTTATATAAACATCAAAAAAAGCAAAATGGCCGCGTAATTTTGTTCTATTTTTGGTATACAAACAGTTTAGTTTTAATTTCTTTGATAGAAAACTAAAACTGATTTAAACTAAATTGGGTGGCCATAATAAGGATTAAATACACTTTAAAACTGCACAATTATTTTTAATTTTCATTCGTGTGAATTAAATTGCGATCGAAAAATTTTGAAAAAATATGCACTTAACACTTACCTAAAAAAGTTAATTAAACAATTTTTATAATTGTTTGTTTTTGTATTAATTTGCTTCGTATTGGAGCAATTTGTCACACAACACTTAATTAATTTAGCCATCTTACATTTTTCACTTATAATTTTTAATTTTATTTCGATGTTAAAACACACAAACACAAAACATGAAATAAACAAAAAAAAAAAATTTTTTTTTTACAGAAGTTGTAGTACGATTTTCTTATTCTCTTTTCATACATTTTAAGTTTTCCACTCTCTCTATATATCTTTAGTCTAGTACAGTGATTGCGAACCTTTTTTTCTGGTGGGTCAAAATTTTAAAAAATTTCAATTTAGAGTCGCGGGTCAAACTAACTACATATCTTCAAAATTAAAACAATTATTATATTTACTTTTTTGATTACACTTTTATTTAAAAAAAAATTATACAAACAATTCAGTAAACAAATAAAATATAATTTAAATAAATAAATATGACAAAATTAATGTTAAATTTGCTGCTGCTTTTCAGATGATAATTTTTGTATATCTGGTTTATAAGTTGTTGTCCTTAATCTCACACATGCAGCAGTCATTTCTTTTCCGAGTCGATTTCTTTCCGAGGACTTTATATAATTCAATGAAGAAAATAGTTGCTCACAGTAATAAGACGATCCGAACATTGTTAATACAGCATCAGCTAAATTTTTTATACAAATAAATGTATTTGGCATAAAATTCCACGCTTGGAGTATAATATTTTCAATATTTTCTTCTGCTGATTCATTAAAAGAAATTTGGGAATTATTTAATTCTATTTTTGCAATTAAATCTTCAAATTTATTTCTCCATAAAAAACTATTTTGAAATTGTACCAATTCTATTTATAAATTATTAATTAAATATTCGACCAACTGAAGAACTTTAATTCCAAATTTTTAAATTAAATTTTATGAGGATACATGATAAATTTTAAACTAGTTTCCAGTTGTTTAAATTGAATAAATCTGTTTTCAAAGGATTCTCTGATTTCTTCAATAATTAATACATAGTTATTGATTTTATTCTCGTTAACCTCAATATTATTCCCAAAATGCGTTGAACTTTTAAAGTGTTCAAGTAAACATGGAAAATATTTCAAAGTTTTCATATTCAAATCTTTTATAAAAATGTCCAATTTTAACACAAACGATTTAATGTTTTCATACGCGGCTGAGCCATCGAACGTTATTATATAATAAAAGTCCTGAATACTGAGAATCAATTTCGGATAATAATTCAGCGAATTCACGCTTATTCAGAGCTCGTGCAGATATAAAATTGACAATATTTGTCACTATTGCCATAACTTTTGAAAATGGTTGTAATCCTTTTATAACACACAGTACCTCCTGATGAATAAAACAATGAAATTCAACTAATGGACGTCCAATGTATTGTTTGAACTGTGCAATAAATCCAACGTTTTTCCAACCATGCTTGGAGCACCATCTGTAGTTACGGAAACAATCTTCTTTATATCAATATTCATTTCTTCAAACTCTTCTTTAAATCCATGCATAATATCTACACCTGTTGTTTTTCCTTTTAAATTTACTAATTTTAATAATTCTTCTCTCATAATATTCGCAGATTTGTATTTAGCAATTATTGCAAGCTGTGCCTGACCAGTTATGTCGGTACTTTCATCCAAAGAAGCCGAAAACATTTCAGTATTTTTTAGATCGGAAATTACTTGCATAGAAGTATTTTCGTCCATAGTTAAAATTCTTTCTTTTCCTGTGTTCCGACTAATTGGCAATTCTTTTATTCGTTTTATAATTAGATCTTTTTCTTCAGAGCACGAGCTCCAACAACAAAGGATAATGAATCAAACTATGTTTTATAGTTTATAGTACTTCCCTGTGCCTGAAATTTCCGAAGAAATTTGAAATGCGATGAGTGGCATTTTGTCTGATGATAAATCTGGTGAACACTTAGGTATGTAATTTATTCATACTAAATGTACCAACTCAAAATATATACTTTTATTTTACGTAAAATATAAAACTATATGCCCAATCAACCAAGATGAAAAGCATTTCGAGGTTCCATTAGCTCAAACAGAAAAGAAACCAGACCGAAATCCTAAACAAAGGTAAGCTCTAACAGTTTTTTAAATAATTGTTACAAAATATTATAATATTTGGCTTTTGCAGCGAAAACGAGATAGTTGAATTGAACTCAGATGACTCCTTAGCTGACCCCAACTACGAGGCACGATCGGAATCTGATAGCAGTACAGGAACTCGAACTACAAAATAATTTAAGAGAATCTTCACAGAAGAAGTCAAGGTACTTGCCCAAAAATGTGTTGACTGCAGTACAAATTTTAATATTTTAAGAACTTCCTCTACAACCACCCAAGTTCAACCAGCTACTACTATCGATTTAAATTCTGGAATCAAAAATAATCCACCATCTCGAAAGAGAAAAATAAATGTAACTAGTTGAAAGTGCAACGTAAGAAATCTAAGCCTACAGAAAGGTAAATCGTACATCGATATAATAGGAAATCTGCAAGAACAGTTAAAAATATTGAATGTACATGCACATTTAGATGTTATGACTCATTTGATCACGGTTCGTAAAAAAGATATCGGCTAAACGAAAATCAAATAAGAATCCTGTAAAGAAGCGTGAATTTACCTATAATTATTTTTTCAATTATGAAGAACAAATGATTAGAGTATGCAAGCAATTTTTTTATGAATACGGTAGACATAAGTTCAACACGTTTGCAATGGTTTTTCGAAAAAAAATGTACATAATTAAATTACTGGTATTCCATCATCTCCCATAAAGGGAAATCAAAAAACACCAATCATAAAATCGAGGTTATTAAATTTCTACAGCAAAATAAGCGAATAGAGAGCATCATGTAGAAATATTCCGTGTCTGGACATTCACAGCTACAGAATGCGATACGCACAGCGCTATCGAGAGACAGCTAAAAGAGACAGTTACTAAAACAATTTTATTTTCTAATTATTTTCCATTCGTTTTTGTTCCAAAAATTGGAATTTTTTGCGATAGGGGTGTTCAGTAAACTTGAATTTTGCTATATTTCTAAATTCTTATAATGAACTACGCCTAAAAACTACAATTACATTCAAATTAAAATAGACATTTTTAATAGCTTTTCTATGAAATTATGGTCCATATGCAAATAATTGTTCAATATTTAAATGATACATAACAGTATGAAATACTGATACATACAGTACATATTCAAACCAAACCATAAACATTTGTGATACGCATATGCAATTTTAATAATTTTAAATTCTAGTTTAAACCAATATACGTATGATGAAAAATTCCTTTTAATGTAAGATAAAGCACCTTGGCTATTTTAAAAAAAATTAACTTTTTATATCAATATTTGAAAAACTTTTAATTTGGAGATATAGATTAGATTTGATTATCTCGATTTCTGGTTTTTGTCGTTTGTAACACTTAAATATTCAGGAGACGATATATAATTTTTATTAATAATTAATTACTTTTCGGTTTTTAGAATTAATCCATTAAATCTAAGTATTATTTAATTTTAAAGTTACTAAATTGTCCCACAAGAAAACAAAAATGGTTGAAGACCACAGACCAGAAGAAGTGCGTTAAGAGAATAAATTTAAAAGATCTAAAGAGAATAACATTTTGAACCTGTTTTCGAAAATTCTGATAACGATACTATTTATGATCAAGACGAATTTCTGAGGTATCCTATTATATTGTGCGAGTTTCATATTAATGTAATTGAATATTGGAGGACTTGCTTTTGGAAGAGGTAGAAATAAGTACATACGCTCAAGAAAAATATTGCAAAGAATCGATTTAAAATAAAAACAAAAATTGTTTATTAATCAAATTTGTAATAGTTGGAAAATAGTTACCATTGATTACAAAGTTAGGTTAAGCTATAATAGTGTTACGCAGCCTACTTCATTACAGTTCATTGATTAAAATTCTAAATATGGCCCTGAATTATTTTTCTGTCTCGTTTTCTCCTAGAAATTTACTCACTCTTGACATTTAGTTTAGGCTACAAAATAAAATAAAATAATTTCCTTATTGATGTGAAAAATGTGTGACTATACAAGAACGGGGATCGAAATATGTTTTTTGGTATTAAGATCGTTCATGCAAAAACCGGACTTTTATTGAAATCGTATAGAATCGATTTGGAAATTTAAACATTTTGAAGAGGCATTCGACAGCTGATGCAGAGAAACTGAGAACTGTGAAAGTCTTTGACCAAGAAACTATTTTGTTCAGGACAATATCTCAATATTGTTGAGGACGTCAATCCAAAACCGAACGTAAAGAAAAAAAAATAACTGCAAAGATGTGATTGAAAGTTGTAACAAATATTTTTCTGCTGTTTTTTTAGCTGTAAAATTATATCAGTTCATACAAATAAACAAATTAAATAACTATAAAATAATGCCGTTTTTCATGTGTGACGTTGCAATTAAACGCAATGGTTGATCGAACATTAAAGCAGCGTACATAACATCGGGATAATTTTCCATATAATTTATTGCCCGTCTCTTGAACAATCAAATCACTTATAATGATATAAGCCCCTTCTACTTGTGCCATACTCGATTATAAAAACAAGAGTCGTCGTAGACAAAAGAATCCGTCATAGACAAAAGAATCCGTCATAGTATCTAACTTCAACTCAGTACTGTGGAAAATTCTCCCGATGTTATGTACGCAGCTTAAATGCGTATACTAAAACGTGGTACAGTAAAATTTGCAAATCCTAAAACGGCAATAAGTATTTCATAAACAACAAATTTTTTAATTTCTTTATTCCATTATGTTCCAACATATTTGTTATTAATGAAAAATCATCTAAACTATTTATTAATTAATTGCCGGCTGAAAAGTCGAACTTTGGAGCGGACGGCCACCTTTAAGGCACGCACAGATGAATTTGGAACCAAATTCGTACTTTTTATCCATTTTTTTTTTTAAATCTTCCATATTCTTTGCTGCCTTGCGGGTCGTCCTCAATTTAGTTTTCATTATTGCCCAATATCGTTCGATTGGACGAAGTTCAGGACGGTTGGGCGGATTGACAAATTTGGGAACAACACACACGTTGTTAGATTCGTACCATTCTAATGTTTTTTTAGAGTAATGACATGACGCTAGATCAGGCAAAAACAAAGTACCGACTTGCTGCCCACGTAAAAAAGGCAGGAGTCGCTTTTGGAGGCACTCCTGAATGTAATTTTCCGAAGATATTGTCCCTTGCGTGATGTACGGAGCACTTCGAGAGCCACATTGGCAAATAGCCTGCCAAAACAAGTATTTTTTCGGAAACTTTTCATGTTAGATAATTTTAAATTTCATGTCGACACTCAGTTTATCCTTTACAGAATAATATTGGTTACCTGGCAGAGATTCGAAGTCAGCTTTAACGTAGTTTTCGTCATCGATTTCCAAACAATCATCTTTTTTGTCCACCAAAAGTTTGTACAGCATTCGGCTTCGTCGGATTGCCGTAGCTTGTTGTTTATCTTCACGCCGTGGTACTTTTAATTTACTGAGCGATCGAAAATCAAACTTTTTTTTAGTTCGAAGAATTCGCACATAATTTGTGTTATTTTTTTTCGCTAAATCCCTCAGAGATAGGTTTGGATTGTTTTTCAGAGCGCGCACCACTTTAGTCTCCAATTTTTTACCAATATGGCTCGATATGCATGTTCCAAATTTTCTATTGACGCTCTGAGTCTCCATAAACCGAATTATAGTCCTTCTAACGGTATAATATGTAGAATTAGCTTTTTTTGTGATGGATTTGTATGTGAGACTTTGATTTTCCAAATAAAATTGCACAACTTGTTTGCGAACTATCTCTTGATTTGATGACATTTTGCTAACGATTGATTTAAAATAAATAAATATTACACAGCCTGCTTTGTAACTTAACGGCAAATTACAATTCATGTTTTTATTTTTTATTTTATTTGGTGCGTTCGTCAAAAAAAAGCGACATTGTGTGCAAATTTTACTGTACCACGTCTTATGTAATGCAATGTTTCATTCTGATTGTGTGTACCTCCAGAATTCTAATATAGAATTTATGTTTAAAGAAAAAAGATGTGAAAATGTCCCGCATGTACCTTCAAACTTAAAGCAACTAGAGCTAATGATGATTGCCCAAATGAATGGCAACACTCTAGAAATTGTTTTGTCGGAATTGAGCCAAATCAAATCGATTTTTGACGGACATAATGTGAATATTGATGTAAAATTCAATTCACAGCAAAACTCAGTTTGAATCGGTGAAGGTTGAACACTTGAAACTTGAATATCTTGAGCAATTTTCCCAACAAAACGCTTTGGAGATTCACGGTATGCCTATGGTGGAGTCGGAATACACTGAGGATTTAGTTATCCATCTTCTTCAGAGAGGCATGTATTATAATGTCAACTAAGATAAAAAAGATTATTGCTATATGAAAATAAGCATCAGGCCTCAAGACAAGCTTGTCCGCCAATTTACGAGCAATTTATTAGGCGAAAAGTCAAGGAAGATATGTTTACCGATGGATAGCCAAGTTTATAGTAATGAAAGCCTGACCAATAACAAACGGAGATTATTTTACGAAGCCAAAAATGTCAAATTTAAACTTGACTTTAAATTCAGGATCGGCAATAACAATATTTTCATGAGGCAAACTGAATGAGCTGAACAGGGAGTAAATAATCTCGTATAGAACGCTCATCAAAATATTCATTCCTTCGATACTAAATCGCATGTAATCTTTTTGGCTGGGGTGTGGATTGAAAGTAAAGATATACTCGTACTGTTTACAATTTAGATGATTTTCATTTGTTAGATTGCTGCAATAACAACTGTAGATCTGGTGGTGTACTAGCATAAGTGAGAAATACCATTCCGTTTACATTTTCGAGTACTCACTTAGCGTATTCTGATATTCTCAGGGTTAATTTGACGGTAGTTTAAGTTTCTGTCTTTATAGTTTATTTAATCTTAAAATTTAATTTTTCTTGTGATATGAATAGAAATAATTTAAACTGTAACCAGCTTAGTCCATACTAATTTAAATATTTTTCTTTCAATGATGTTTTCATTGAGATTGGAATCGTTAATTAATGAACCCACCAGGATCACAGTTTTAAGAAGAAGAAATTCCGTTCTAGTAAAGACATTTGCAGATATTTTGTCACTGTGCCATTCAATCAATGAGAGCTTTCTCTACAGACAATTTCCTGCAGCTCTTAAAAAAGCTATTGTAATTCGATTGTTTAAAGGTGACGATTCCAGTTTAGTGACAAATTATCGTCCAATATCACTCTTACAAAATTATAAACTTTTTCAAAGATTTTAGAGAAGTATGTAAAAGTAGATAAAAGCTAATTTATTTCAAAACGTTAATATGGCTTTCGAGAAGGTCTGAGCACTGAGAATGTTTTAATGCAATTAATGTCAATAATATATGAAAACTTAAATTCCAGCTCTTTTTGTTAACTGTATGTTTATTGATGTTAAGAAGGTATTTGATTGATATGGTAGGCTAATAGGTTGATTTAGGTCATATTTTTAAGATTGAACTCAAATAATGAACATGTTCAATGTGGTGTTCCGTTTTGGGTTAACTTTTATATATCATTTATAGTAACTCACTTTTAGAACTTAATTTGTGTGCGCAGTCAAAATAGGTTTTGTCGATGATTTAGCACTATTGTATAATAACAAATAAACCTTATCTGCTCTTTACTGATAATAACTCTGCATAAAAATTGAATATGTTGCAACTTTTAAATTGAATATATTTAAGTCTTATTAATGGAGTTTTATCCAGATTAAAGCTATTTTGTACACCGTTTCTACTCAAACATTTTCATTATTGCTTAGTTCAATCTAGGCTCAGCTATACAATTACTTATTGGGATGGAAAGAATTACAGTAATTTAAAGCGTTTTTTTATATCTCAAAAGTTTGTTTACGAAGTTTATGGAATGCGTCAAGGTGTGGCTCAAGTAAACCTATTTTTAGGAAAGTTAATATTATCACAATAAAAAAACAATTCATGCCGCTCTCATACGAATGAGACTAAGGCTTATTTGCCACGAACTCATGACGAAGACAACATAACAAAACTAAATTCTTGAAAAATTTCATAGTGAGATGGAAATAATTTAACTTTATTATTTAAAAACACGTTGGAATAGTGTTATGGGACCCGATAGTCACCACACTTAACATTATAGTTTCTAATTTTATAATCAAATTCAAATAATTCTCATATCTCTGTATACGTATATAAATATTTGCAGTAATTTTGGCTGTGTTCAAACAAATACGTTATTTTACGCCTATAGTTATGAAATAGATTCTGCCTACGACTTGCCTCGACACAGATTAAAACGTTCTAGAGGCTCGTGTATATACAGAAATTATTCTATGAACTACAACATATTAACAACACATACAACGTGCAGTATATCTCGAAAATTAATCACAATTTAAAATTCTAACCACAATTTTAATTACAATCCATATATACGCTGTAATCGATACTAGGAAAACTTCCAATTTTTAAACTGTGTGCAGCGAACCATTATATCCTGGGTAAAAATCAATACAAAATGTATTTTTTTATCAAAACGTACACGTACATAAACTACAAATATTGTAATAGAAATATGCGGTTTGTGTGTTTATATTTTCATTCTAAAAAAACAACATAAAATTCACCCTAAATTTTCGTGAACAAAAATCTCGTTTCTTTAATTGTCTGTATTAATTCACCTGAACACGCACTTTTGTGTTTTGGAAATTGATTGAAATCGATAATTATTATCATTCTTCTATTTTCCAAACTATTTTTATTTATTTGTTTATACCTACATGTACACTGAGTGATGACCATGAAAATCTGTACGTTGGTTTTTATAATTATCTAAATATTTTAAATCACCAACTTTTTAATAATTATATATTTACACTGTAAGATTCACTTGTATGTTTGATTTAACCAAGCCACACATTCGTATTTTAATCTACATACATAGATGTATGTACATATAATCATAACACTTTACCAAAAAAAACTTTATCCATTAGTTTTCCCGTTCCTCACACTTCACTTTTCATCACAGTTAATTTAAAAATTAACAATTTAATTTTAACCAATTTTAATTATTAACTTAAATTTCACCATTTTCAGGATTTTTTTATATACTTATCACTGTACTACAGATAACGGTATACTGACAAAAAGAAAAACAATTCCGAATGAATATTATTGGAATCATAGCATGGTGCTGTATTATAACGAAACGATGGAATAAAATTTTGTGTTTATTTATCACGTTGCTATAGAATTACGATTGAATAAATAATAACGCGAGCACTTTTTTTTTATATACATAAGTATATGTATAGTTTGTATAGGTAGCACATATTATAGTTTTTCGTTGAACGAACAGACAGACGAGTAAAACTTATACGAAATAATAAATATTATTATTTTATTATTGTTTCTTAGGTTAGGTGCTTTGCCAGAGTTTATCATTATTTTCGCCATTGCGTCATAACTTAGCAATTTTCATAAAACGATATGTCAAAAGTTGTATTTTTTCCCATGAAGATTTCAATGAAATATGCATTTAGTATGCCCAATGAAAATACATATAATTATACAACTGCATGACAAAATCATCGGTTATGAAAATGTAGTTTACTTAAATCTCATTAAAGGCGATTTCGTATTACATCATACTGTCGCAGAATTTACCAAGTCGTTCTTTATACCAAAAAACGAGTGCCTTGAAGCTATACCAGCCAATTACAATTTTATTTCAATTAATTACACCAGGTCCCGATATTATTACACTTGCCGTTTGCGAGAAAACCGTGGGTGGTGTAACTTCAAATTGAACCTACACCGCCATTTTGTAACTTTTGATGTAATTGTGATATCAAGATGGGACTTAGGCCAGAATTTATTACAAATTAATTAAAGTTCTCTGGTAAGACGCCGAAAAATAAAACGTAATTATTTTGTGTAAAAATCAACTTATTTTAATAAAAACCTACTGAAACTCAAAGAAAAATATCAAAATGTCGATTTTATCACCTGTAATAATTTATTACACCAGACCGCCACTGTATGTATACCGTATAGTGTAAACAGTAATCAGTTATATCCCAAATATGGTGGCGGTTTGGTGTAATTAATTATTACAGGTGATAAAATCGACATTTTGATATTTTTCTTTGAATTTCAGTAGGTTTCTATTAAACTCAGTTGAGTTTTACCAAAAATAGTTAAATTACACCACTTGACACAGAGTCTGTACACCGTATATTGTAAGCAATATCCAGTTTTATCCAAAATATGGTGGCGGTCTGGTGTAATAAATTATTACGGGTGATAAAATCGACTTTATTGATATTTTTCATTGACTTGAAATAGATTTTAGCGAAAATAATTAAGTTACACCACTTTACAAAGTATATATTTACCGTATAGTGTAAACTATATCCAGTTTTATCGAAAATTTGGTGGCGGTCTGGTGTATTAAATTATTACAGGTGATAAAATCGACATTTTGATTTTTATCTCTGATTTGGCTGGTGCAGCTTCAAGGCACTCAAAAAACGGTGATTTAGACTAAAAATCTCCGATTAATGATCTCTCATTTCTTATACACTTTCTGATTAATTGTTCAAGTGCCCGATTTATTTGCTACTTCAAAAACTTAATAACAATTTTTTCGTATGGATGTACTCGTAGTATTGCATTCGCAAAAACAAATAAATATTCCAGAAAAATAATTTTACATTTAAATTTGCATGGTAGGATTAATAGAGTAGTTCCAGATTCTAGTTTAGGGATAGTTTTTGTCACCAAACCAGAAATATGTACAAGCCAATCCACTGTCATCTTTAATAAAAGAAATTTCCATGTTTCACCTCGAAACAAATTTAGTACTACCAAACCTAAAACTATATCTAAAGTCTGTAGGATATATGGATGTATGTATTTATATAGTGTTAATTTAAAATAGACGAGCTGGATTAAATTTACTCTAGAAACAGAAATTCCAGAATAAGACAGCAATAATTTGTAAATTTTAGACCTAAAAATTTCAAGATCCAACAATCAATATAATTGGTTTTGTAAAATTAATTCGATCATAAAACCTTTAACAAAACTTATTGTAGAGTGTACAAAAAAAGTTGTAATATTTACAAAGTGGAGATATTAATTATCATTTGAAATTTTGTTGTAAAGCTCTGAATATATTTTAGTAGAACTATAAAAGGTAGTTGAAAATGCTTCGTATTTATTTTTGTGGAACTAACAGAGTGATGTATTATTTGATGTTGTTAACCATAGAGTCTATATCCGAATAATGTCCTGTTTGTGCTAGCTTACAAATCTCAATGGTACTGATATCTCGTCGACGAATACATATTTCCGAATTCTTTCTTAAATCTTAACCATTTCATTTCAGCCCATTTGAACATTGTTCCATCGGTATTCACTGTTTGTCATATGCATTTTGATTTTACCACGGATGTAAAATCGTAGAAATCATGTTGCCTCATTCCGAAGAAAATCAAAAATATTGGCAGAACTTATTAATCTGATGAACCAATCAAGCGGGCGCTGTATTTGAACGTGTCTGTCTATGATTTATTGAATTTCAATCCCTTCTCTAATAAATGAAATAAGTTAATCAAAATATTTTCAGTGGGTTGTAGTATCGCTTTCAAAAATTGGTTATACACAGAGAAAATACTAAGTGTTTTTTCAAATAAGCAGGCCACTAAAATTATAAATTATTTTGTATTGAAAACATAGGGTAAACCTAAAAATATTAAAGGATTCCGCAAATGTATTTTATTCGATTGATATTCTTATCCAGGATTAGTATTTAGTAGGAAGGTAATGAAATAATAAATACTAAAACTAATAAGAATTAAAAAAAAGGGATAAAAGTAATTATTTCAATAATGTGTGCAGTATCCATCATTATCGATTACTTCACGTAATCGATTTGGCAACGAAGCTGCTAGTTATTGGCAAAAATTTGGGTTACCTCTTAGCTCTTCCCAATTTTGAGAAACATATTCTAAGACTACTTCCCTCGTTCGTGGGTAAAGAGGCTTCCAATCCTTAACTATATAACCCCAAACATTTTCTATTCGATTTAAGTCAGCGCTATACGCTGGCCAAGCGATAAGAAGGATTTGCATATTTCGATTTATCCAACTCATAGTTTCACGTGATCTACGAATTGCGGAATTATTCTGCATAAAGTTAGTTGGAAATTCCTCCGGATAAACAGTAGTCACTGACGGTATCATTATTTCATTTAGAATTTCCAAATATTCCCGACTGTTCATTTGTTGTGAAATTTCACATAACTCACCGACGCCACCTGCACTTATCCATCACTGGATATATTTTTCATTATATCTCATGTTTGGGCGATATATGTGCAGCTTAGCATGATGATCAGACCTACAAACTTGTTTAAATTATCTTCTGCAAAAGCTACCCGCGCTGCTCGATGTGAAATGATTTGTTTAAAATTTGTTTTTGAGCTGGAATTCGATGCTGAATTCCAGCGTTTTTTAATGTTCGTGAAATAGTTACAGCAGAGATGTAATCTCCTCTACAATATTTTTTCGTTGAACTTCATTTAATAATTTTGGCCTAGCGTTCTCAAGCAACCGATCAATGGTTCTTGTTTCTGAAAACCTCTTTATCCATTTCATTACAGTAGTTTTTAACGAAAAAAATATATAATTTACCATTTTACGAGACAAGTTTATGCAACTTACTGAAAAGCTTTCGTGAAATTCAATGAATTTATTTTCTTTATGTAGGGTAATTATAGCCCATTTTTGTGGAACATTTAGTTGCTTGTGAGTTGAATCACGTTCCATTCTGTACTGTTAGATTGCAAAACAAAATAATACTGAGTAAATGGCTAAAAAATGTTTCTGTATGTATTGTTGCGAATGTCAGATATCAGATCACCCTATTTTTTATCATAATTATATTTACAAATGTTAATATAAAAAAGGCGATTGTTGCTGCCATTAAAATCGTGAAAACGAAGTAGTTTTATGTTTTAGTGTACACCGATTTATTTAGATTTTATTCGATGAACGTCGATTGTAATGACTTTCATACACTATGAAACTATTTATTTGCGAGTTTACTTCGAAAATTGTGTCTACTGACAAATTGTGTTTACTGGGTGGTATTTTTTTTCACGTTGATCAATATTATTTGATCAATATATTTTTTTGGCTATATAGTTTTTAAAAGACTGTTTCTCTCACTCGGACCATATCACCCTTTCTTAATAAATAGTGCACATATGAGTTCGATTGCTGATAATATCCACCACTTAATTTATATCAAAAATATCACGTTTCTTATCTTTAATATTTCTCAGGCCAGTATCAAACAAAGCATTTAAATTATATGATAAGTTAACTCCGAGTATACTTATTAAAAATAATTATTTACTGTGACACGTTATTTATATCGAAATTATACATTCTACAATTAATTCATGATTTTTCGAGTTTGGTGTGGATTTTTTATTTAGAAAAAGCTTCAGCTGAAGAAATACTATAGCTTCTGGTCTATTTTCTGTTTCTCTAGTTGCTGCCAGCTAATGCATCCATCAGAACTTGAGTCATGGTTTATATTGGCATTTACACGGTTTGTAAATAGTAGCATTTCAGAGCCTTGGTGTTCCATAGTTTTAGAAACAAAGTCAGTAAGTATTTCTCGATGATCTGAGAACATCATATAAATTATTGTATCGTGTACTATCTCTGCTACCGTTGTTAAATCGCAAGGTTCGTTTAAACACAAATTTAGAATTAACACAATTTTGAAAATATCTGTAAAATGAAGTGTTACTTCAGAATAATTCTACTTAGCTTGTATTGCGATAGTTCGCATTTTCTTTTAGCTATTTCATTTATAAGCTTCTATAAACGATAATTCTAACTGCCCAAACTATCGGTTTCTATATTGTTATACAAATAATTAATCGAATTTAAAATTAAAAATTTATTTTTTTTTTAATTTTATTTTTTATTTTAAAAAAAAGTAGAATTCCAAATTCTGAATTTTCCTAAATATCTCGACCGAGTTCTTTTTTAGCACTATAAGCTAAGAAAATTGCATAATGCATGAATTCAAAATTCACAACATCTATAACTTCTACATTTTTCATGCGCTTCCCAATTCGAATTAAAAAAAACTACGTATTTTACATCAATTTCTTTTAAGATTGCGTTGTGAAATGTCAAAATTCAAAAAAATTTTGAATTATGAATTTTGTTTTAGAATTTTTGTAGCCAAGTTCCGTATAATTAGCGTATTTAAAAAAATTTTAAGAATTCTATATTTTTTTATCGAATTTTTAAAATTTTTTAAATTTCCTATGTGCAAATACTCACAATTTTCAAAATTCTAATTAAAACTATATCAATTTTTGATTCGTATGATCATATTTTACGTACTCAAATTTAGGAATTCCTATTTGAATTTTGAAAATTAATAAACTTTTTTCTGCCAAATTATTAAAAGAACTCGACTTTAGGGAGATTTTTAGAATTCTAGGAATAAAATTTTAATTTAATTAACCGCTGAAGTCAAAATCACTTCCTCTCTTTTACAATTCTTTGTTCTAAACGTCAATTTGAATTATTGAATTTTGAAAATTGCCCATATAACATGAACTTCTCAGAATCTATGTACTTTAGAAAATTCAATTTTAACGATATTTAACATTTTTATCTACGTAAGATACGCATCAAATTCTGAATTTGGAAAAACATATATCTTTTGAAATTACGAATATCGGATATTTATAATTCTGCATTTAATGTTCAAACCAACGGAAACTGTACTATATGGAATTTTGTATCTATCACTTTATTAATTGTGATATTACCTAAAAAATGATAAATTAAGTTGTCATATTTTTACATACAAACTTGCAAAATATCGACACTACAAGAAGAAATTTGCTCGATTAACAAAATGTTTTGTTAAATTTACAACAAAAAACATTATATACAAAGTAGGTGTTACGTGTTAACCTAACCATTTATTTGTTAAATTAACAATTTTTTTTATGCTTTAATATTTGTACAACAGGTTATTGAAGATGGGACGTTGTTAATATTATTAAACATTATAAAATTAAATAAACAATACATAGTACGTTTTTGTTGTTCCAAAATCTTCACTCAAATTAAGGCAGGGTTAATTCTATACTTAATGTCCACACCCAGAGAAATGTGTATGGAGGAATTATGCTTAAAATAGGAATAATAAACTCAAAATGTTGGTCATTTGGTTCCATCTTTGTAATGGCCAGTCGAAATCTGAAAATTTGTCAATAGTAAGGAGGCAAAACAGTCCTATCCAAAGGTAGTTGTTATGTTGTTCATATGGAAATTTCAGATATTAGAAAATGCTCATTTTTGTTGATTCTGAAACCAAGATTATTTGAGAATTGTTTTTTTTTATTCTTTATCTCCAATTTAGGAGCATAGGGCATTTACTAGGCATGACCATCTTACTCTGTTAGGGGCTATTTCTTTACCTGCCATCCATGATTTCCAAGTTCTTTCGCCTCGGCAAGCATAGTTCTATTCCATGTCGTTGCGGGTTCCAGTTCTGTGACATTCCGGTTACATCGTTCGCTGGGTTGCTTAAGGTATGTATGTCCGATCTATCTCTACTTTCTTATTTCGATCTCGATGTCCAACTGGTTTGTTTTCCTGTGCAGTTGGTTATGGTGTTCGGCCAGAAGCATCTCAGTATTCTTTTGAGGCATTTGTTATAGCTAATGAACAGCTGTAACTTTCTTGTGATCCCGCTCAGTGTGTTTTCACGTCTCACACCCATATACAGTAATACCGATTTTACACACAACATTCCGCATCTTCAGTCTCTTATATTTTGTTGGCATGTTTGTATCTTTTTATTGGCTGACGACGTTCCTCAATTTTCCTCCTTGTGCTCTTGATAGCTGGAGTACGCTTGTAGCATTCTTGATATATAGGCTTCTTCAGTTTCATTCCATCGCGAATTGAGTTGGAGCGTTCCATTGAAGGGGGTGGTTTCTGGTTTCCATATTTTCCAATATGTCTGTATTGAATTTCTTCCGAATTTTGTGTTTATGGTGGTTGTGGACGTCTGAAAAAAAAAATTGCGTTCTTCAATAAAATGCTTAGTAATTATTACCAAAAATTGAGTAATTTTTGAGCCAACTATAAGCGCTTTTTAAATACTGGCAATAAGGCTATTCAAATAAAACATTACAATTAGTAAATTCAATTTTTTTTATTTTTTTGTGGATATGCTGCATTTACTAAAATTGGATGGTAGTTACTAAGCATTAATAAATTCAAAATTGAGCTTAGTAAAAACGGATTGTATAGTATTTACGCAGAATTTCACAATATTATTTTACTAAATTTAATAACAATTTAAGTATCGCTTGCAGATAATGAAACAGCGGGCTTTCATACTTCATCAGCAATAGTAACATTCTCAATGCATGTTTTATCGCTTTCCAGGTGTGTCTTTCATTTATTATCAGCTGTTTACGAGTCTGTAAAACAAATTAAAATAAGTGATTTGTGATAATTTTATAATATTTTCTTGTTCATACACGTCACCCCTTTTGTGTTGTGTATTCCGGCATTTTGATTTTTACTTAAAATTCACTCCAGGCTGATCGATTGGGATAAATTATGATTGAAGTTACATATAGTTGTTTGAACTGCAACAATAATAAAAGGAAGAAGTATTATGTTTAAATTAGTTAAGTTCTTAATATTTTGTTTATGTTAATTTTGCTCTATTTGATTTGAATAAAATTTAAACTTACATTAAAACTATTTCAGCCGAAAACGCTGATAATTGGGAACAGCTGGTTGGGTCACTGACATCAGAAACGTTGCTAAAATTAAGAATTCCTTTGATTAATATATCTGAAATAAAAATAAACAATTTAAAAGATTCTAATTATATTTTTATTTTGTTATAGTTGATCTCCACCACACTGCACTGATTAAAATTCACAGCTACAATAATTTGCACATGTTTTCGATTGTGTTTCGATTATTTTTGACACAACATTTTACTAAGTACAGTGCAAATCTTAAAACAGATATATAAATAGAAAATAGCTTTGTAAATTCTACTTTACCATATTGTTCAATTTTACAATTGAAACCCGTTTAAAAATTACTCCTCAAATTTTTCCATAATTAAAAATCTGTTGCAAATCTTACTGCAATTTTTTACACATACTTATTTTAAAATTAATTTGTGATATTTAAAATTTTCGGTTAACTCAGCAAAATTAGTAATTAACTCACAGCTTTTTTTTCAGTAGCAGTTAATGATTATGGCTGGGAGAAATTTCTTGTTGATTTACATGATCAATCTGATTTTTAGTTTTGCCGTCCGGTGATGTCCAAGTATAATATAAACTGTCCCCTCCCCTATGAACAGCTGATTTGTAATGAAGTAAGTCAACGAGTCTCTCTCATTGTTGTTTCGCATTGTATTCAAACGTGTTGCCCATAATGGTCGTCAGATCGGTGTTGTCTTTTCCAATTTTTACGTGGAAATCTCCCTTAGATTTACTTTCACATCATTCCTGTACGTTTTTGCTATTGTGGCATGTGTTCATAGACTCATCTTTCGTTGTATCCATCTGCATCTTCAGTTGGGGCACATTGTATGTTGTATTTCATATTCTTGAGTGGAATGCCATATTATTCTGTTGTTTAATTGGTTTCCGTTCCATCACAGATTAATGATTGATTGGTAAATTGAATCGTAGCCAGTTTCCAAAGCTAAGTATACTACTGGTCTACCAGGGGGAAGGTTTCCTTTTCCTTCCCACGATGTTCCCAACCGGTCAGCCATTTCCTAGTAAACCTCGCATATGGTTGCTTGAATTCTATGATAAGTTGGTTACCACTTTTTTTTGTTTGTGTTACCACACAAACTGTATTTGCCAGTCAACTCTTGTTTGAGAAAATCTTGTTAAAATATTAAAGGGAAGAAAATAATGAAGTAAATTAATAAATTTTGTAGTTACTATTACAGCGCTAATCCATAAGCTTCAACTACTTAAATTGAATTTCCACAGTATACTATCCAATTTCGCTTGGTAATATCACATTGTGATCCTTTCTCCTCCTTAGCAAAAATTATGATACCAAATCGAAAATTATCGAAACGTGGCCCATATACATATTTAGATCGCAGCACATGCAAACTACAGGTCGAAAAATATGTACAGTCAAACTCACCCTCCGTATATAAATTTATTTTGGTTATCAGATGTAAAAATAACTTCTATATATGTTGTTGACACTCTAAATCTAAAACTAATAATACCGTTGAACTTTAAAATAAAAATCTAGACCACACTAAGATTGTATCACAATCAAATTAATTTTTATTACTATTCGCGTTTTTTTACCATAATATTATATTGCTTATATAACTTCCTTTGTTATTATCCGTTCAGTCGGCCATCGTCTATACGAATTCTTAAGGGTTGAATGAACGCGAACTATATATATATACATACATAGGTATATAAGAATATTTAAAGAAAAATCACATAACGTAAAGTTAAGATTTTTTGTATTGTAGTTATTTTCTGCCCCAGAAAACATAAAACAGTTTCAATTTCTACTTCTCCACCCATACACCAATTTAACACTGATTATAATACAATATAATATAAATATAGAAATAAATAGGAAGTTTCCAAATATATTATTGACTATATGAAAAGTAGGATATCACAGAATGTTCTTTACATATTTCGAGTTAAAAGAAAATGTTGCGTGGAATTAATTACGATTTTCAAAAACACGCGTCCATTCAACTAAACGTATGTAAATTTTCAGATCGATTGCTTATATACTCGTATGTATGTGGTGTACACGTATTAAAGTTACTTTAGTATTGATTTGATTTTAAAAACGTCTGTAACTTTTGTTTCTTAAAGAAAATCACGTGACTGGAAAATTACTGGGATTTTTTTTTGTTGTATTGAGACATAGTACACTGTACAGTACATAAAATAAAAAAAACTATTAAGTATTGTTTCACTCCAACAGTTATTATGTATCGGTAGAGGCTGTGCAAAACGACGAAAAAAATTGATCACGTTATTTTGTTTAGGGTATACTTGGGTTGAAAAGTAAAACTTAATTTTGTGTTTTAATACGAAACGAAATCCCAAAAGGGCCGAAATACATATTTGTTTTATGTTTTCTAACTTTCGTGTTGACGATTTTATAAAACTTCTTTCATATAATATTTGTAACAACAACCTTGTTATGTTCTTCAGTTCGGTTGTTTTTAATTAATAAATCATTTCATGCTACTGCCATAGAAATAAAACGCTTCAATTTGATTAAAGAAATGACATTTAGCATTTAATTGTAATTAAATTTCTAAAATAGTATTTTCGATTAAGCGATTAATTATTTCTTTGACTGTTATTGCTTAAAACTAGGACAGGAATCATATTATTTCGTTTAAATCGAATGTTTCTAATTTTTAGTACACGCGAATGTTGTCAGTTGAAGCCTGTGAAGATATTAATTTTGTGTACGAGTTAGGGATGTAGTTAAGGGATGGTTTCTTATATAAATATATAGCTTTACGTGTTCGTAGTGCCTGCCCTATAATTACCTAATCGTATTAAATAATTTAAATGATTATACTGATACTTGATAGATTTGTAACTTGAATATGATTATTTGAGTGATAGATTGATTTAGCATGGTAAATGTTACAACTTCGTCCGAAAATTGCGCCTATATAGTTATTTAGTGGCACATCTCGTTTAAAAATACAGTCAAAATAGATTTACCCCAATTAGGCAAGAACCCAATCTTACACAATTTGAAATTGGTTCTTTTATATGATGCCTGATTTTATCAGGTTATTTTGGTGGAACAAGTTTGATAATTAAATTGAATTGAACGTTTTGCTCGGTATCACCGTGATGTTAAGGTAATGTAATGTTCTTGTTTACAATTTTATATTTATAAGTTCAGTTTTATTATTGCTGTTAAAATTAATTTTAATTTGTCTAGAGCTACAGCCTAGAATTTTTATATAATTCTGAAGTCGAAGACATAAATAATAATAATTCTTAAGATCTTCTTTCATAAGAGCTGGTTCTGCTGTACCTGATGATTCCTGTGTACAAAAATGTGGAAGAAAATGGTTAAGAAGCACATTACGTTGGAAAAAAAATGTACATAACCTCAATCGTAATAGTGGAACGGAATTACGCAAAAAGGTCGTAAAATTGCAGCAAAAATCTTTATCAGTGATATTGATTGCGGTGTAGTAAAGAAATGTGGTGAACAGATTAGTGAGTACGACAGACAATTATTTTTTACATCATTTTGGAGACTTGCAGATTATTCAAAACAAATAAAATCAAATAGAACTAATGGTGGCACTCGAGGTCATAAAAATAATAATTTTGAATATTCAATGCTAGCGCAAGGAAAGAATGTTAACGGATGTAAGATATGTTTTCTGAAAACTCTACAAATTTCTTGGGGTAGAGTTTATTGGTGCTTGGTAAAACAAGAAGTATTTGCAGTTGTTGATGGCCGACAACGTAATCCTAAAAATAATAAAATCGATGACTCTGTTGTCATATCGCATATCAAATCCTTTCCAACCTGACAGAGCTATTATACTAGGAAAGATAATCCTGAACGTAAATATTTAAACCCAGAATTAAACATTGACATGTATGTTGAAAAGTGAATTTCCGAAAAGATTACTCCGATTAAATAAAAATGTTACTACAATGTATTCAGCTCTAAATTTAATTTGCATTTTAAACCACCTAATAAAGATACCGGCAGAATATGCGATGAGCTGTCTATGAAAATTAAGATTTGTGATGAATCGTCTGCAGTGGTGGCACAACAAGATTTATATTTATTTTCTGCACTTAAGAAAATCACAACAAGCAAGAGACTCACATAAAAATGAAGTCGTGTCAAATGAGCATTACGTTTGTACTTACGATCTGTAAAAAGCGTTGCCATTTCCAAAACTGTCAACATCGGTGGCATATTACAAACGCAATATATGTATATATTTATAATTTTGGCAACACCAAAACAGTACAGTTTTTATGTACCTACATGTGGGATGGAACCCAAGGGGGTACGGGATCTCAGGAAATCGCAGCTTGCATTATTTAGCATTTAAAAGCCAATGTGCCATCTGATTGTAAGCACATAACAATGTACAGCGATGCCTGAGGAGGTCAAATGCTGATATAATTGAAATCAAATTTATGGCCCCTGGGCACTCATTTTTATCAAAAGATGCGGTGTTATTGAAAATACTAGGGCTGTATCGGAGCCACAACCGCAAATTTGTAGAGCATAGATTACGTCACGTGTACTTTAGGGTTGTTCTTGGCCCTTTATCTGTCGAACAGTATGTAGTATAAGCGTGAATAATTTGTTCTTTAGGGCGTGTCCTGACAGCATATTGTATGCAACCAAATAATTACAGTAGCTATGTGTAATAATTTTGACACTTTCGAAATAATTTTCTTTACACGAAACGCACGTGTACATTGCTAACCAAACAAAAAAATATTAACTTGAAGAGGTCATGTCTGATTTCAGATTCTTCGCGCTATACGTCGGAATATTTCGAAAGATAATTAATTATAAATATACAATAGCGCTCACGGGACAACTAAAAATGATGTAATGTACTTTTATAAACATTATAGGTACAATAATAATTTGCCGCCAAATAACATTATAGTCGCCAACACATTCGAGTCAAATTTTACTTCCATTATTGATTTCATACTGTTGACGTTACATATTTTATGTAACAATTTCATAATTATTACAGAATTCGAGCAACAAATGAACTTGTCACAAAACTGGAAGTGCAAATTATTTCACTTGTGTTAAAAATATTCCAAAAACGGTTTTTATTATGGAAATCGGACAGGTCCTTAGAAAATATTTACTTGAAATCGCAACGCTTGATTTTCTAGTTGTGAGCCCAGAGCTTTCCTTACAGGTAAGACGTATTCTACGTCAAAATGAATTGTATTCCTATGTTTATTATATACATAAGTATATGTCTTGTTTATATATAGATAGAATAAAATTACTATAAACTCTTATGTATGTGAAGTTAGCCCGAAAACCATCCCGAAAAAAACTTTTCAAAAATAAAATATTTGTGTTCTCTTCTCACTAAATACATAAAAAGCACGAAAAACAGCGTAAAACAGAGTAAAAAATCATTCCATCCCGAAAAATTAAAATTATTTAGAATTTATATCAGCAATATTTTTTACGTATTTTTCGGGCTAGAATATATAATATTTATTTAGCTAATTACATACATTGTATTATTTTAATTTTTAAAATAAATACCTAAGTGAAATATTTCCCAAATAACAAAAAATATGCATGTGTGCGTTTAAACAAATAGTATTCGTTCAGGCGACATTTTATGCTACAAATGTTGCAAAGAAACAAAAATTGTTAAACAAAAATGAGAAGATTGACATGCGGGTAGGTGCTTCGGATAGTCCATGGTATAGACTTTCTATAGAAAATTTAAAGTGGTCAATCCCTGGGGTCGCCGGTATAAATAACGTGCAATATATATCGGGAATGTTGCAACAAGATTGTATGAAGAAATCTGTTAACCAAAAATGAGAAGATTGACAGGCACCCACATGATAATAATAATTGCACGTTATTTATATCGCTGACCCCAGGGATTGACCACTTCAAATTTTCTATAGAAAGTCTATACAATGGAATATCCGAAGCACCTACCCGCATGTCAATCTTCTGATTTTTGTTTAACCCTTGTGTCTATGCCCGGCCACCCGGGTGGCTATAATTAAAAAAACATTAATATACTATTTGTATTAAATTTTATTGTCAAGCTTACATCATGTTGTATAAATTTGGCAAGAATTAACATTTCATCACAGAAAAAAATCATAAATTATCACATAAATAATTCATTAAAATTATATATATAAAACATAAAAATCAGGTAAAAATTTACAGAAAAAATTTAAAACTAACACTTAGAACACATTATTTGAGTGTTCGTATGCTCAACACATACTGGTCTTCTACAGACACCACAGGATTTTCGTGTATTTCGTCGTCTTTTGGGATCAGAAGACAAACAAATCCAGCATTTTCCAACTTGACGAATCCGGCCATCGCTGTCGCGTAACACAACTCCAGACGTCATCATTTCCTGGTTTGGTATTGGTACGAGTGGTTTGCCAAGTAGACATTCTATTCCTGAGCGTGAATTAAAATTTCTATAAACATTTGGTATTGTTGCTCGATCTGACACATGTGGTAGAGTTAAATGAAGGCCAAGGTCTTTCAAGAATTCTCGACGATTGTGAGTTTTGTTGGATACAGCCGGGTTATTTTCAGTGTAAATTTTGTAAGCCGCGACGGAAGCTACATCAATTATGTTGTAAAAAAATGCTACTGGCCATCTTTTCGTTCTTCGTTTGGTTGAATAATGCGTGACCAGTTTGTGTATTATCTACTCCTCCTTTTTTACCATTATAATAATGAATGATTTCCGGTTTTATTTTGTCTCCGATGACTGATTTCGTATAATGTTGCGTAGATAACAATAACACACTCTTATTTTTTTTGGGACATACGAACAAAGTGTAACATTATCATCGCTGAATCCAAATTTTGACGAATAGATTTCCCGAGATCTGGATGGCAACATTTCTTGTGGAACATAGGGTTTATTTTTTTTTAATGTCCCGACTATTGATAAGTCCCAATAGATCAATCAACGAGCAAGCGGCAATGTTGTAAAAAAATTGTCCGTTACTATATTTCTCCCGGACCCTTTGAAGCGGGCGCATAGGTCTTTCACAACCCGTTCCCCTTGATTAATTTCTCTGCCTGATGGTTGTTTACCCGTATATATCTGCCCCGTTATTGGGTAAGAGTTAGCAACATCGCAAACCCACGATACTTTTATCCCATATTTTGCCGGTTTAGACGGCATATACTGGGTGAATCTTGTTCGTCCTATACATAAAAACATTTTTTTTATAAATTTATAAAATAAAATAAGGAATTTCTCGGTAAATACCTCGATATGGAAATAATTGTTCATCCACTACGACGCATTCTGAAGGTGTATAACATTTGCGCAAATTATCGTTCAAAAGTTCGAATATTTCGCTTATAGCAGCAGCTTTATCGGTCTGTAATCGGAATTGCCGAGTTTTCTGATTGTCAAAGCGTATAAATCGGGATATTTCCCAAAAACGGTTCAACCCCATGCTCGCGCGATACAATGGATTTGATTGAGTGGCCCATAACTCTTTCGTATGTTCACTATTTGATTGATGAACACCAGCATTTATCAGAATAGCTAGGTAAGCATCAAATTCTTTTTCGGTCAATAGTTTCCACATTTTCTGCGGTTTATCCCGATTTAGACTATTGTATTCTGTGTACACCTCATTGGCCTTTCTGTTTGTGTGCCTAATTATTATTTCACACATGACGTCCGTAAAGATACACTTGAAGGCATCTTTTATAGGTAACATTTCGGTCGATCGCAATGGCCCATTTCGTTGACTCCTGAGAATATTGTGTCTCAATGTTTGACTTTGAGTAGGATTTTGTCTCCATATCGTTCCATCTTTCCCTTTTAGATAAGGTAAATTATTATCATTTTGACTTCCCGTTTCCGCTTCCTCTTCAACTTCACTATCGCTAGCAATTTGTTCATCAGTAACTTCAATTTGAACTTCATGATCTTCATAAATGTCATCTATATCTGAATCTTCCCCGTTTCTATCCGCTGCTGCAGGAAGCCATTCATCTTCTGAGCAGTCGTCAATGAAATCAAGCACTTCTTCTTCATCGTCACATTCCTCTAATAACCGACTTAGGTAAACTTGTTGATCGTCATACGATAAACTAGAGCAAAAATGTGTATATAACAAAAACCGAAAAATGAAATAAAAACCGATAGGACCGTTGGTAAATATAGAATCTTACCGTCTAAACTCATCATTTGAAATGTCTTTGCGATCCGCCATTTTATCACACAAACGTATATATTTATTACAAAAAAAATTACTTCCGCAACCAACCTTTTCATTTGAATACCATATCTACACTAATTTTCTCACTTCACGTAAATGATTTTTACGGGGAATCCCAATTTTATATTTTTTTCGTTTTATCACGTTTGTTTTTGTTTTATCAAACTAATAAAGCCATTAATACACTGGCAAATTCAAAAAATAACAAGAAAATGCATGTGGCCAACCGGGTGGGTCGGCTATAGAATAGTGTATAATTTTTTGGGTATAGACACAAGGGTTAATAGATTTTTTCATTCAATCTTGTTGCAACATTCTCGATATATATTGCACAAATTAAATTGACTTTATTGAAGAATTAAGTCAAAATTGACAAAATTGAATTATTTCTGTAAACATGGTGCAACATGTCATTTGCAATTTGGCCGCCACTTACATAAATCGTCGGCTACAAGGACTAAATCTATGTTGAGGACGTTCTATAAATTATATTCTCATTAATTACTTTTATTACAGTAATACAGAATTTTGTTTGTTGATTATTTTTAATGGCATATACTTTTAACATACATTTTAATCAATTGTAATTAATCAATATGTAGATGCCAATAAGAATTCTGTAATTTACTTGTTGCGACAAATAAAAATTAAAAACTGTATACATATGTTGAGCTTATGAAGTTTAAATATCCTAAATGACTAAGTGGGTTATTTCTGTTTGGAATCATCATTCAGGCAAATAAGTTACCACTACATACAAAAATATTAAAATATATACGTATATCAGAAATTTGGGATTTTTTTGTGAAGAATTTCACAGAGATAAATAAATTGGTATTAACTATTAACGTAATTCGGTAATCTTATTCTGGCTATAGCGCTGATCACAGAGGTTGCCCCCAAGGTTGGCGACTGACACGTGATTTCTGTACCTATTGGAAATTTAATTTAATTTACCCCATGCCTATATCAGGTGGAACTAAAAGTTTATGAATTTTTGATTGGGAACTATTTCTAATTTTTATTGAAATTCGGTAATCTTAATTTTGTAAACTGACTACCAAAAAATACTATAATTTAAAACTAATAAACTATTAATCATATATTTATTTATGTTGATTTATTTTTCTTCTAAATGTTTATTTATAAAGATTATTTTAAGCGCTTTTCGTTTGGTAATACATAATAAAGAAAGTAACAGATAAAACAAATATAACAAAATTTCTATGCATTTATTATTAATAAAAAGTATTATTTAACAATCAATATAATACATATGTAAAATTCTTAAAGACACTAGAAATTGAAATAGCTATTGGTGTTCTTTTTCTTCCTTTGATTTCTATTACAAAACGATAGCCGTCAAAAATAGTCCTTATTGTATCAGATTGAAACCGCATGTACCTATGATATACACTAGAGCCCTGCATCGGATACCTAGTATTATCCGCGGTTATCCGTATTTATCCGCTATCCGCGGATAAAAGCGGATATATCCGCAATAAAATTGTGCGGATGCGGATCGGATGCGGATCAGTCATCTTTATCCGCGTTATGCGGATATTTATTTTTCATCCGCATTATCGTTGCCAGTCTTTGTAATATGAAATGTACAAATGTACATAATCCTTTACTTCTCCTTCTACACATATTCACTCATAATATTAAAATATATAATACGCCATGTAATAGTATCTAATAATTAACGGTTTTCTGGTCAATAGTAAAATTAAAAGTGAGAACAATCTATATTTAAGTAATGAACACGCATGTGCGCATAATATCATCATCATTGCATGCATTCTATCTATATAGGCAATAGTATATAACCTGCTCTGTTCTGTTCTTACATAATTATAAATATAAATCTATTTTTCTCTTGATGACAGAGCCTTTTTATTTGTGTTATTGATAGATCAAGTTTTGTCATTCATCAAATAAATATGTATTCAACTAATTCCAGAGAATGGATATAAATCTACTAGGTATATGTAAATGTATATCTACTCTCTGCTAATACATTAAAATGGATATGTATTTGTTGCCTGTTTGGTGCAAATGCAATATGAATAAAAAACGGTTTTCATTTCAGTTTCCGTACGATTTGTGGGTTGAAAACACTATTCCTTAGTTACATTTTATTGTGAATTTTTATAATAATATTAACTTGAAATAAATAAATATTTTATTTTCTCTTTCTCCCGGGCGAAACTTTTAAAAATAAATTTTGTAAGTTAGTCACACACTTGTTTTAATTTTGCGGATGCGGATGAGTGCGGATGCGGATTTGATCATTTTTAGCGAGTGCGGATACGGATAAAAAAATGGTTTTATCAGCGGATGCGGATCGGATGCGGATACAAAAAAACGTATCCGCGCAGGGCTCTAATATACACGTCATTACTATAAAAAAACATTATGATGGATATTGTTTTCATATTTGTCCTAACTCTTTTGTGACACAACGCTATGTAGTCGAAGAGCCTTCGAAAATTTTACGAAAATAGGTAATAGATAAATAATTTGTTGAAAAGATAGACAATAACATAAAAAATTCCGACACTGCGTAAAGCGTCTTTATGGTTTAATGAGCGATACAAAAAATGAAAATAGGCATTACCAAAAATACATTTTTTTATGAAATTTTCACCTGTAAAAAACAATTGATATTTTACAGAAACACATTTTAAAATAATTTTAAGGAAACAAAGGAGCACAAATCGAGACAATAGTAAAAATTACTATCCATAGGTTTTCCCTGCAATTTTACTAAAAAATTACAGTAGTTCACAAAACATAAACTTTTAGCGCCACCTTAAATCCTACTAGTAATCAGGTGTCAGTCACAAACCTGATGGGTAATTTTAGTGTTTGCCAAAAAAGAGCATTCTCCAAAAAAACGGCCATAATAAAAAAATAATATAATAATATATATAATAAATATACATATATATATATATATATATTTATAATAAAATACTACTGAATTTCATTAAAAAATCTGATAAAATACAATTAATTATACACAATAGTTCCATCTAATATAAGTATAAGTCGAATTATATTAAAATTCAATAGGTACAGCAATTACGTGTCAGTCGTCAACCTTGAGGGCAATCTCTGTGATCGGCGCTATAGCCAGAATAAGATTACCGAATTTCAATAAAAATTACCAAATTGGAACTGAAATATTTTATTGTAAATTTATTTTAATCTCAACTAAAATACTGGATACAATAATATTTTGTATTTTAGCGGGACATATTATTGATTTTATTAATTTCATACTAGTCAGTAGCGCTAAAAAACTAATAATAAAATTATTTATTTGTTATTATATTTCTTGTTAAAGTCGCCGTCAAAATTAGTAAACTAAATTATATAAACAAAATTGAATTTTTGGTTCGATTTTTATTTTTACCTTATTTTGCTTTGTTCAGTACTCTTTTTCTTATCTTATTTTTCGTTTTAACATAGAAAAAAGATGTGTTTTTTTCTATGGGTTTACTTTAAATTTGTATAGTACATAGTAGAGAAACACACCATTTCTTTAAAAGGTTTTTTTCGGGATGGTTTTTCGAACTAACTTCACAACGGTTAAACTCTTTAGTTTACTCCTGTAGAATTGGATGAAAGTTAGAAATTAAACCTCTTTTATTAAACTCTGATAAACTGAAAAATTAAGAAATGTTATTCATATTTCTTCAACACAAGCCAAATTTAAAAGAAGATATTTTGGACATTTATCTGAAGTGAATAGTTTCGTATCGAACGCTGAATAGCTTAATTATCGGAATAATACCTCAATTATCTGAAGAGTTACTAAATTGTGATTCTGTTTCATTATGTCAATCGAAAAGGTAAATAGTATTAGCCTAAGCTGTTACTAGTGTTGCCAAAATGACAACACCAAAATTCTGTGCTTTCAAAATGGTGTTATAATAGGTGAATAGTTTTAACTATTGTATTAAATGTTATATATGTGTGGGGGTTATATGCATCGTTGTATTTTATATATGTGTGGGGGTTATATGCATCGTTATATATTTGTTATATGACGGTAGTGTCGATGTTATAATTGTTGAGATTGGTTTTGTGAAAATTGTATTAACTGTTATGGTTTGTATATGTACGTAGGTGTATGTGTATGTATGTTAATATTTTATCATGTTAGTAAGAGATTTGAGTAGGTTATATCTAGGTTATATTTATTTCCGTCTTGGCTGTGGCAGGTAATTAGAGAAGAACTTACTCGGTGCTCAGGTGTTAGTAGATAATTAGTGTTTTGTTTATTCCCGCTTACCACTGGTGGGGGCTGGTTGGTATCCATAGTTTGGTTATGGTTTATACTCACTTATTAGTATGCTAACTCCTCTGGTGAATAATTGGAAAAATTGGTTGTTTGATTTTTTATATATTTATTGTGTTAACTGGATTGAAGTCAAAAAACCGAGCAACGTATTCCACTTAGCGAAAATAAAACTATCTATCCATTGACGTTTAAAAACACACAGCCACCTAATTTCGAATGCAACAAAAACAACACAAACTTCAAATGGATCGTTCTTTTCAATAATAATTTTTTCCGCGAGAGGAGCTAAGCCTACTTTTACAATCGTCAATAGTATTTTTATTTTACGATAGTATTTTTGTTATTGTACTTGGTACAGGGTTGTACAACAATGAGAGTTGGTACTCTGGGGCCCTGCTATGGTTTTCGCCTACTATTTTCGACGGCTATCGTTTTCCTATAGTAGGCAAAGGAAAAAAAAGGTAAAAAATGTATAATAAGTATTGTTGGCGAAAGTGATAGTAGGGCCCCTGCTCTCTATAGGCGAGCAATATAAGGTGCTTGTTAGTACTAAAAAAACTTATGTAAATAAATAAGAATTTAATAATAATAATAAACGTATTTCAAGCATTTGGAAAGAAGACGCTCATTATACAGGGTGTTTCCAATTACTGGTATTACAGAGAATTAAATTTAAATTTATCTAATTTTGAAATATGAAAAAAATCATAAAAATTTGACGTTTCGTGTTGATTATCTATATAATGAAGTCGTTGACATAAACATTTTAATTTTGTAATTGATAAACTCCAGCTTTCTGGACATTGTAGAACAGTAGAACATTGTAACAGTGTAGGATAAATATTTCTAAAGTTATGAGTAGTTCTGTTCTTATCCAACTTTTAATAAAATACTTTCATTTAACGCAGGTATATTTAGTTGTATAGGATTTGGTAAATCATCAATAGTTATGGTAAAGAACCACTCATTACACAAGGAATACTTTTCTACAGTTCCGCAATGTTCTACTGATATGTTGAGAAAGCTGAGATTTAATTTATTTTTCTTAAGATTTTTTTCATATTTCGACTTAAGATCAATTTTAACCCATTTCATCAGACAAATAGTTACAAACATTTTTTTTACGATAAAGTATACATTTAATTCAGAGTAAATAGTGAAAACAAAAATCAAATATATAAAGTAATTTTTAAACAAAAAACTATTTAGCGTAAGGCTTTAGTTTAGATTTAATTCGTTATAACGGCTTAACGGTAACGAATTTGAAAATTTCTTCATACAACTTTTTTCTTAGAATTTAATTCTCTACACAAACGTTAAATATAACACCAGTAATTGGAAATACCATGTATACAAGCAGCCAAAAGTTGACTTGGGCTGGCGTTTTACTGAAAATTATGGAATATATACAAAAAATTCTCAACAGTGTATAGTTTATCGAGATGGATAAGTAGAGGTGGTATTAGATTATTAGATAATTAAGCAACATATATAAGTGGCCAAATGAATAGTGTTGAATACACGAAATCTTACTGATGTGAAGCTGCTAAGCATTGTGATAACAATTTGGCTTATTAATTTACTAATATCTGGGTATTAACCAGAAGGTAGAATTATCTGTTGTTGTGAATAACGGTTACTGGTCCAAATACTGATTTAACACTTAACATGTCATTTTTACTATAGTTATCCTTGAAGTCTCTACCGCTTTATTTATCCACAACCTAGATTGGTATTACGCAACTTTTGACTTCAAACTTGGAACGAATGCATGCCGGATGGTCTGTGGATTACGCGTACAAAGTGTGGAATCATGCAAGAAAAAGAGAAAACGGCGGAATAAAATGTAACAACCTGTAGAAAATTCACGATCAACACACATATCAACATTTAGATGACTTAACCAGTTAAAGTGTTAACTGAAGTGTTCAGTATTGAGTTTTGAAAAATGTTGAATATAAAGTCTGTGAATTAATTAATCTACATACTAGTTTGAGTACTTTTATTCGCAAAATCCAAAGATTGAATTTTGTTGATAGATCAGTTTCAGAATAGTTCAAAAATTACCTGCGGACTAAATCATTTATAGTGTAACGATCAACGTTGCAGTGATCATTACAAGGTTGGGAAGGTTTAACACCTCTGACTTTAGATAATTATTTTATGTAGTTGTTCTTTATGGCACAAGAACTTAACGAAAAATAATAAAAATTAAATTACTCTATAAGTTAGGGGAATGATTTAAACTTGTTATTTTTTTAATTTTTGGTTTATTCTTAAGTGGGAGAATCCGCTAGGTTTTTTTTGATATAAATTGCAAAGTTTCTAAAAATCGCGTGTTCAGTAAGTCAGTAAGTTATCAAATTGAATATAGTTCACATAATTAAGTGCTTATCGTGATTTAAAAATCTAAGTAGATTGTTCAATTATATAGAGACGACCAATTTTAATAAATAAAAACAAAATATAAATTAAATTTAAATTGAAAGTATTTTATTTTGATAGTGATTTAGTTCCCATAGGCCATAATAAACTATAAAAATAAAGTTAAATTATTGAATATTTGAATATAACTTTACTTAAAGCAAAAACTTACAAATTTGAAACTATTTAGATTGTAAAGCATTGTGTAAATTTTAATTAACAATTGTAAAAAAAAAATAAATATATTTTTTTTTACTGTTAAAACTGTTTAAGTTTTCAAAAATATCGTATGATATTTCGATTGTGCATTTAGTGTTTTTTTTTGTATAATGTTAAGTACATAAGTATGATTATAACATTATAGTTATAATTATTAGTATAGTAGTGCATAGTACTAGAAAATTAGTAGTAAATTCCTACGTGACAAACAAAAATAAATAAATTTATTAAAATGAAGAAATATAATAACTGTAATGTGGTCCCTTTTATAATTCTTAAACAATAACTTAATAAAAAAGTGAATTATTCAAATAAAACGGTGACAAAAACATAAAAATAAAAACTATATAAATTATTAAGTTAAATAATACATAATTATTATAAAAATATACACCCATACCTCGTTATACGGCGCCTCGTTTTACGGCGATTCGCTTTAACGGCCTTTTCTAATTATGACTGAGTTTTCGATTTACGGCTATAAAAATTCGATATACGGCCAAAAAATTGAAACAGGAAAAAAAAATGTTTGTAAATCGATTTTAATCTCGAAAGAAAAAGGTTAAAAAACAGAATACGTAAAATAGTAAACTAGGGGATTCCCGAACTATATGAGTTACGTAAATTTGATCTATGTATAATAAAGTAACAAAACCTTTTTCTGGCAAATAACATACATACATACAAATTTGAAAAGAGAGGAAAAAAGGTACATATGTATTACCGTATTTTTTGTGGTATGTTGTAGTAAAGGAGATTAAATAGTTATTCTATAAACAAAAGGAAATCGTGAGTTTAACGTGAAATAAAATATTTAGTAGTGTTGAGTTATTTTTGCGGTTGAAACGCTTAAAACTTTATTGTTATTGGTAAGTAACTAACTAAAAACAACAGATTCATATTAATAACGGCAATACAATATATGTAAACTAATTATCAATTTAATTTATGCACTTTTTTTAGCATCAAAATGCCCCCAAAACGAACTTCTAATTTAGAAAAAGAGGGAAATAAAAAGAGAAGTCGCGTATCTGTGACTCTAGAAAAGAAACTTGAGGTTTTGCGCCGTATTGAATCTGGTGAGAAAATCGTGCAAATTTGTAATGCACTGGGACTTGCCAAATCAACTGTCCAAACAATTCGCGATAATGCCGCTAAAATCAAGGAGCATTCACAATTGGCCACATCCAATACGTCAAGGTTAACTCGTCAAAGAAGTAACATCTTAGAACAGATGGAAAAATTATTATTAATATGGATTGAGGATAATAATAATCGCAGAATGCCCATGAGCCAAATGCTAATCCAAGAGAAAGCACTGAGTGTTTTCGAAAGCTTGAAAATTTCTGGTACGTTCGAAACACAGGGAGATGTTACCTTCTTAGCCAGTCGAGGTTGGTTTGACAAATTTAAAAATAGGCATAACCTACATAATATTAAAATGAAAGGAGAGGCAGCTAGTGCTGATGAAAATGCTGCTATGGAATACCCGATAACATTAAAAAATATCATACAGGCAGGAGGTTATGTTCCCAAACAAATCTTTAATGTGGACGAGACCGGCCTTTATTGGAAGCGAATGCCGGATCGTACGTATATTTCAAGAGACGAAAAATCGGCTTCAGGATACAAAGTCTCCAAGGAACGTTTAACTTTGCTTCTTGGTGCAAATGCTGCTGGAGATTTTAGGATTAAACCACTATTAATATATGTTTCTGAAAATCCAAGAGCACTTAAGGGAGTGGACAAGAGGCAACTGCCGGTTATTTGGACATCAAATAAAAAGGCATGGATGACAAAAATTATTTTTGAGGATTGGTTTAAAAGACATTTTTGCCCTGCAGTGGAAAAATATATAAAGGCAAAAAATTTGAGCAATAAAGTTTTATTGCTGTTAGATAATGCTCCTGGGCACCCAGTAAATTTGTCAGAATTATCTGAAAATGTGCAAGTAGAATTTTTACCAAAAAATACGACAGCGTTAATTCAGCCTATGGATCAAGGCATCATAGCTATTTTCAAGGCATATTATCTTAGACGTACCTTTAAAGGATTAATTAACCAAGCCAATAGTGAAACTACGATAAAAAAATTTTGGCAAAAATATAACATTAAAGATGCTGTAGACAACATCGGCAAATCCTGGGAAGAGATTAATTCAACAGCTATGAATAGAGTGTGGAAAGCAATATGGCCGGAATGCGTAAAGTCTGATGGGGTAGCAGAGATTGATTCACTTTCCGAAGTTCAACAAAATATTGTTAATCTAGCGAATGAACTGGGTTTTGAAGACCTAACTGATCGTGATGTGGTTAATTTATTAAATGCGGACAAGGAACCTCTTTCGAACGAGGATCTAATCAACTTTGATCAACAACAATTACCAGTAGATGAACAACCTGAACCAGCCGTTTCTCAACAACTATCATTGCGGAACTTGTCGAAAGCTCTTGATCATTTTGAACAAGGGATCACCATGCTTACTCAAGCCGATCCTAATGAACAGCGCAGCGCTAAAGTAGCGCGGGGTATTAACACAGCAATAACTTGCTATAGAGAAATGCAAGTAGAAGCAAGAAATAAAGCAAAGCAACAAACGATCGACGTTTTTTTTAAACCTGGTCCAAGCACATTACAGTTAGAGACTAGCAATGATGATAGCGATTCTACATGATTACATTGAGAAAGTAATACATAATAAGACTGAAGCAGAATTTTCTGTGTTTCAAAATTGTTCCTTTGTTTTAGTTTTTTCTTCTAATGATTTTATATTTTTGTTAAGTTTATTTATGAATTTCACACATCGCTTTGTTAATTTTTAAAATTATTTTATTAATTGAAATATTTATGTATACGTACATATAGAATAAAGTATGAATTCAAATATAAAATTCATGATTTTTTAAACGGGTTTGCATGAAATTGTATGTACATATGTACACATATGAAAATAAATTACATATTCGCTATACGGCATTTCGCTTTACGGCCTAATTTTCAGGAACCGATCTAGGCCGTATATCGAGGTATTGGTGTAATTCTAAAACTAATACTGGAAAAATTTATTAAGTAACAGGTGACCAGTTGTAATGAGTTTTTCCATGCTTTTTTTTTGTCGAAAAATTGATTGAGTGAAAAAAATAAAAATAAATAAATAAAATGTTCATTTCGAACTAAAATATATATTTATAAACAAAGTTAAAACTATAAAATAAATTCTACGGTGTATGCTGAACTCAAAGGCCGCGGCCATAATTTTAAGTTAAGTTAAGTCAAAATATTTTTTTTATTATTACTAAATTTTATTATTTTTATATATACATATATTATATTCATTAAGATTTCTTTGTTGATAGTGGGAAATTATTTTCCATCTCTTAATTTTTGTTTTCTTTTATACCATATTTTATTAAAGTTGTCTGGAACCTAAGCAGGTTCCACACCTCTTATACCATATACATATACATATATGTATATATTTCTTTCGGTTAGTTGATTTATGGAAGTAATGATGATGGAAAATGATGGATTATTATCAATCAAAATGACGTCATTAGAATTACGGAAATTTATGAAATTATAGATTATATGAGAATTTTTTTTTTTTACATATATTTTTTTTTTTGTTGTGAACTACTATGATTTTGTGAACAATGTGTTAAATAGTTTTGCTATCTCTTGCTACATGTGATAGAATAAATTTTTTTTTTACTTTTAAATTATTTTTTTTATTTTTTTTTAATTTTTTTTTATTTTTATTTATTTATTTTTTTTTATTTTTTTTGGGTTCTAAATTTCGTTCAGTTTGATTGTTTTGTTTTCTCTCGGTTCTCAGCACTATGAGAAGCTAAAAGCTTTGAGTTGGAGGTGATATGAGGTAAGTACATATATGTCATGGCGAGTTTATATTTATTTATTTCTGTCGTTCCCTTCCTCTACTCGCTTCCTAATTTCCCTTCCAGCGGTCTATCAAGATTTGCAAATGCTTTGGAAAAACCCACCTCATTACTCTGAGCTCTAGCCAGCCCATGTTGACCGCTCCAAAGTAAATTTGCCAATGGAATCTGATAATGGTTGGTGTTTATTGATTATTTGGCACCTTATCCAGAGGCTAACTAAAAAAAGAACCACTCACACCTGTGGCAAACCGTTACAATAGTTTGGCTTTCATAACATCGTAACAAAATACTATAGTATAAAAAGTTAGTATTATTATTTCAAATTTTAAACTCGAGTAGACGGATCAAGTACAAAAGGGGCTTGTGGCATTTTAAGTGATTTGATTGATCGAGAGGTCGAAATTGTGCTTCGTTATTATTTCGATTTGTACCTTTATGCATAGTTTTTAGGGTTCACACTGTAATCAGGTTTATGGCATACTGGATTAAGTTACGATAAAGATGTGAGGTAATTTCGCCTGAAAATATATGATGTTTTAAGTTCAAGGTTAAGTGCGTATTCCTGATAAAAATTGATTTTTACTTAAATCGAATAATTTATCAATTTGATTGTTTTTCCGTGTAATAAACAAAATTTGATGAAATGTATGTTTGATTTAATGCAACATTTTATACTCGTACTTGTTGTATCATTATATCGAGTGTCTAATTTATTTATAAACCTTACGTTGGATTTTAGTACGTTTGAGTAAGATTTTAATCATATTAAATCATTGTGTAATAGATAGAACGATAGTTTTATAGAACGTTTTTACTTTTAAATTATTGAATGTTTGTAGTCTCGACACAATAATCACCAAAGATTGATTTTGCGATTATTAAATGTATACACAAACTATAGTATTTTCTGCATTGGTGACCGAAGCCGATCATATTTTAGTAATATACATAGTTATTTGTGGAAAAATTAATCGATTTTCTATATGGTTCAATCGTGAGAAAATCAGAAATCTTGCTTTTTCTGGGGTCCAACAATCCAACAGTAATGTCTTATAATGTAACCTAATGGTAACCTAACTTCTGGCTCTGCTTTATAACGCATTTATTAATTTTTTCAAGGACATTATTGAGAAGGTTGATTATCAACTAACGTATCGTAATAGTTAGCTGGATCGTAGATTTAAGGCTCCCTAAATTACGAAGGAAAATTTCTTGGTTGAACTTCGTCTATTGCTTCGAAACACCAAACAAATTAGAGGTAAAACCGAAGTTAGTTTTACGTTATTTCGTAAGCGGCAAAGAGACAGTCATATTTGCAAAGCTTATATAACTTTGTAAAAATTAATCTCAGAATGGTCGTTTTGATTTTGTAGTTTCTAACCGGAGTAACAATTAAGAAGTAATAAACACTTAAAAGTTAATATAGACTTTAATCGCGTTCACGATCACCATCTCCATCTTTCGTTCAATTTTTGTAATGTTTGTATTCATAATAGGTAGATGTACGCTTAAACACAGCGGGCGAATCTACTTCAGCCCCA
This sequence comes from Tipula unca, assembly GCA_951394425.1. Lineage (NCBI taxonomy): Eukaryota > Metazoa > Arthropoda > Insecta > Diptera > Tipulidae > Tipula > Tipula unca. The sequence goes on from OX596381.1 coordinate 113,174,210, forward strand.
TTAACATTTGTAACCGGTTAAAAGTACAGACCATTGGTGTTCTTCAACTTATAGTAATTTCGAATCATTTTTATTTCTACTTTTTGTGAATGATAAAGGATTAGCTGCTTCAGATTTTATGTAAATATTTATTGTTTGCGGACAGATATGAAATCTATAACACCATACTTATGTTCAAAATGAGTTGAATTATTTTTGTTATATTAAAATAGATAATGCATATTTATAGTCAAAAATGTACCTAGAATTTCAGTATTGGATTTTTCAGTATTTCGGCATTGCTTACTCTAAACTAAAGTAACAACTGTATTGCCAAAATAATGAATCCCATATTTTCTAAAACCAAATTAACTGATAAAATCCTATTAGACAATTAAAATTAAAAATAATAAATTATTGTAGAGTAATAAAATATTTAAAGAATATTGAAATAATTGTTATTATTGTAATTTCCGATATATATAAAATTATTCTATATCAAGGTAAAATATTGTAATAAATTGTTGCCCAATTTAGAGACCTTGTTTTATTTGGGATATGATGTTAGTTTCAGTAACGTGTTCATTGTGGTTATTGAATTTTTAGTAATTGGTATAAACCTAAAAAAATTCATATTATAATGAATTTAATTCTGAATCTGAATTAAATTCACAAGTAATCTAGAATTCAGAATTATACAAATGGCAAGAGAAATTCTTCAAATATTCAAACCTACATATATAAAGTGTTTTCCAATAAGCACTTGACAATTTTTTTTTTTTTAAATAAAACTCAAACCATTTGAGATATCTTGAAAATTTTATTATTGGCTTGAGGTACAATCAAAACATTTATGTATGGAATTTGACATCGTTCATATGTCCACCACGGGCACACGTTTGCAGGTGTCAATTCGTTGAACCCAATTTTCGATGACTTGACCACACATATCGACGGAAACGGCCGCTCTCTCTCGTTCAATATTGGCTCTGAGCTCTTTTAACGACCCATCCTTGTTGGCATAAACCAATGATTTAACGCAGCCCTCATAAAAAAAAGTCTATAGGTGTTAAATCACACAATCTAAGCGGCCAATTGTTCATCGAATTTAGTTTTCAATAAGTTGAGTGTTAGACCCGCTGTATGGAATGTAACACCGTCTTGTTGAAATCACACGCCTGTCATTCGTGTCTAGCTCATGCAATTGACCAAAGGAATAACGTTGCAACATGTCTCTGTAGCGATCTCCATTGACTGTAACGTGACGGGTCATTTTTATCAACGAAAACAAATGGTGCAATGACACCACCACCATCATTTTTTTTATTTTTATAAAATATTACAACTGACTTTATTCTAAGTCATCTAGTGACTTTTCTATCATAATTATATTAACAGTTGTTGCGACATAGCCTAACGGTCTGTCCCCCATATAAATCTCGGTGGATGTCTTCATTTCTAATGTACCATGGATCATTTACAATATTCCGTAGTACTTTGTTTTGGATCGTCTGGTATCATTTGGATGTTAGTTTTCTTGGTACAGCCCCAAAAGCTGTATACCATAGGTCCATACCGGCTTCAGCATTTTTTCATCCAATTGTTCACTGAATTAGTCGATATTTGCAATTTGTTAGGAGCTTCTTCTACATTGTTCCCAACTGCCCAAATCGTTGTATCATCAGCATAAGTTGCTATAGTTGCTTCTTTCATTGGTGGTATATCCCGAGTATACAGGAGGTACCAGAGAGCCCAATACGCTACCTTGTGATACTCCAGCTGAAATTTTCTTTAGGTCCGAGTATTTATCATCATATTTTACACGGAAGTGTCTATCGGTTATGCATGATTTCAGAGTTTCATAGTATTGTTTGGGAAGGTCTCGTTTGAGCTTGAACTAAAATCCTCTGTACCAAACTCGGTCAAATGCTTGCGCTACATCCAGGAAAACGCTTGAACATAATTTTTTAGTTTCTAGTGAACGTTCTATTATATCTGTTTCTGATTCTATGGACTTGTTCTATAGTCGAGTGGTTTTCTCTGCATCCAAACTGGTGCTCAGGAATGAGATTTCTATCCACCATTATGGGTTTCATTCTCTTCAGGAGCAATTTTTCAAAAATCTTGGCTATGGTTGGGAGTATGGATCCAGTCTGAAGGACTTTTTATCGTTACATTGTTTGTTAGGTTTAAAGATCATGATTTCCTCTGCCACCTTCTATTGCCTTTGAACGTATCTTACTCTAAACACAGCATTGATTATATGAAGAAGTTTACGTATCGCTATATTTGGTAATTCTTTAATGATTTGTCCAGTTATGAGGTCGTACCCAGGAGATTTTTTCATGTTGTAATTTTGAATTTCCTCTTTTAGCTCTTGTAAAGGTACACTTTGTATTTCAACCTCCAAGCTCATCAGATCGTTTCAGTAGATTAACATTTTCATCCACAGTTTGCCTGGGTACTGGTTGAAACGTTTCTTCTAGGTGTCTCGTAAACAAGTTAGCTTTTTGTTTAGCGCTTCGAGCTCAGCTCTATCCTCACTTCTAATTGGTGCCGTCGAATTTGTTGGTCTCTTAAGTACTCGTTGCTTTCCATAAGGAATATTCGGTATCTAGTAAGTGACGACAAATACTTCTGTACTTATTGATTCATTCTTAACTGTTCTGATCAGAGACTTCAACTTGTTACATAGGTTATTAAGGATCACGGTTTTATTTTCCTTGGTTCGATTTTTTTTGCCTTGATTTGCCAAAATTTTCGAGCTTTACGTTTCTTTGCCATCAGCTCTCTTGTTGTATGTTTCCTATTAGCCTTTCTACTTCCTCTTCGACTTGTATAATGTTCCTTGTTGGTTCTTGAAGATTGATCTTTTGTTCTAATAATTCTCGAAAATTTTTCCAATTGGTATTCTTATTGGACAGTCTCGATGTGATTTCTTTTTCAATTATTGTTTCACTGACCGTCATAATAACAGGAGAGTGGTCCGATGTAAGCTCTTCATTATTTTCCAAACGAATACTACTGCCAGATTTGTATTTATTTGGAAAAAGTTATTATCTAAGTCCTTAACCTATATGTTAAATACTTATTATTAGTACGCATGAATTAATTTAAATGCGTGTTAGCTTATACATGTAGTTAAATTAAATTTATCAATACATTAGATTTAGTGGATCTGTAGCGACTCAACATCTCTACAAACGTTTACAAATAGGAACGCACCCGTTCACGCAGTATCTAATCATTATGTTACGCACCGTAACATGATGATTTGCATATTGCAATTAAAAAAATCAAAAATGCATTTTCGGCAGTACAGAAAGATACACACGATAAGGAACAACCAGCCGAAGAACAACAACAATAACTTAATTTAGTGTACATCAAATTCTGTAATAATAATAATAATTAATTAATACCAAATTTGTATTTTATTAATCTATGTGTACCTAAAATAATGATTGTACTAGTTAATAAGTGCAATAAATAAATCATATTGTTCCCAATAACTAATAAAAATTCATTATGTTAAATGGTTGTTCTAATTTGTGAATGATACAGTACATAGGAAAAATATCGCATCATATGCAACGGTGGCGGACATAAGTAACGCCACCGAGAAATAAATGTAGGTATACCAGTGCAAGACGAACCTATCAGTGCACACATAAACCCTACAAGTGGTGACCTTCCGACTTTGAACGCGGTATTGTAAAGTGACCGTATTGTAAAAAAAACTTTCTAAAAGTGTTTCAAGTTCAAAGAACTATAAATCATGTGTAAACTTTATGTACATATAATATATGTATAATAAAAAAGTGATGCGATCATAAAGTTTATAAAAGCTGTGATAATAATAAGTTTCAAAAGTTGTGATAAACTATAAAAAAGCTGTGATAAACTGTAAACTCAACTGTGATAAACTATAAGCTAAATTGTGATAAACTGTTGTACTAATTCAAGTAGCGTTTGTATAATATACTATAATTGTGATGCAACATAACCAGTGATAAAATTCAGTTATATCTGTGATAAATGCATACCAAAGTAAATTTCAATACTAAACGTCTGTGATACGTGTTTTCGAGAAATTTCCGTGCTAATAAATATAGTACGGTACACTAAATAAGTACGCTAATACAACAGCTATAGTGCAGTTGAATACATTTAGTGTTCTGTTATGTTTAAAGTGAATGTTTCATATAGTTACCTAGTGTATTTTCATGACGTCATTATCCACGCAACGAAACCTAAGTACAAAGAAGAAATAAAAACCAGAAATCAACTGTAACCTGGGGCCCTACTATCACTTTCGACAACGATTTTCGACGACGGTCGTTTTCCTATAGTAGGCAAAGGAAGAAAAAGGTAAACAATAGTAAATTTATAATATTGGTTTCCTTTTTCTTCCTTTGTCTACTATAGGAAAACGACCGTCGTCGAAAATCGTTGTCGAAAGTGATAGTAGGGCCCCTGAATAAACGGAGCAGAAGAAGACGGCAGCCATTTTTAAATGGGTATTGCGGTACAACAAACAGCTGAGTCAAAAATTATTTCATTTTATTTATTTTTACTTTTTTATCTATAATTTAAAATATTTATATATTTATTTATTTATTTTCTTTCCTTTTTCAAATTATTAACGATCAACAATCGATTTATTCTAAAATGCGATTACGAATGTGAAACTAAAGTTACTAGATTTAGTCAACAAAAAGCTCCATCGAAGTTTAAATTAAATTGTTATCAATTTTTCAAGTTTCACAAATATTTTTTTTATTCCTTTTTTTTATCGTAATTATATACATACTCCTATTATAGCTATCATTATTATAGTTATTTTCGTTGAATTGTTTTCGATTGTGTGTTTTTTCTGGTGCGTTAATTATAATCTACTAAAGAAAATGTCAGACGGTGAGACAGATGCGACCCAAACAGCCGATTCTAAGCGTTTCCCTGCAGTAGATTCTTCTCGAGTTAAACTTCCCGATTTTTGGACTGATAATCCTAATGTTTGGTTCGCGCAAGCTGAAGCACAATTTAGCTTAGCGAATGTCAGTGCAGATACTACAAAAAATTTTCATGTTATTGGCGCCCTTCCACGCGAAGTGTGCACGAGCGTGTTGGAAATCGTAAAAAATCCACCGCCCAAAAACAAATATGAAAAACTTAAGCAAGCACTGACAAACCGGCATACTCCATCAGCGGGACGTCGCCTCGAAATATTAGTTGATGGAATTGAATTAGGTGATAGAAAACCCTCAGAGGTTTACTGGTCTATGCGAAACCTGGCGGATGAATCGTACGACGAACAACTGGTTCGAACCTTTTGGCTTCGTAGACTGCCCAAAAGCTTATATATCGCATTGACATCAATTGGTGACAAATCAATTGACGATATCTTGGAAATAGCAGACCGGATTTACGAGGCAACCGGGCCCAGCGTATCATCCGTACAAAATATTCCCTCGACTAGTTCCCAGCATCCTACTGAATAGGTCTTAACTAGACTCGAAGCTAGGCTCGCTAGTATAGAGTCAAGATTCGAGCAGATGTCAGTAGGACGCAACCGCTCACCAAGGCCGCGAAGTCAATCTCGCCATTTTGCAGGAAGACCACGGAGTGGAAGCAGACGTCGTTTCATCGATAATCAGGGAGTCTGCTATTACCACCATAAATTCGGCAATGAGGCAAGGAAATGTTACCTTGCAAACGCAATCATCGTTACGTATCTACAAACCAGTCATCATCAAAAAACCAATAAATCCGATTGAGAGTGCGGCATCTAATCGGATACATTATAATATAAAATGTTTCCGTGGAAACGCATCGAAAATAAATCCTAGCTTGGTACTTTCCGCCGCCAACGGTTCAGTAATTAACACATACGGGACCAAATTATTGAATGTAGATGTTGGTTTACGGCGACAATTTCCGCATATTTTCACAATCGCGTCAGTAGACAGGCCAATCATTGGTGCTGACTTTCTGACAAAATATGGTCTTCTCGTCGACCTACGTGGAAGACGGTTACTTGATCCAGCGACTAGTCTAGCTGTAAGCGCAATGACAGCTAAGGTCAAAACACCTACGCCAATCCTACCGACCGCTCAAAATGGATATGGTGAAATTCTGAAGATGTTTCCTTCTCTATAACCGAAGAACCGAACTACAATCATCCAGCAAAACATAGTGTGGTTCATCATATTTATACGAAAGGCCGGCTGCCTTTTTCGAGACCACGCCGTCTGGATCCTGTCAGACACAAGACAGCGCTTGCCGAGTTCGAGCATATGGTTCAATTGGGCATATGCCAACCGTCATCTTCTGCGGTATCATCACCACTTCACATGGTCCTGAAGAAAAATGGGACAGATTGGAGACCATGTGGAGATTATCGAGGCCTAAATGCCGTCACCGAACCCGATCGATATCCGATACCACACATCCAGAATTTTTCGATGCACCTGGAAGGTTGCAAAGTTTTCTCGAAAATTGACCTGGTAAGAGCGTATCATCTAATCCCCATTGCGCCCGAAGACGTGCCTAAAACGGCCATTACCACACCATTTGGGTTATTTGAATTTACAAGAATGCCCTTTGGTCTTCGGAATGCTGCGCAGACTTTTCAACGCTTCATCAATGAAGTGGTCAAAGGTTTAGATTTTGTGTATGTCTACATAGACGATATACTTGTGGCTAGTAAAAATGAGGACGAGCATAAACTTCATCTCAAACAGTTATTTGAGAGACTAGTCAAATTTGGAATAAATATCCAAGTTTCAAAATGCGAATTCGGAGTATTCGCTCTAGAGTTCCTCAGCCACCATATTTCCACAGATGGCATATTACCTTCGCCACGGCGAGTCGAAGCCATACAAGAATTTCCTGCTCCAACATCCATAAGGCAAATTCAGCGATTCGTGGGAATGGTCAACTATTATCATAGATTCATTCCCAAGCTAGCCGGATTGCTGTCTCCGATTTATGCGCACCTGGTAACTTTGAGTAAAATGCCAAAGAACAGTAAAAATTTCACTTGGCCTGACGACTGTAATGAGTCGTTCGTCAAAATAAAAGGTGCACTTGCTAACGTAGCAATGTTAGCCCACCCCCTTTCTCACTCGAAGTATAGTATTGCCACAGATGCTTCAAACATTGCCGTAGGAGCAGTGTTACAACAGATGAATGAAGGATGTTGGCAACCTTTAGGGTTCTTTTCCCGCAAACTGTCTACAGCGGAAAGTAAATATTCAGCCTTTGACAGAGAACTGCTTGCTATTTATCTAGCAATTAAACATTTTAGGTATTTCGTAGAAGGTAGGCAATTTACCATCTACACGGATCAAAAACCTCTTACCACGACAATCACATCACTGAGCGAAAAGAGTCCACGGCAGACTCGTCATCTTGATTTCATTGCTCAGTTTACGACGGACGTGCAACATATCTCGGGCAAGCACAACGTGGTCGCTGACACTTTGTCACGACCGTGTGACCACGTTGATAAAATAGACAAAATTTCGAAGCTAACACTTGATGATTTAGCTAAGGCTCAAGAGTCTGATGATGAATTGAAAGAACTTCTTGATAATTCATCTCGTCCTGCGGGTTCTAAGTTCAAAATAGAGCTCACCATCCTCTCATATTTGAAAATGTACTGTGAAACATCAACAGGAGTTCATCGACCATTTGTTCCAGCGACTTTCCCATCCAAGCATTCGCGCTACACGAAAATTAATTTCCAGTAGGTACTTTTGGCCGAATATGAACAGCGACATTACGAATTGGGTTCGTAGTTGTATCGGATGCCAGTTAAGCAAGGTGCAAAGGCATACGAAGTCACAACCGGGAAATTTTGATCTTCCAGCAGCAAGGTTCGAACATATTCATATGGATGTAGTGGGACCACTCCCACCATCCGAAGGTAATATTTATATGTTGACAATAGTTGATCACTCGATGGCCTGAGGCATACCCCATTCGAGATAGTACCGCTGCCACTATTGCTAAGACTTTTGTCGAGCAATATGTTTCAAGGTTTGGAATACCCCTTGAAATCACAACTGACCGAGGCAGCCCGTTCGAGTCAAAACTCTTTTCTGAGCTAACGCGTTTACTAGGCGCACATAGGATTCGTACCACCGCCTACCATCCACAGGCAAACGGTATGGTCGAACGTTTTCACCGACAACTGAAAGCATCGCTCAAAGCTCGTGATAATGTCATTCATTGGAGCACTGAGCTACCCCTCGTCTTGTTGGGAATACGAGCAGCAGTCAAGGATGAACTGAATTGCTCACCAGCAGAACTAGTATATGGTCAAGTCCTCAAGCTTCCAGGATAATTTTTTGTAACCAGCTCTTCGGATCCAAGTCCCGATCCATCAGACTTTGTAGGCAACAGTCTTCGTGCGAATATGCGCAATATTATTCCTGTTGACACTCGCAAGTCAACTTCCTCGCCAATTTATATCCCAAAAACATTGGAAAGTTGCGAGTTCGTTTTTGTTCGTATCGACAAGGTACGAACCGGCCTATCAACGCCGTACGAAGGACCGTTTAAAGTCATTCGTCGTTTTAGGAAACATTTTAATATAGATCAAAATGGTCGAAATGTAAATGTTTCCATCGACAGACTGAAGCCGGCGCATGGTATCCTCATTTTAGCAAAATCTAACCAAACCAATCCAAGAAAAAAAGTCCGATTCCAAATTCCTTAACTTCCTTTTTCCTATAACTTCCTTTATTTTTATATCTTTTCTTACAGATTACGAGAGGAATCTACTTGCAGGGGGGTACTGTAGCGACTCAACATCTCTACAAACGTTTGCAAATAGGAACGCACCCGTTCACGCAGTATCTAATCATTATGTTACGCACCGTAACATGATGATTTGCATATTGCAATTAAAAAAATCAAAAATGCATTTTCGGCAGTACAGAAAGATACACACGATAAGGAACAACCAGCCGAAGAACAACAACAATAACTTAATTTAGTGTACTTCAAATTCTGTAATAATAATAATAATTAATTAATACCAAATTTGTATTTTATAAATCTATGTGTACCTAAAATAATGATTGTACTAGTTAATAAGTGCAATAAATAAATCATATTGTTCCCAATAACTAATAAAAATTCATTATGTTAATTGGTTGTTCTAATTTGTGAATGATACAGTACATAGGAAAAATATCGCATCATATGCAACGGTGGCGGACATAAGTAACGCCACCGAGAAATAAATGTAGGTATACCAGTGCAAGACGAACCTATCAGTGCACACATAAACCCTACAGATCTACTTCAAACTGCGTGCTTGTATCATATCTTTAACCGATTTAATCCCATGGTCTCTATGAATGTTGCAATTTCGGAGATACCACGGAGCATTTGTAATACAGAGAAGTATTTTTGAATGCGTTCGTTGTAAAAGATCTATATTTGATGCGCTTGTACAGCTCCATAATTGAATTCCATATGTCCATATAGGAATTAGGATCATTTTGTATAGTAGAACCTTGCATTCTAGGGAAAGTTTTGATTTTCTTCCAATCAGCAGTACATTTTTGAGAATTTTCTTTTTCTTTGTGATCTTACAAATCTCTTACAGTTTGAGGATTTTTGTGTGAAAACATGATAGCAGTGTCATCTGCAAATGTTGATGTGGCAACCTTATTAGTTGTTGGTAGATCGGCAGTATACAGTAAATACAATACAGGCCCCAATACGCTGCCTTGTGGAGCTCCTGCGTTTATATCATTGAGTTCAGTAATGGCTGAATTGTGTTTAACTAACCTGGTATTTTCTTTGAAACAAGTAGCTTACAAGGACTGCATGAAATTTTTTTGGCAGACTAGTTTAGTTTTATATATAAGGCCCTCATGCCATACTTTTTTGAAAGCTGGCGTAATGTCTAGGAAAACTGCCGAACAATATTTGGTTTTAATTTTTGTAATACGATTTTGTCAAAAAGTTTAGAAATCATCGGAAGTATATACTAACGGGCCTGTACGATGTGACTTGTGTTTCGGCTTTTCCAGGCTTTAGAATCATGGTAATTTGCGATATTTTCCATTTTTTAGAGAGATACCCACATCTCATAATCCTATTAAAGATATAAGTTATGAGTTTTATGCATTTATCAGGTAATTCTCTGATCATTTTTCCGATAATAAAATCGTGTTCTGGAGCTTTCTTTGGGTTTATACAATTTTTAATGGTATTTTAAACTTTTTTCCACATAAATTTTAAAGGAATTGGTTTCAAAGGATCCTCCGTAAACTTTGGTAATTCACTGTTGTTAGTTTTTTCGTTTGGTGTGAAAACTTTTTTCAAGTGGTTAGAGAAAGCAGTAGCCTTTTCTACGTCACTTCTGGCCCAATGTCCATCTGGTTGCCTAATTGGTGGATTCGATAATGTTGGCGTCTTTATAGTTTTTTTGTTGCCTTCCATAGTGAATAATCTGTCTTCTCGATCGCCGAGAGTTCAGTAAGGTAAATGCTCGTTTAAGGGCTTTAATAGTCCTATTCAATTTCCCTTTTATTAATGGAGATTTTTGCTGCTGCCGACGTATTGTTCGTTTTCCTTGGATTCACTGCAGTATATTAGGTGAAGGCTTATTAACTTTTTCAGAGTTGTTAATGTCAGGGGTGGCCTCTTTTGCTGCTATTACCAATATATGTGTTAAATCATTCGCCGCCGCATCAATATCTTCCGGGGTGCAAAGTTGGATATCCAATAGGCAATTTTGTTCGACTATATTTCGATAAAGAGGCCATTTAGTTAATTTATTTGTTAGTCATTGAAGTGGTTCTGCTTTTAAAGCTCTGGTACTCAGAGTTATTATTATTGGTGAGTGATGGGATGATAAATCATAGCAATCTTCTACCTGAGCATTGGGCAATTTCTTTTGTTATACAAAAATCTATTATAACAGGTATTTTATTTCTATCTGATGGCCGGTAAGTTGGGTGCCCAGAAGATAGATAATCTAGATTTTTTTCGTTCTCTAGTTGCTTTCCTTTAAGTGTTGTTAATCTCGAACCTCATTGCAGATGTTTAGCATTGTAGTCGCTCCCTGCGAGAAATTTAATGCGCAGCTGATTAAAATAATAGATAAATTGCTGCTTTTACGGTTCAACACGCAAACAGTGTTTCGGTGGATAGTAAACAGTCGATATTACACAATTCCAAGACCATTCTTCTAGGCAGATAGATATTAGTTGCTTGGATGTGATTTTTATCATATTTGTTAAGTTCATAATGCTTTATTCTTCGTTTGATCAAGACCGCAGTGTCGCCGTGTGCTCTTCCAGCTATGGATATTTGGTGTCATAAACTGAATATCTGTTGATTTTAAAACAGGTATTTTTTGTAAAGTGTGTTTCTGATATTAGCATGATGCCTATATTTTGATCGACAAGAAAGGTCTGAACCTGACAGCTTTGTGCTGTGAAAGACCGTTCGCGTATTCATATTTTGCATAATCAAGCTCATTTGTCTTTCCATCATCATGATGAAATTTTGGATCGGTTCGGTCAGTTTGTGTACGGTTGCGTGAATATTTAATCCTTCTTCGTTGAAATGAATTTTAGTTTTTGGGGTGATTGTTACAAGCAGTTTTGCACTACCTGGAGTTTCCTATGTCAACAGCTTTTAGGATGTTGACATAGGAAACTTCAGGTAGTGCAAAACTGCTTGTAACATTCTCCAGGTCATTTTTTGTGGTGGAATTAGCATTTGCTTGTTGGCCAATTGTACTTCTTGGAATCATATCTCTTTGATTGTAACGTGACTTAAGCATTTACAGTGTGTTTTACTGATGGATCATTTCTCGACTTATCGCAATTTTTTGAATCATGAAGTTCGCCACAGATAACGCAAATTTCACTCAACGTGCAATAAGCTTTTGTGTGGGCGTATTCTTGGCACTTGATTAATTGTACAGGTTCGGTTCGCTTTTTGGGTTCTTCTACAGTGAATTTGCGATGCAGTACATATCTCAAGTTATAAATACTGTGGTTTCCTTTGTTTTTCTCATCTGGCTCTAATTCTATGCGAAACATCGATTGCAGAATTATAAAACTAGAAGACTTTGTTTTAAACATTCATATTTTGCTAGCTCTTATATAGTAGAATATCGTGGGAAACATGCATCTGGTGGTTGATCTCATTTTTATGTGTACATAAAAATGAGATAAAATGTGTAGCAGCTAGGGTGCGATTGATACCGTTTTGCATTTATCGTTGTTTTATGCAAATGCTGATTGTGGTTTTTCTTCATGCTATTTGCGTGAGGTCAATGGCATGATATTGTTATGCGTGTTTCCTGTAGAGTCAGATAAGCTCGTGTCTCGTAACAGAAGAATATTCTCCCGATTTAAAATGTTTGCAATAGATTTGACATGCAAGCCTTGTGGCGGCTCTTCGGCCTATTTAGCTGTTGTGTCATCGGCGCCATCCTCATCCAAGCTATTTTAAGTTTGGAACGTCTTTATTTATAAAGTATTTGAAGAACAAATAACAAATCAAATTCTATGGCATATTGTAGATATAGAAATTAAAATCATGTGTAAATTATGAGGGAATGGTGTTCAAGTTCGATACAACGCGATATGCATCAAAATGTGGCAAAACCTTTAGCAAATTTTTAATTTTTTTATAATGCATAATGAAACTATGTAATTGTAAAACATATCTACATGGACATACTTATTCGATTCTATTAATATCATCAGCATGGAAAGCTAACAGAAAGGTGAGAGTGAGGCCGACTAATATCCATACCATATTTACCACATAGCGCATATAAATAAGTTAATTATTTTTTACTTTCTTATGAAATGTAAATTTATAAGACCAGTTTGAACTGACACACATACATAATATGTACATATGTATATCGATCGATAACATCATAATATGTAGTATGAAAAATAACAAGACGTACCTATATACCGTTCTTGATGAGTCATATACAATTAGAAATTCATAGTAAGATTGCGCTATGAATATTTTTCCAGTTAAATGGATGTATGTTTACAACATAACAAAAGTCGAAAAATTCAATGTCATCCAACTGAAATTAAATTAAAATACATTTTCCTTACATCGAGGTTTTCTTATTCTTTATATCTCATGAATTATGGATTAATTTAACAATCAATTATTTTGATAAAATATTTATTTTACTTTAAAAAGGCTAAATTTATTTCATAACTATATGTATGAGTACATACGCATGGTGTGTGTGTGTGGGTGTATATCTAATCTATTAACAGAATGGTATTATCAAAGAAACTATCTAACTAACAATAAACTTCTTCAATGCTTATGTGTATACATATTTAAGTAATCGCAAAATCAATCATTGGTGATTGGCTATATGTTGTATCGGGACTACAAATATTCTTTAAGACTAACGTTCTAAGTCTATTATAAATACAATACTATTATTTATTATACAACGTAATGTATGCTGTCAAGTTTATAAATAAATTGGAAACTCGATATAATGATACAACAAGTACGAGTATAAACTGTTGCATTAATTCAAACAGATACATTTACATAAATACATATATATTCCATCAAATTCAAATCATCCGCATAAATATAAATCGTTTATCACACGAAAAACCAATCAAATTGATAAATTTTTTGATTTAATTAAAAATCAATTTTTATGACGAATACGCACTACCACCTCAACCTTGAACTTAATAAATCATATACAGGCGGAATACCTCACATCCTTCTCGCAACTTAATGCAGTGTACCTTAAACTAGATTATAGTGAGGAACCCATAAAAAATACACATAGGTACACATCGAAATGATTACGAATCAGAATTATCTGTTACTCAGCATGTAATTTAATAAACAGATCTCATATTTAAGGCTCTACCCTATCTATAGAACAAAACTTGAGGTCGCTATTTCAAGGCCCTAAAATGTAATGCATCGATTCAATCTTATGTCTGTTTCTATTAATTCTATGAAGACCCGATAATCATTTCAAAATATCTACATACTTATGAATTATTGTATCCTTTGCTTGTTGTAGCAGGCGACTAATGGTTGGATCCCTGGGCTGACGACCCGCATCCGTAAATAAAACTCAACTGTTTGTGATTTCAACAAGAGTAAAAATGGATTCCGCCAAACCAATACCGGACCCCCGCTCAAGTACCCGGACACAAGTTTTAGGTCGGCACGTGGAACGTGCAGTCACTTAGGAAACCAGGAGCGTTGGAAGGCCTAATCACATGCATGAATGAGTATCGGTTGGAGCTCGCTGGCCTAAAAGTGGAGGCTCGGAATCCTTGGAGCTGGATTTCTTCTTGGGTCGCAGGGAAAGAGGGCTGTTTTATATTTCCAAGCAGCCAATAACCGATTGTATAAGCTTCGCTTGCCCATGAAGTTAGCCAACCTGTCGATAATTTGTGTACCCTCGCCCACAGAAGTCAGCCAGCCCCATGACAAAGACCCATTTTACAATGACTTGGACGATCTGATGGGATCTATACCCGAACACGATGTTAGAATGGTAATTGGGTACTTTAATGCTAAAGCTGGCAGAAATCAGGCCGACTTATATGTGAAAACATAGGTTCGTACTCCCGATAATGGTGAGAGAATGATGTACTTTGCTCACGGCCTTAGAGTAACAAGCACATTCTTCCCACACAAATAAATAGAAATAAATAAATAAACATGGATTAATCCCCGCCAAACTTCCCGCAGCCAAATTTACCACGGGTTAAATTCAAAAGGGCGGGCTCGAGTTATGCAGGATGTGAGAACTTATCGGTTCAGCGATCATCATTTGGTTGCTGTAATGCTACGATGAAAGTTTTCGTACAAGTCTGGGAACACAGCGAAACGCATAGAACATTTCGATTAGCATTAAGAAAGCTAATTGCCAGTCTGATTGTGTGAACTCTGTCTAGGATGTACGACAGACTTTAGGTATAGTCAAAACCAGACCCAAGAATTATTGGTTTGATGACGATCTGTCATCTTGCAGTTGAGTAACAAAATATATCCCATAGTGAAGTGCAACAACCTCTCACAATCACGAGGAAAACCAAGGCTTCTCTTACTAGGAGGGCAGCTAAGCGGATTTGTAGACGGAAAAAGCGAGAATGGTGGAAAGATGAGGTTAAAAGAAGTACGACAAATCATCAATGAGCACAGGCATGCATTAATCGTCACTCGGGACCGGGATGGAAGCCGGTGGGTCAACATCGACACAGTTAAGATTAAAACGATACCGTTCACCGGTACTGCATACCGTTCACCGGTACTGCATACCGTTCACCGGTACTGAACCGTCTTTTCGATCTTAGTCGTTTAGTATGGCGAGCTAAAAGTTAAGCCTGATGAATAGAAAGTGGCTACGATATAACCCATCTTCACGAAAAGGAGACCGCTTAAAGTGTGAGAATTATCGCGGTATAGCTCTCCTTTGCACAGCGTACAAGTTACTGTCCTACATTATATTGGATAAAACCACCCCTCTAGTTAAGGGCCTGGTTGGCTATCAAGAAGGTTTTCGTTCGAATCGATCAGTCACCACTGATCAGGTCTTTTCACTGCGGATGATTCTATCTAAATATTATGAGACATCTATCCCCGTAAATCAGGTGTTCCTGAAATTCCGGCCGGCCTAAGACTGGATCAATCGAGAGAGTTTGTGGTCTGCTCTGGAATATCTAGGAAAGCCAACAAAATTGGTACGACTGAATAGAACGACAGTGACGCAGTGTCATTGGTGTGTTAAAATTGAAAACAGGCTATCGAGAACTTTTGGAGTTAACTCGGGTGTTCGGCAGGGAATTCGACATCTAATGTTTTATTGCTTGGAAGGATGAAATTCAATTCTGTGTCAACACTTGTCATGACCGCTAAGTTGGAAGATCGTATTGTCACACGGTTTCTGTCAAAACATTCTTCTTATCCAGTATCATTAACTTTGAATGCATCATTTCCCAGGTTGGCAGATTTCAACATTCGCATCATCATCATTGTGAAACAGTAAAGTACGCCGCAAGGTGTATTATACATCAAAATTGACAGTTACAACACCAACAGCTTCGTTGGTTACTAATTCATCTACATCAACGTTATCAAATTTACGTTATCAACATCAACAATGATAGCTCCATCATCGTTGTTAGACCCAAAAGATGGATTAAATTTATGGAATGGAATCATATTCAAAGAAAAACTTGATGGGCACTAAAATTACGTAACATACAGCGATATCGAGGTATTTGAAATCCGAAAACATTGCCGCATGGTTTATTCGTAAAAGAATTCGAATGCAAAAGAAAAAAATGTATACCGAGAACCAAGACAATATACGACATCTACTTAAATTGCAGGCAAAAACACATTCCTACAATATAGTAATTAACTTGCACTAGTTCAAATCAAAATAAAGTTCTTATTTGCGAAGCTGACATCGAACTAAACTGGTGATATTAATTGGAAAAATAATTTCAACATTTAATAAACCGCGGTTGCAATATGAATAATTGGAAACGAGAAATCCAATGTAATGTAAAATCACGTCTTGTGAGATTACTGATTTAGGAGTCACTTTCATCGAAAACATTATACTTTTCAACAGATACATTGGTATTTGTATTGCTAAAGCGAACACTGCTTTATGTGTATGGTTTGCGTACGTTAGATCTCAAGTGGAATACGCCGTATCAGTCTGCAGTTCTTACAACTGTTAAAGAAAACAGAATGGGATTTCAACGAGAATCTAAGCACATAGTTAGGGCAGTAGAAACCAAACTCTGCACTTACTTCAGGACAAGAGCCATCCGGACCAAATACTATCGACTCGTAGACAACTGTATATATAGCAATTCTGTGAGAGTCACAATTTTCTCGAGGGGAAGACGCAGTATGAATTCATTAACGATTTCAACATCCGGACATCCAGAACTCGGTGTGTCAAGAATGACTGATCGCAATTCAGGCAAGCACAGAATGGACTCCATAGCACGAATAGGAGTAAAAGACATACCACCAGTTATAGCAGTAAAGGGGATAATCTGCAGTCCATCGTGCCCTGCTATTTAGACGTTCATTTCTCAACCAGTCACCATACCATAAAGGTAAGACCAACGATTTTTCGATGATCGAGATTATTTTGGGGGTCAGATCCCAAGAAATGAAAAACTAGCAACGGCCTTTTGCACCTTATAATCAATGACATATTTTCAGGAAAGTTTACCATCTAGAATGACATCTAGAAACTGGACGTTGTCTGCCCTTGTGATCTCTCGCCCAAAGTGAGAGGGAATAGATAAGCTCGCACTGTCTCTATACGTCTCGTAAAGACAGCCAGATCAGTCGTAGACTCGTAGAGTCGTAGAGCGATTGACGCACAATTCCTTCTCAAGACACGCATACTTCCATCATATTACGGGCGCTCTGTGTTAGATCAGATAAGAAAGTTTAGGTATTCACCAGAAACAGTCAAAATAGTGATAATCCGCTTAGCTATGCACGATAAAATCAGATTACCGTAGTTTTATAATTAATTCATCATTAACCATTCGCAGATAGAGGGCGAGAGTACTCCTTCTTGTAGGCAGCCTTTTACTGATGGACACTGATGAGTTATCCAGCTCAGTCTCAATTATGGGAGACTTGAGCATAAATTCAATGAATTTAAAAACGGTTTGAACAAGGTTATATAGAACAGACGAAGATTATTGAATTTACAAGTGCCATTCTTAGCCAGAACTTTGCGATGTCTGACGACAACACATAAGATATCAGTTTTTTCACAAACGCTTTTCCACGCAGCACTGTGCGCGACACTTAGGCTTTTTTGTGATCCTATTTGAGCTACCAAAAATCCGAAATGATATTCATATTTTATAACATCATGCAGAAGAGTTCATTACGCTTCTTTTAGTTGTTAATAAGAGAGAATGACTTTTCAACAGCAGTTGAGATTTGCTTTCGTTAGTACAGTTGCCTGTAATTCAAAATTTGTGATAGACCTAATCTGGTTAAGCGAATCTAATAGGGAAATGAGCTTAAATGAGAATAAATTCCAATCCGCG
Source organism: Tipula unca (assembly GCA_951394425.1). Lineage (NCBI taxonomy): Eukaryota > Metazoa > Arthropoda > Insecta > Diptera > Tipulidae > Tipula > Tipula unca. Next base: position 113,192,296 of record OX596381.1, read on the forward strand.
AGTTTACTATGTTGCGATATGGTTTAATCGATGGTATTTTAAGGTTAATATTAAACGGGATACACCTATATGATCAGCGGTGAGCATACCCTATTTATATTTTAAGGACAGTCCTCTTATGAACGATTTTACTAAGCTGTTCAAACCAGAAACCGCACCATCAATAATATACGATCCTTAGATTATGCAAAAATCTGTATACGATATTAAGCAGCCTCGTCAACTCGCAAAAAGCTGACTTACTACGTTACAGGTTGATATAATAATAAATTAAATAAAACCATTCGGCCCTGAGATAACTCTGAAACATATCCTCTCGAGGACATAATGCAGCGATGCTATGAACCCAGTAATATATTCTGGTCAACCCTGAACATAATCGATTGGCGATTGGCAAGTCTCCCTTGTATCTGATAACCTTCCAATGGCCGAGACATTTGGATTCATTGAACCGATGCTAGTAATAAATACAATCTGCTTCTCAGGAGACCCTGGAATCCATGAGTGCAGTATAAGAGGTTTCGGAGGGTTACCAACAGAAAGGTGACAACCCCGCCAAACCCATATGATTTTGTCGATTTCTTCACAGAACCGAATGTGTGTAACATCATTGCTCGCTTTGTAGATGGTCAAACCATCAGCCAGGTAGCAACAGCATCGAGAATAAGACGACCAAGCACTTTTCGTTAAAGTTGCAATTTCTCCTCATTCAGAGTTAACTCCGAATTGTGTTCTCACACCCAGATCGCACATTGGTTACTGCTTCCTGTCCGTGGCTTTTTGGCGGCAATTACAGGCGTACTGCCCGATATCGAACTAGGTCTTTTAGGTGCACCCGACGAACTATTTGCTAGGCTCTCCGCAAATTGCACCCAGTGGAGGTTCAGAAAGCTTTTTTTGTAAGTATTTGTGGCGACGATTGCCAAGTCGCTTAGCCTTACCTCATCGACTTGGCTCATTGATAAAGCCTAACGTAACATCCCAAACTTAATGTTAACTTAATATTTGCTTGAAATCCGGGACCGACAAAAAAAAGTCTATGGAAAACAAGTTTGAGTAAGGCTGATTTGCTATATATCGGCAATCGACACATGAATTATTCAACAATAACAAAAAAGAACTAACCACCACCATACTACAAACTATAAATAAGAAAATATTAACTCAAATTGTACAAAATTCCATTCTCTGATTTATCATAGTGTATAGTGTGGAAATTTACTGTACTGTACAGGATGGGCGAGGTAGACCCAAACCTCCCAAGATTATATTCGTTTAAATTCTTATAATAAATAATCAGATTGATAGTTCGACTGACACAAACGAAAATGTGTGAAAGCTTGGCTCAGACACAATAAAAAAAACAATCTTTTGTGGCTCATTACTGTATTAACTATTAATACACGAACACGAGCATTAAATTATAATTTTTTTTATTAAATAATTAATCATTTAACTTCCTTTCGAAGGATGAAAAATATGTGGAATATAACGTAAGAATTTATTTTTAACATATCGATATAATAACAGCTTTTTCTATTTTGTTATACAATGATATGATATTGTTATATAGTTGTATAATTAGTTATACGGTTACACCTCCTAAGCCAATAAACAAAGTTTATACAATGTATCACCTTCATAATTCCTTCGAATCGTGGTTATTTTATTTCCACCGCTCTCGGCCACATATAATCATTTGATGAGTTCTTACACAGTTACAGATTCACCATTAATCCATAACTTGCGGGTATGCAGGTTGTTCTAATTTGTTTTGCCAGATTCAGAGTTGACCTTCAAAATTTATAGTTGAACTGCAGTCCGCAATACTGCAGTTGTTCTAAAACATGGTTGCTTTTGTATAGTTGAATAAATCTTTAACGGGCTTGAGAATTCTATTTCTGTATTACATCTCAAAGTGCTCCTCGGAATGGTATTCGACCTACTTGTTGATACAATTAATCCTTGGCAGTTTGGATAAGTTACTGATTATTTCATAACTTGATCGTTCAAGTTTCGATAGAAGCTCATGTAATGACAAGATACTAAGTCATCAACTTTCACCATTTTGGTTTGTTCATAATTGAAAAATTCTCCAGAAATTCGAATTCTTCGAAAACGAGTTCTGTTACAGATGATTTGAAATCCTCTCGAACCTAGAAAACGAAAAATTACCACAGCGTGGTAAAATCACCGAAAACGAATGAAACTCACCATTTTTTCTTTCAATGGATCGAGCTAGTTTTGTAACAACATGTGTAAATTTATTAATCTACTATAATTCAGATACATTTTTATAATAAATATAACAATCGTCATACTCTGAAATCTGAATAAGGTTTTACAAACAATATCTATGGAATGGTACCGATTCTACAGCTTTGAAGTTGTTTTTAACAACAATCAAATTTTGATTGGTTTCTTTGCCCCCAAAAATATTTTGAATGAGCTTATTGATAAACTATATTTCTAATAGATGGCTATACCAGAATTGCGCCCAAATGTTCAATATTTTTATCGGAATAGATTTTTCTAAATTAGCTTTCATCAATAAATTATTAATTACCATACTAATTAAAATGAATATGATTTCAAATATGGTTCGTCTACTCACAATAAAATAATCAAAATAATTAATCAATAGTTTTTTATTCAGCGTTTTTAGGTGTACTAGTCGTTTGTAGATGTCACTCAACGTCAACTCCAAGTAACTTCATTTTTGTTTTGTTGAAAGAAAAGCAAAAAAAAAATTTGTTCGATTGCCATGTCACTTCATAATCTGTCAATTTGACAGAGAAACGTGTGGTGTAGTGGAAGGAAAAATCATAAATTTTATTCAATTTTCCACAATAATCATTCGAAATTTGTGTCGAAGTCAGAAAAAATAAAAAAATTAATCGATAGTGCAACAAATAACGTGCCAACAAAATGGTTTTAGCCGATTTGGGACGTAAAATAACGTCCGCATTGCAATCGCTTAGCAAAGCGACTGTTATCAATGAAGAAGTAAAAGTTTACCCAGCTCTTTGTGTATTTTTATGTGTATAATTCAATGTTTTCTTTTTGCGGTTTTAGGTGCTAAACTCTATGCTGAAAGAAATATGTGCAGCACTATTGGAGGCCGATGTAAATATCCGTTTGGTAAAAAAATTGCGTGAAAATGTTCGAGCTGTCATTGATTTCGACGAGATGGCTGGGGGGCTGAATAAACGGCGTATGATCCAGTCGGCTGTGTTTAAGGAATTAGTTAAAGTATGAAGGTATTTTAGTCATTGTAAATGTGTGTTTACATTATGAATTGTGTATTTACAGTTAGTGGATCCTGGTGTTAAACCTTATCAGCCAGTGAAGGGACACCCCAATGTTATCATGTTCGTCGGATTGCAGGGATCGGGTAAAACCACAACTTGCACAAAATTGGCATATTACTACCAGAAAAAAAATTGGAAATCGTGTCTCGTGTGCGCCGATACATTCCGTGCTGGAGCCTACGATCAGATAAAACAGAACGCCACAAAAGCTCGTATACCATTCTACGGTAGTTATACCGAAGTCGATCCTGTGATTATTGCTCAAGAGGGTGTGGAAATGTTTAAAAAAGAAGGATTCGAATTGATTATTGTCGATACGAGTGGTCGGCATAAACAGGAAGAATCGCTATTCGAGGAGATGTTGGCTGTCGCAACTGCTATTGTAAGCCTGGCTAGCCTATCTAGAGCCATCGAGACTAATGATTTTGATTTCATTCCAGAAACCCGATAATATTATATTCGTCATGGATGCAACAATTGGACAGGCTTGTGAAGCTCAAGCCAAGGCCTTTAAAGAAAAAGTAAATGTTGGTTCCGTTATTATTACAAAGTTAGATGGGCACGCCAAGGGTGGTGGTGCATTATCAGCCGTTGCAGCCACACAATCTCCAATTTTATTCATAGGTACTGGTGAACATATAGACGATTTGGAACCATTTAAAACCAACCCGTTCGTTAGTAAACTGTTAGGAATGGGTGATATTGAAGGCTTGATCGACCGGGTGAATGGTTTAAAATTAGACGATAACGAAGAGTTGCTAGAAAAGATAAAACACGGTCAATTTACAATACGGGACATGTACGAACAATTTCAGAATATTATGAAAATGGGACCCTTTTCACAAATTATGGGCATGATCCCCGGTTTCTCACAGGACTTGATGACCAAAGGCGGTGAACAGGAATCAATGGCACGAATAAAACGTCTCATGACCATGATGGATAGTATGTCAGACGGAGAATTGGATAATCGGGACGGTGCTAAATTATTTAGTAAACAACCAAGTCGAGCGATTCGTGTGGCAAACGGGTCGGGTGTTACAGAGCGCGAGGTTAAAGATTTAATATCACAGTACACGAAATTTGCGGCAGTTGTTAAAAAGATGGGTGGCATAAAAGGATTATTTAAAGGCGGTGATATGGCAAAGAATGTAAATCCAACGCAGATGGCAAAATTAAATCAACAAATGGCGAAAATGATTGATCCTCGTATGCTACATCAAATGGGTGGTATGTCCGGACTACAAAGTATGATGCGACAATTACAACAAGGTGCGGCCGGTGGATTAAGTAATTTAATGGGAGGTTTTGGGAAGTCGTGAGATTGAAATGTTGCTCGTGCGTTTTATAAAATTATTCAAAAATACGCTAATGCGATTTCCCGAAATTTCCAGTTCTTTTGGGTGATAAAATATAAATTTTATGTGTAACTTTCAATTGTGAACTTTTTTTTAAATAAATATCATAATTTGACTGTACTCTATTCCTGTTTATAATAATCGGTTGGAACTTTTACTGTAGTTCGTATCTAGATGAAGGCCAAAATCAAACTACCTAAATTCATTTAATTTTATAAAATAAGAAAGTGGATGGCAAGCTAATAATAGTAGAGAAGTTTTGTCTTCACACTGTGGAACCATTATAATCTATAGGAGATAATAATTCAATATGATTTGAATGTTCTTAAATTAGTTAAATATTGAATCGGTCATAAATTTGTTGCAGTAAGTGATTTAAACGCTAAACATGCTCAATGGGGTTTAGAGATTAAGCATTCCAACTGATAAATAACTTCCTAAAATGATGAACCTCCACGGTTTCACCATAATTCCAATTAAACAAGTAGAATTAAATAATTATATACATTATACTAAAGCCCTAACTAAATAGCATTGGGCGAAGAAACTGAAGTAGGTAATTTAGAAATATCGACGTACATTTCCGGCAACATAAAAAACAGATTGCTCACTATGAAGCCAATAAACAAAAAAAAAATTCATTAATATCGGGAAATTGGACCGGAAGTTATTTTAAATTTACTAAAGCGTTGTATAGTCGCTTGACGAACTGTTTCACTACAAAAAACCAAATTTAATAACTGCGTGGTACCAGATAATCTAGATGACGATTTGCCCCAAAGCACATAAATATTAAATGGGAGAGGTTAAAAATGTCATCAAAACTGAATAAAACCAAACCAAAGCGGCAGGGCACAATCTTATTGCTGGCAAAAACTGATTAGAGAACTACCTGGTGAATGCCTCACAATGTTGTTGCCCCCAGGTTCACGTTCTTGATGAACAGGTGGGTAAAAGTGACCTAGATTTGAGACGGGTTACGCTAAATGACGACGGATGGGCCGGTTTAAAAGTATACGCGACCCATGCCAATTAGCTACCAGGAAGGGGGCCAATTGGACAAACCCAGACGCAAACAGAGCCCTCTGGATACTAGGCGACCTGCAATTGTAAGTAGCCTTACCTGTGTATACGAATCTCTGCGCAGGTGGACCTTTATTTCTCCGATACTCTTGCGAATATAGCTGTAGTCCGATACAAAAAAAATAAATAAAAAAAACGAGACCGGCACTCTCCAAAGTCCGGAAATATCGAGGGATAACTCGAAACGAAAGGTGGAGCTCCCTCCACAGCAGAAAAGGTGAACGCCATGGCACCGTAGCTAGGAAAAAACGCGACCACCCAAGCAAAACCACGCACAGGTAAGGCAGGATCGGGAAAAATCCTTCGAAGTAGCGCTACAGAAACCGACCGTTCAGAATACCCGACAGGAGGGCTGCAACCATTGAGGACAGCTCACAGTGGAGTAGAGAAAGTCCATGACATGGGCTAGGAAAACTGTTGGCTGCGGCAGCTCAAAAAAGGATCACGTGTCAAAAATACAGCAGTTCCAAGATGAAAAATTCATCACAAATTGCCGAAACCTAAGCTGTTTAGCTACATAGTAAAGGAGCACACGCTGGTGCTAGACAAATATTTTAGATTTAAACTTGAAATTGAGGTACGTACTGTACCTGGCCAATATGACTTTTACAACAATACCAACTCCTCAAACGCCAAAGTGATATTTTTTCAATCGGTCTATAGAGCTTCCAAGCGATAATATTGCGTACATCGATCCAACAAACAGTAAAAATATATCAATCATTGCTCCGATTATCACTGATGAGAATATTCTATCAGCTTCTAAATATTTTGGTAAATCCGCGATCTCTTCAATCACTCGTATTTTTCGAGAAATGAAAATAAAATATCAAAAATAACACGGATCATCAAATCCAAAAGACGAGATGATGTCGCCTGTGTAATATCAACTTAATCATCAATTTCTAAATTATTTGAACTGGTTGAGCACCAGTAAAGTAATAAATGAGATAGAAAAACATAGTCAAGGAATATTTAAGTGAAATACGGTGTGCCGGTCTGGAGTTCTTACTACGATTTGCATATCAAAAGAGTCGAATTCAAAAAAGTTACTAATATTTCTGAAACACAAAACTGATTGGGATTACGACCGAAATATACCATTCAATGAAAATGTGGCTCTATTACCACCATACAAGACTAGATGCCAGCTAGGATTATAAGATTTCCACACTTGCAAATAGAAGGCTTCTTTTGGAAGCTATACATTTTTTGGTAATGGTTTTGTCCCTCTCAGTTATATTAACTCGGCTTACGTTTTAAAAAATCTCAGTTCATCAACAGATTAGCAAAATCATTCAAACATCGCGAATGATAAATTTGATTTTAATTTATCGAATATTAACTTCATTATGATACTATACATAATACCACAGTTTGAATATGACCTCTTCCCACTGGCGTGCCATATTATCTTGAAGAATGGGATAAACCATATTTTGTTAGTCGTCTTAGTAAAAGCCGCCAGTGTTGTTTTCTAATGTTCGATTTATGCGTATAATATAGGTATACAACCGAGGCCAGTACCTTGTCTTGATCTCTTTCAATTCAGAGTAGGTTCCTTTTAAGCAAGGAATCATACTTGCATTGGTAGGAGAATACTGGTTAAACCCTTCTTGCCAAATTGTATGAAACGCTTGTTTAACGTACAAAAATATCGTTGAGTAGTTCTGTTATTGTGTGAGGTTGATCTATTGTTGAGTGTTTGTTACGGAAACCGAACTGATAATTTGGTATCAAGTTTTTCCTTTCGATTATCGGATTCAACGATTTCACCAATATAAGAGTTTAATTCTAAAGTCTGCATTTATAAGATTGGAGAGCTTGACTAAAGCTTTTCTTGGCAGTTCCTTTAAAATTTCTGTAATAAGAACGTAATCAGGAGCTATTATCTGATTCATATTGACTTTTACTTCATGCATGACTTCATTTAGTGGAGCTAATAGGATTTTATGATTTGGTCATCATGTGGTTGGAATAATTTCTGATGCACTGATTCAGGATTTGTATTATTAGTCTAAGTAACCATAGAGTTACACTTGTTTGCTGCCATATCCTTTTCGTTCTTCTTTTTCCTGCAAGAGGTTCTCTAAGTTCCCTCTAGTAAGGTCTTATACAAATTTTTGTACATTTTTAAATTGGCCAGAAGATCGGTTACTTGGGTTCCTTGTTATAGTATTTATGTGGATGTCTAAATGCTTCATATTTATGTGGTATAAACTTCTCAGAGCTCGTTGTCCTTAAACAAATGTGACAGTTTAATTGTAACATATAAAAGTTACTTTATGTACAAAAATTTGGAGCGGCGTCTCTTTGTGCCGTAAATATACGGTTGATGAATTCTTAGAACTATACGACACCTCGTGTAACTTTAATTCAATTAATATGCTTTAGTCAATTAAGTTTGCTACCCGGGTATATAATATAGACTCGTATATGGTATATGTGTATGTAAATATAAATCCAATTCACAATAATGACTTTATTATACTTACCTACTCACTACACTACTCACAGTAATAACCAAATGTACTTACATAATATATTTTTAATTGTTTATTTGAAATTGGACCACTGTCCATTTCATTTTGGATTTTAATTTTAATTATTTTGGACCGTAAAAGCAAAAACAAAATAATATTTTACTGACATGTCCGACCACATTTTTCTTATTTGGGACATATTATGTGTACATGTGTGGTTTGGTTGATTCTCTGTTCTTGTTATACGATCTACTTGTGCACTTATAACTTATTTGCAAAAACAATTGTTTTGTAATCGAAAGTAAAGTTTTATAATAAATTACTTAATTTAGATTATTTAATATTTATATACATGTATCTCGATTCGACATGATGTCACCACATTAAGGCATTTCACTTGTAAATACGCGTATAGTGATATGTATGTGTGGTGTGCACCGAAATCGATTTGGTGGTGGTTTGATATACTGTTTCCATTTTCGTCCTTATTGTATACTCTAACAATAACTAATATTTTGTATTTCTTAATTTATTAAAATTTAAAATACAAGTTTACCTGTAGTTCAGTAAGTATTTAAATATCAAAAAATCTAAGCTTTCCGGTTACAAAAATATTTGAAAATAACAATTTTACAATTTAATTCCAACATATACCAATGGAGAACGGCGGCTTATACCACTATTATATGGTGCTCAGTTCTCAGCTAAGCGTCACTTGGCAACTTCAAATTGCCGCAATTATATTTTGGTATTATAGTTCTAGGCCATGAGTACGAAGGGAGCGAGAGAAATATCTAATAGGCTCCCCTAGAATTGATTAGTGACTTAAGGCTCTACTTTACTCAATTTGCGAAAACATGTGTATCTTATAAATCGTTTTATGGCCACATAAACTTAGGCATTGACATATTTTATTTTTTATAGCAAAGTTAAATATATTTGCAAGCGAGTAACACACGCTTTTTTTAAATTCGCTATAGTTTTCTCGTAATTGCGTTTCAAAGTTGATAAATTTTTGACAAAAACCATTCACTCACAAACCAAATTTATCAATATTTTGCCACTAACCTGTAAAAGTTTTATATATGGGTACGTTCAGGAAGATATTATCTAGCGATTAACACACGTTTTTATAAAAATTCGTTTGAAAAAATTGAAAATTTAATTGAAAACTATTTTATATCGATAAGCTGACAAATCAATTTATTGACAAAAATGTATCTTCGATGTAAAAATGGTTTAGGAACCAACTAAATATCGTGTATTTTTTAGTTCATCCCTTTTTAATTAGATGTCATAAGTGGCAAAAAACAATTTTTTCATGGATAGATTCGATAGCGGAGATTTACACTATTTCAAATATTATTTTAAACGCATGTTTTGGCATTTAAATATCGACATCAATTTTGATTTTTGTTCTAGGTAAAGTAGAGGCTTAAGGCGAACATTTCTTTTTCAACAGAGAAATAAAAAATAAACCGGACTGAAGTGGATTCATCCGCTGTGTTTAAACGTAGAACTATGTATTGTGTCTATGATAAGATCGTGAATTGATATGTTGATAATAACGAGATATGGAGATGAGAACTGTCAAACGGTGAACGATGGTTCGCTATTGGGTAGCAGAAATTGAAATATTATAATTTTTAATGAATAAATTGTAAAGATCTTATTAAAACTGATGCAAATGTAATTGTTTCAATGCACACAAAAGGTAATTGTACATCAAAATGCATATTCAACCACCAATAGAGCATGGTTGATTAATCGTTTCTAGAAAAAAACGAATAACGATTAATTGTTCGTTTTTATTCGATTAGTCGTTTATAAAACAAATATCATATTACGGTCGTAAATTTATTTATTAATTTCGATGTTCTTAATTAAGTCAAAAATAAACCAACCGCCCTAGAATTCCGTTCGTCTTCAACCGAAGTCGGAGGCACGCTTAACAATGCATTGTGTATTTTTTCCAACATATTAGTTTGCACTTTACTGTGCTCAAACACCATCATTTCCCTTTTTATAGATGATAAATTGTTTGTTCTTGTACAGGACCCGGTGGTTGGGATAACTGCTTTTATTGTCAGAAATACATGAAGCTCTTCCGCTGTGGAATGTTTCATTCTCTTTTGACATTCAACAGTGTCGGGTTCATTACTTTCCATTTCTAAATTAGATTCGATTAGATTGTCAGAATCAGTTGACAATAATCTATTATAAATTTCTTTGATCGTTTGAGCAAGTTCATTTTTTATGGGCTATTGAAAACTAGTTTGAGAGCAAGATGTTGGATAGTTAGTAGGATTTTCTATGTAATGTAGCAATCCCTCTAGGTCTACATTTCTCCTATTATTAATTCTCTCTGACACTGAGTTATAAAATTGTTGACCAACCACACCTGACTGATTTTGCAGTTTGGCTAGTAAAAATTCAAAAATATCACTTGCTTTTTTTAAATTGCAATCCCTTCTACCTAGAGCTAATGATGATACTTCAATAACTTCAAGTGCTTCAACAACCTGCGAAATAATTTCAATTTCTTCATTACTTGGAAACATTCCAGTTAATGAAAAATCAGCTAAAACTGTATTGATGGGCTCTTTCAAATCCATCAACCTTTTAAGCATTCCCAACATTGAATTCAATCTCGTGCGGTTAATGACAAGGTCAATTCATATGAGTAAAAACGGTAAAGCACCACTTTTTTATTAATATGAGAACCGATTAATCGATAGCTTTATAAATTAACCGATTAATTGAAAATTGTTGTGATTGACCGATTAATCGATTCATCACACCATGCCCTAACCACTAATAGCTCAGAATTATGTGGAGAAATATCTTATTTAAATTAGTTATTGAAGCATATTATACTTATGAACTATTATTGGTTACAAATTATTTAATACCAAAACCAATTTTGTGATGAGTTTTCACAAAGTTAGAAGTTTTGTTGATGTGTCCGTCTCTTTGCCGCTAATGAAATATCAGTATACTTTTGCGCATTGGTACGGACGAACAGTAAATAAAAGTTCCCTACTTGATGACAAAAAAATATAATAAATGAGTATCTCTACGAGGTTGAGGGGATGCAATGAAATAGGGGTTAAATCTATAAGGTGTAATAAAAATCCTCTATACGGCCCAAGACAGGAGAGGGACACGGAGTAGATATGGCAGTGCGGAAAATACTATAGAACCCCAACACTCTGTATGAAATAGAGTTGTACAGACAGTGAGAAAGAAGAGCCTGTGGCAACACCAGCAAATACTCACAATACCGCAAACGTCAGAAACGCAATAACAGCTCTCGAGCATGAATTTAAACGACCTTAAAGATCAATAATTCGGAAAGAGGTAGGGTGCTCAGTTCCATTCAAGACGCGGATCACTCTTGTGGCTTGAGTAACTGAGCCTGAAAAGCCGTCTAGTAGGACTGGGGACTGAAAAGTGCAGCAAGACAGGTACCACATCACGTTTCAAGTGCTAAAACTAAAAGTGCAATCAGAAAAACCCAATGGCAACCGCGAAGAGTGTTCCTATGCAAATAAATGAAGAGTAAAGATAATAAAAGATAAAAGTAAAGAGATAGTATTCTAATCCAAACTGACAAACAGGCGGAAGATCTTGAATTCTTCCTGAAAACCGCTACCAGAAAAACGATTGCCGAGTCATTATATACAATGTGAATGTAGTGGAAAAGTTCGAGGACATAAACAGCTCACTTATAGGCGAGGATCTAAAACCTAGTTTTAAAACTGGGCCTAAAGATTACAAAACGGTACACTAGGTCATTGAGGTATCGTCCTCAGCCAGGAATACGTTGCTTAAAAATCGTATGGTGCACCTAATATGGCTCAGGTTGACTGATTTCGTTAGGTTGACAAAATGCTTCAAATTTCATGCATGTGAGCACATTGTCAAGTTTTACAAAAAGAAAAACCAAATATGCTGACATTGCTGTGAGAGCGGACATAATCAAAGGTTTATCCAAAACTCACCGAAGATGCAAAATGTGTTTGCTTTGAGGAGGTAAACGGAGCATTCAATCATTCTTCGCGGAGCAAAGTATGCCCAACATTCAAAACGGCCTCTATGCGATTAAAGGTAGGATAAGAGGTCTAACAATCTTTACAAGAGTAATCACCGGAAGCAGCGAAAACATTAAAGCAGCCATAGAAATACTGAAAATCTCACTGTACTGTGACTTGCACTGTAAAGGCTTAATAGGATTATGGATGGTCTCAAGAACCATCCAATTATCATCACTGGCGACTTCAATGTTAAATCCAAACAATATCATAATAAAAACGAACAAGAGAGAGAGAGATTCTCTCATAGAAGCGTTTGTAGCTAGAAGCGGTCTCTAATCCAAGGGAACTGAACTGAACAGTTGTCCTCACTATAATCCTTAATCAAACAAAGGTCAGCGATGCGGGATAAAATATGTAAATTGGGAAAAATGTTAAAATGTACTGGATACGAAGTGGAGTGGATTGATGTTATACCTACGTATTGCAAATGAAACAGATGTGGGTAGAGATGAGCAGAGAATAATAAGCTCATCAGTGCTTGTAATGAAAGTAGTTACCTAAGAAACGAGCACGTAAAATCAAATTCTCATGGTGGTCTTAAGAGTTGACCACTAAACGTAAAAATGTATAAACTCCGCAACCTCTATCAAAGGAAGCAGATCACTAGAAACGCAAACGAGTAATCTATAGGTGACATGTCGTGACAAATATTTTTCAGAAGCATTAATGAACCAAGCCAGTACAGCAGCTCGGAAAATTTCATTAGTGACCCTGGAAATGCCGAACCATGGAGTTTTGTATACAAATGCAGTACGGGAAAAATGAAAACGAAAGAAAAACTCAGTACCCTACTAACCGATGGTGGACCAATAACCACGTGTAGGGAAGACAACACAAAATGCTTACTAAAAACACTGCTACCCGACGATATTGAGGTAAATAACCTGGTTGTTGCCAGACTTAGGTAAACTACAGAAATTGATTACTGGCAGGTTCATGAACATGTTTCAGAACAGTGGTGCACATAGTAACCAAACAATCGGCTTCAGAGAAAATAGATCCATGGAGGACGCTATGGTGAAAATAATCAACATAGTTAATGAGTTTGAGGAAAAATACACCCTTCTTCCTAGCTGTAACTGGAGCTTTCGGTAATCTGTAGTGGCTGAGCAAATCTTTACTCGATCATAAAGTAGTATTTCTCTGATAGATTTACCACTGGTATTACTACCCATGGCACACTTCAAAAGGGTATAAGTAAAGGTTTCCTGCAAGCCTCTATATTGGGCCCACACCTTTGGAATATCGTTTACAACAGCAGCATGAATGGTGATGTCAAGAAGTAGCATTCGCGGACGATAAATTCACAATAAAACATTCAGGAAAAAGCGCCGCGCGACATAAGCATGATTTTTGACGATGCACCCTGTTGGTGCAGGGAGTACAAAATGGAGCTATTTTGAGCCAAGACAGTCATGACTTAAAGGACCACTCGACATTAGCACACCACCTATGGTGAATCTTAATATGACCGTTAGGTCAGAGAATAAAGATGGTATGAAGACCGTAAAGTGGTTGGGAGTGGATTTTCTGAAATCAAAATCTGAGCTCACTAAAGAGACAAAAACGGAAAGCGTCCGTAGCACAATGGCAAAAAAGATGCGCCAACTTGATGTACGGCAGGACAACTTTAATTTCCTGCCAAACAGTGAGAAAAAATTAGTCTTAAGCATCGTCAACACAGATGTTGACAACAAGCGACGGCCAAATAGCCTGCTACTTCCATAGAATGAATATAATAGGAAACGACACCTGTGAATGTGGTTTCTTATAGGGGGCTGTAGCACATGCTATATTACGCAATATGTGCACCAGCCGATGAAGCTAGGGCACAATTACAAATGGAACTGAGGACAGTATGGCCGGCAAGTAAAGTAGTTTTAATGTTGCTAAATCATTTATACGATTCTGTGATACCCTTATGAGTGAAAGATATAGGTTCAGGTTCCTTTTATGAAAAGTTTTAACGATCTTAACATATAACCCAACGTTCCACAACTTGCCGTCATCTTAATCATTTTAAGCAGTTTTAAACAAATGAACGCAAGAATCTTGCAGATATACAATTTTAATTATCATTTGAAGACGCTGGATGCAAATTCACGAAAACATAAAAGAAAACTTAAGATACTAGACGAGAATTCACGGCAGGGACGGCAAAAGGTTTCACCTGGCCAAGCATACCGATAACGGAGCCATGAATAGAAATGAATGACGGAATGGAAAATAGATATAGGTGTAAGTGAAACATTCTCACTATTGATTAAGCCGGCAAAACAGGTTAACCAGAATGTGTGTGTATAACACAACTGTACAGTTATTTTCACCTGTGCAGGCGGCCAGAGCAAATACGGTAATTCAATCGATATAACTCTACAGGCTTTACCTGCGCAGGTAAACCTGAGCGTGTATAGCAATTTCCGTTCAGTTATCCCGTTGTTGAATATGGAATATAAGAGGTTAGGACAATGTGAATTGGTGATTGTGTAACTCATCGATGAAATTGATACTCTCATTGTCTGGGTAAGACCGTTTCCCTTCTTCGTCGGGTAAAGATTTAATTTACAATAATTCGGGAATTTTAGTTTGATAGCTCGGTAAAAAATTGTTCATCGGTAGTTTTAAAGACGGATAGATATAGATTTCCTACTAAATAAGCCAATCGTTATGGACAATCGAATTATATTAGGTTTACCTGCATGTATGGGAGCACAACAGACTGATAAAACTGCTCAGGCATACCTGCACAGAGGTCTGCCGGAATGTGTTTATAAAGTTTAAGTTTATTTAAATTAAACACATCTTCTAAATCACTTAAATCACTGGATCAGACCTACCTGCGGTTCCGTACTTCAACTTACAAGCTCCAGATTTAACCCCTTTCTATTAGAGGATATTTGGAAATTGGAAGATACTATACAGCATAAAGCAACATTGGCCAACAAAATTGAGTTGAAAACAAAAAATTAGCCATAATATTCTTGTTAGTGAATTGATAATTAGCTGCAAGGCATTTTAGCGTATCGAGTAATATTGTGTGACATCCGAGGGATTTCAGTTTGAATTCAATTAAATTTTTTAGGAATTTAGTTTAGATGTTTTCAGCTTAATCACCGAATCTAATCGGGAGATTAAAAATTCTTTTTTAAGCATGCTTCTGTTGGGATTCGAACCCAAAACCTCCCGATTCAAAAATACAGCTTTAACCATTGCGCTGTTTGCTCGGTTAGTTTGATAGGAGTGTGGTTTGTTGTTGAGCCTCGAAATGGAAAATCGTAAGGATGAATAATCTGCGCTTGCTATATAGGACATCAGTTAACCCGGTTAAACGCCGAAGTTCTATCGACCTTATTCGAGGCAGCGATAGAAATGTTGATTTGGCACACGACACCAGCAATGTAGGGTGTTTTACTTTTGATTAATTGAGGAAAGATTTTTATAATTTGGATGGAATATTTGGGGAAGTATCTTTGTGATCTGGTTCGATTAGTATCGCGTTATCTTATGGCTTTACGCTCTATTTAATAAGAACTGATATCACGACAGAGGCTTTCTTTGAATTGGGAAAGGGATCTTGATTTCGGGCAGGCCATGTTGATTGATGTCATGTTGAGTTTTGGAAAATTAGAACAGCTCGCCACACATTTTGTATATCAGCAGTTCAATCAAGCCAAATAAATTTCGGATGATTTAACACAAAATAGATACGCGTTCGGATTTTATGTGAGAGTGTATGGTAATACGGCAAGAAAGTTTGAGATTTAAAGCGATTGAATAAAACTCAGCAATTAAGTGAGACAAATAAAAATATATTTTACTCTTCCAACTATTTACAATTTGCAGGTTTATCAGTTTAATGATGGTATGCGTGATGGTTATCAAGATGAACACCATGTACGGCTGTGCGGATATGGGCTACGGGAGCTGAGTGAATAGCAGCAACTGGAGCAGCGTGGTATGCGGTAACTGGAGCGGAATGGTAGGCAGCGACTGGAGCAGCGTGGTATGCGGCTACTGGAGCAGCATGATAAGCAGCTACTGGAGCTACAGCTTGAACGACTTTGTGTCCTAATGGTTCAAGGTGGACTTGGGCGTTGAATCCATTGTGTGCATCTGATGAGTAATCTACAACACGACGATGGAGACCATCTGGTTCAACGAGTGAGTATTGTCCTTGTACGTTGTCTCCATCACGGTGTTCTGATTGGCTCTTGATATCTCCGGTTTGATGATCATGAACATCATAGTTGAATTGGTAGTTGGCTGGTTGTTCATATTCAACATGTTTTAAGACTGGTGCAGCATGAACCGATTGGATGAGTTGTGGTTGGTGAGCATAGTGTACTGGTGCAACTGGAAGAAGACCCGCGCTAACTGCTGCTACAAGAGCGAAGAATGCTACGAACTAGAAAAAATCAAGTTTATTTGTTATTCCCATTTCGGGAGACATATCTTTTAAGAACTTACTTTGAATGCCATGTTAATGTTGTAGATTACAGTAATTGAAGTAAACTGATACTAAACTGGTGCATTTCGTTGGTTTATATACTGGAAACATACATATATCTCTGTGTCCCTTGATCGCATATGAGACATATTTGAATATTACGGATTATACAATATGATTTGGAAGACTTTCTCTCTGTTATGTGTGTGTGTGTGGGGTGCGGTATATGTAAACACAACAATAACATATCATAAACAAAATTTTGATATGGAATCTGATACTTTCTGAAAAATTTCAATCTCAAACTGGATCTGTTTGAAAATACAAAAAACCAAAAACAAAATAAAAAAATTGCAAAAAATAAATAAAAACCTGATAAGCGGAGTAAGTACAAGTGAAAAATGTTGGCTGAGGTAGTGAAAGGTCGTTTATAACAACAACAAAGATCAATAATTGTCAAAAATTAAATTTGGAACTATTTGTTTTGCGGTTGGAAAATGGATCATGGAAATATAACATTTCGATTATTTTTATTTTGTATATAAACGGACCCAGATCATTCTCAAATCATTAGTTTCATCCGAATCTTTTACAAATCTACAACAATGGCATTCAAAGTAAGTTATCACTTGGAGTATAAAATAATTTTTTAGTGTTTAACAATTTTATACTTTACATTTTTAGTTCATTGCATTCTTCGCTTGTGTAGCTGTAGCAAGCGCTGGCCTTCTTCCAGTTGCACCAGTTCACTATGCTCACCAACCACAACTCATCCAATCCGTTCATGCTGCACCAGTCTTAAAACATGTTGAATACGAACAACCAGCCAATTATCAATTCAACTATGACGTACATGATCATCAAACCGGAGATATCAAGAGCCAATCAGAACACCGCGACGGAGATAACGTACAAGGACAATACTCACTAGTTGAACCAGATGGTCTCCACCGTCGTGTTGTAGATTACTCATCAGATGCTCACAATGGATTCAACGCCCAAGTCCGCCTTGAACCATTAGGACACAAAGTCGTTCAGGCTGTAGCTCCAGTTGCTGCTTATCATGCTGCTCCAGTAGCCGCCTATCATGCTGCTCCAGTTACCGCATATCACGCCGCTCCAGTTGCTGCCATCCACTCAGCTCCAGTAGCCCATATCCGCACAGCCGTACATGGTGTTCATCTTGATAACCTCCATCATCATCATTATTAAAAGCGTAAATCTCCATGTTGTAAATAGCCTAAAAAATAAAAAAGAAACCTATGTAACTATGATAGTTGTATAGTTTAAGTTCACAAATTCCAATTTGCTCAGAGACCAGGTTAAGCCGCTTTTCTTAATTTTTATCATTCGAATCGTAACGTCAAGATAAGAGAAGAGAGATACAAGTATAAATAATGTTATGTTTCAATAACTGAACTTGCATGCAAATTCAGCAACTTAATCGATGGAGTTACATAAATTTAATTAAAATTTCGTTATTTTGGTTGTTTTGTTGATCTTGACAAGAGCAGATTTGATAGAGATAAAATTTTAACGCGAAATTTATTTTTGTTGCTGCCAATTGGAGTAAGACATAATATAATACCTAGAAAATATTTCTTTTGGGTTAAACATACTTACATATATATGCGGAGTATAAGAAGTGAATGTATAGCATTGTCTTAAGTGTTACGAAAAATTAAATTAAGTTGCTATATAGTAAGAATTAGAAGTATAGACCATTCCCAACCTATGTGTGTATATTCCATTCTTAAAAATTTACTATAAACCTTAAAGTATCAGCACATTGGATCTGCACATTTAAAATAAAACTGTGGTTATTAATGTGTTAAGTTAATTTAAATTCAGGTAAACATTAGGTTGCAATTATGGTAACGCGGCTAACTTGTATAGAGTGGATTTACTATTTGAAATTCTGCAGGTATCTCAATAAATGCAAACATTTAAAAAATTTACCAAACAACATAAAAATGTAGCTTTCCAGATCAAACCAAATTTGATTACTTAGGTCTTATAGTTCGTGTGAAAATCCAAATGTGCTGTTAAAAACCAATTAGTATTTTGACTAAAACTTTAGGCATAAGCATTACATTTGTATAGTAGAATTTATTAAATTCGACATACAGGATCTATTTGAATCTATGCTTAATTCAAATTAGTGATTTAAGCACTGACAATGCACTTTTGAATATGTCAAGGGCCTATGTTTTTCCTCCTAGTTGCGGGCTCTTAATAAAAATAGTTCGAGCGGTGAACGATTTATTAGAACCACTCCACAAAATAGAAACAAAAACAATTCCTCAAATTATGAATCTTAACTAATTTCAAACATGTTTGTATTTTATCTTTATAGGTACGCGTATTTCCCCGCATTTAAAAATATCTATTTCGGTATCGTCATTTGAAGTGTTAACACTGTACAGTATACGAGATTGGGTTCTTTACAGGTTAGTAATAATGTCTCACTATAATCCCACGTTAATGTCCATGTCGTACATTTATAATTTTTAGATCAATTTCACCCGAACTAATGATGCCATGTTTTTCAATAATTTATTATCTATGACTCTATAAGAATGTACCTTAAACAAGGTTCGTATCTTACACCTCCTAATCGCAAGTTTTGTGAAAATCAGTTACTTTCAATAGACCAATGATACAAGAGGAGAAAAATTCACGCATTATAGCAAGTTTAATTATTTAGTACGTAACGTTTCATTAAGTGTTCACTAGACGGGATCATAAGAAAGGAAATGGATTCCGCATTCTACTAAACAGCACGATATCGCATCAATCTATTCCTAGCCACCTCAAAAAATCAAAAATAAGCTTAACTAGAGCACATATATGTCTCATTTTGCATCCTGGGCATTGTGCAGCAAGACTGAAACTTTGTTAAATCATAGGAGTTGGTAATTTTCGACATTGGATCGTACTATTCACGGCCATGAACCGCGTTTTGGTTTAAGCACCACAGTGACAGATGAATCAGGTCTATAGGCGCATTGGAGGGCGATTTACTGGCTGCTTTATTCAAGAAAGCAATCGTTTAATAAAGGTTTCATAATAGTGGTTTGGAGTGGCATCAGTTCGAGAGGCAAAACAGAGCTCTTAGTGATTGATGAGGGATCGATTACGGGTAAAACGTTTTGTCCAGAGTATATCTTAATGCAGGATAATGCTAGGACTCATAGTGCCATCGTCTCTAAAAAGTTCATTAGAAATGAAAACATTGTGACAATGAACAGGCGAGCGAATACTCTAGACCTAAATTCCATCGAGTATGTGTTGGATATTCTTAGAAGACGGATTCGTGAAAATTGTAAACCCTCCATTAACCATATATTCGCTGATTAATAACGTTAATATTGAATGGAGTAAACTAACTCAAGAACCATCAAAAGGCTAATAAAGAGCATGAACCGATGATGTTTGGAGTGAATTCGGGCCAGAGGTGGTCATACAACATTTTGAATTCGGTCCTATTGCCAGTTGTACAGAAAATACAAATTTTAACTTTTAAAAATTCTATACCTTGATGTTTGTATACTTAATAAAAATGAATTAATTAATTGTTTGCATTTTGTACATAATGCCATATACAACACAGAATACACTAACCTTAAAACGAGGCTAATAAAAATTACATTTTTACATCTACATTTCTACAATTCTACACATTAACTTTTTGAGGCAACAAGTATTTGTTTATAGAAGAAGGGGCGGACAAATAAGTACATCATATTCGGTTTATTGTCTCGAAACTGGCTATTAAAACGAAACTTCAAAATCCTGGGAGATAAGTTCAATGTAACAACACTTAGCACATAAGTTATATAATTACATTTAACCAGGTAGCCAAAGAGTGTACATTTAACATCCCACTAAAAAATAAAATAAAATTGATGAAGCAATACAAAATCTAACTGATTTGTTAAAATAAGCAGCTATTTGTTGCTGCCACCCGCAGCAGTTATGATAACGAAAGCAAACCAAACCATCCCAGAACATTAAACAGCCTCTAATGATAAAACGCTTCTTTTCATTACGCAGGCAATGTTAACTACAAAGATCACCTAAAATCATTATTAAATAAATCTATTAAAAATCTGAGAATAGCTTTATTAAAAGAACGATGCAGATAAAGTCTCCATATTTGGTCAACCGCTGAGAAGGGTATATTTAAACCTAATGAGCAAATTGAAAGTCTAAAATTTGTTACCAAGAAATTATCGAAAAAAATATAAATCCAAAAAAATCAGTTGAACATCTACGGGAAGCTGCTTAAAAAGTTCCAATATGCTTTAATAAAAACTATAGCTACCTTCCTGAGTCCGGCAAAGCTAAAACAAAAGTTCATTCATATCGAATCAGCATACTACTAACATTCTCAAAACTCTTTGAAGAAATGCTCCTTCTAGCACTTCAGCCAATACTTCAAGCGAAGAAAAATGGTATATTAGATCATCAGTTCGGATTTCGAACGTGTTAAATTTTTTTCTGCAATCCAGTGGCATTATTATACGGTGTTATGACTGTTACTGGGTTTACCATTTCTGAATAGTGGACTATTTTTAAATACCCTTGTGGCGTGAACATAGCCTGGAAAACCTACGAACACATATCATTAAATAAGTGGGTACTATGCACGACTGCTTGGTCTGGATTGAATAAAAACCCTTATAGTTAATGTATTCATCGTGTTTGTTCACATGACATTTGATCTGCATGTGACGTCCATCTATAGCTCCGATCGCATTGGCAAAATACCGGTTTTATATCGCCTACAAAAATTCATCTCAATTTGCATGGTCTTCATCTGCTGGTGGTCTAACATCGATTTGTGGATAATCGATTTAACAGTAAATCTATAAATTACATCTTTTTATGGTATTTCTAAACTATTATCATTTATACTTGTGTACTTACCGCCTGATGCACACAAACCCGCTAGTTACGCGATAACAATAACCGGCTGCCATCCAGTATAAAAGTATTTTTAATTCATATTCGTGATGTTTATTCGGCCGTAATTGCACTATTGTTTTAAGCCTATACGAATTAATTCCAAGGTGTTCTTGAATTTTTATCTCACTTCCATTTAAAATTTGGTTAACATCGTCCGAAATCACCCAAATTCACACAGAGCCTTAACCGAAAACTGTTGATAAAATATAACAGAGCACTGGATACTCTTTTATATTTAATTTTTACAGCAGTGAACAGACTTATTAATAGAACACCCTACCCCTATTATGATATCCGGTGGAGTAGAAATATTTTCGAAATTATTTCCACCGACATTTTTTCATACTGATTTTCTTAGCCATCAGAGGTAGAAAAGATAAAGGGAGGCCCGGTGGTCTTATTTTAAAAATGAATGTTTTTATTAATGCTTGCATATGCAGATGACATATGCGTGATTGGACTGAATAGCAACGGAGTGAAAGAAATACTTGATCCGCTTTTAGAGTTTTCAGCTTCAGTTGGACTTCAGATCAATGAGTCCAAAACGAAATACCTGATCTCTGGTTTTAGGGACAATGGCACACCTGATTTTAGTAGTGGCCACCACACGTTTGAGGGAGTGAGGAGGTCCAAATATTTGGGTTCTCTTATCACTCGACACGATAACAGTGTGGGTGAGGATATTAAAGTGCGGCTGGCAGCTGGCAGTCGTTCTTTGTATCCGCTAAGGCCACTGCTAAAATCTAAACACTTATCAAGTGCCGTGAAGCTGAAGCTTTACAAAGCGTTGATCAGGCCCGTTGTTATGTTTGGATGTGAAAGTTGGGCGCTGACGGATGAGTACGAGAGATGGCTCCTAACATTTGAGAGAAGAGTCATGCGTGTGATTTACGGCCCAAAACGCGAAATAGATGGTACCTACCGTGCTCTGTACAATATCGAGATCAGAGATCTGATGAAGATCCCCGATATTGTACATGAAATAAGATCTCAGCGAGTACGCTGGCTCGGGCACATTCTGCGTGCTGATCCGGAACGAATTGTGCAGCGATCTATGAAAGGAGAGCCACCATATGGTAGGCGCAGAGGTCGTTGCAGGCGACGATGGCTCCACGGTGTAGAGAACGACTTGGCCTCTTCAGATTGTCTTTGACAGTATGAAGAACATGCTCGGGATCGAAACCGCTGGAGCCGAATTGTTGACTCAGTAAGGGGCCAGTAATGGCCTTTAAAACTGTTTTAATTAATTTTTATTAATTCTTAAAATATAATTTTAAATGTATATATATATATATATATATATATATATATATATATATATATATATATATGTATATATATATATATATATATATATATATATATATATATATATATAGGGTATTTTTTTTAGAGGTTCACAACTTTGAGTTGGCAACACTGCTTTATTTGACAACCCATTTAACAACTGATAGTTGCTTTTTGTTTAGTTTGGTTTGACATTTCATTTTGGATAGAGCAACGTTGGCAAATTGTTAAAATTTTCAAAATCAAAATAATGGTTCTGTTCTATAGGGACATGATTAGAAATTATTTCGTACCTCGATTAGCTGGCATTAATCTTGCTGACATGTGGTTCCAATTCCAACAGAACTACAATTGATTTACACAAATAAACTTTTGATGACAGAATAATTTCGCGTAATGGTCCAATAAATTGACCACCAAAATCGTGTGATTTAACCCCATTGGATTATTTTTTTGGGGTTATGTAAAGCCAATTGAACACCTGGAAATCAACATTCGAAGAGTTATTGGCAAAATAAGGCCACAAATGCTGCGAAAAGTTTGTGAAAATTGGTGTCCCAGATTGCGCCTTGTACACGCCAGCCGTGGCGGCCACATGACCGATATCATAAAAATAATATTAAACAGTTTTAAAGGCCATTACTGGCCCCCCTACTGAGTCAACTATTTGGTTCCAACAGTTTCGATCCTGAGCATGGTCTTCATACTGTCAAAGACAATCTGAAGAGGCCAAGTCGTTCTCTACATCGTGTAGCCATCATCGCCTGCAACGACCTCTGCGCCTACCATATGGTGGCTCTCCTTTCAGAGATCGCTGCACAATTCGTTCCGGATCAGCACGCAGAACGTGACCGAGCCAGCGTACTCGCTGAGATCTTACTTCATGTACAATATCGGGGATCTTCATCAGATCTCTGATCTCGAAATTGTACAGAGCTCGTTATATATACGATCTATTTCGCGATTTGGGCCGTAAATCAGACGTATGATTCTTCTCTCAAATGTAAGGAGCCATCTCTCGTACTCATCCGTCAGCGCCCAACCAAGCGGCTGAAATTATATTTAAACATTAATGTCATAAAATTGTCTATCCAATAAAGCCCGTTTCATTGATATTAAAAATATATTTCTTTGTTTTATTATGATTTAAACTTGTGTAACTCTATAAAAAACACCATTTACTTAAAAAAGTGTATTTGTTCAATTAAAAATTACATAATTGAAAAAATATGTTTATTTTCGAATTCGAAGATATTTCATAATTCCACTCCACGAACTCCTGATATGCATTATTTTTCCACTGGAATTAAAGTTACAGTGGAATCGGATGGATAATAGAGATGTCAAATTATGTAATTAACTATTATAACGACCAGACAACAATTACAAAACAGAACGTTAATTCTTATGAATTAACCAACTATTTCACATCTTATTTAGTTTTAGATTTAGTTAATCTTCAATGCATCTATAAATGTAAAAATTGTAATACTCCATCTCACAGTATACGGGAAATTATAATTTTTATTTCGTCAAAGAATTCCATATGTTTTTCGGTTAAAATACTGGGGCCCTACTATCACTTTCGACAACGATTTTCGACGACGGTCGTTTTCCTATAGTAGGCAAAGGAAGAAAAAGGTAAACAATAGTAAATTTATAATATTGTTTTCCTTTTTCTTCCTTTGCCTACTATAGGAAAACGACCGTCGTCGAAAATCGTTGTCGAAAGTGATAGTAGGGCCCCTGTTTTCATTTGCGGCTAGAATTTGCATTCAGATGGTCGAGATTCGAAAATCATAATTTTTTACCTGCGTAATACACCGGCATCGATATAGTTTATTCAAGTTCATTCATAACAAAATAAACAAACATAAAGTAGATAAAAAAAACTCAGTGACGTAAGCACGACACTATTTTGATTTTAATATCAAATTTATCAAACAACAGAATTGATAATTTTTTGTAGTTATAACCGCATATTTAGCTTTTATCTATTTATATGAAGGTGAAGTTCATTCGTAATATTTTTTTTACTACAATTGCACAAATATTTAGCCACAGTCGACTAATTCTCAAACTCGCACAAGCTACAAAGTAATAAAAACTAAATAAATCACGAAAAACTATAAAAACATGGTTGTAATGTAAGTATGTACACAGGTACACTGCCGGAAAAAGTTGTTTTCAATTAGTTTTCATATTGTGTATGTAAAGGAGCGTTGAAAAGAAGTTCATTGCCATAAAACAGAATACCATTAAATTCTGTATGAAAATAGAAAAATTTTAAAGTTTTGGTAGCAAGCGTAACGCTATTATTTAATTTCGTTTTCGTTTGGATGTAAGATATTCCATGTCGGTTACTATAAATAGAAATTGTGTAATTCGACTACAAAGTCAAAGAAATGACAACTATAATTTATGTAAAGTTAGTTTGAATAATTTTCACAGCTCGCAAACTGTCAAATTGTGAAAAAATTGAATTATTTATTTGATAATCTTGGTCCAAGTGACAGTCACACATGCAGTAGGCCTCTCTCCGAAAACCAATAAGTTCTCTAGTACCCAATTTAAAAAATATCTGCCCTAAACCGAATATATATTTAGTTAATATACAAACTAAATCGGTTATGAGTTATCGGTACAAAGAATACTCTGTTTTATATGAGAATTATTTGAATATATGTACATCCGTTTATAACATACTTACACCAACTTATTTTTGCCCAATCAAAAGCGATGACTCGTGTTTTGTTATTAACCATCTTTTACCAATTATACATTTTGTTAATTTTTATTATAATCGTTATCTGCTACTTTTGACCAATAGAAACTTACAATAAAATAATCCATTTAGATCATTCATTCTCGATTTTCACTATAGAAAGACGCCTCATCCATAATTATAACTTGTTGTTGGGAGCGCAGAATTCATGGGCCAAGCCATTATTTTTGTCAGTGCTACCGGCTGGCATGGAGTTATGCAATGTGTAGACGATCAATTAAATTCAGACATGTAGTCGCGCTTTTTTACGAGGTAAGGTAACGGTGTTAAGAACTGTGACAGGTTCAGGTATAATTAATCAAATTGTTGTAGGTTTCCTACCGAGAATCATTTCAAAAGAAACCCAGCCAAAGTTATCTAGAACTAAAATCGAAATTGATATATGTAAATATTTACAAAATATTTAATATTTCAAAAATTAAAATAAAATATTTTCTACCACGTACGACATCTATTTAAAAAAGGGTGAACTAAAAAATATACGACATTTAGTTAAATTTAAAATTCCATTTCTAATTCGAAAGCACAAATTTATCGATAACTAAATCTGTCAGCTTATCGATATAAAATATTTTTCAAATTAATTTTCAATTTTCCCACTTATAGAACGAATTTTTATAAAAGCGTGTATTAATCGCATAATATCCTGCACGTACCCAAATATGTATACAACTTTTAGAGATTAGTGGAAAAATTGAAAAATTTGGTTTAGGATTCTATATAGAATCCTCTATGGCAATAGTATAGAAGATATGAATTAGAATGTTACCGACCAGTGAAACATTGGGAACTTCTCGTTTTCAGTTTGGTTCTATCTGTTGACACTTAACAGAGCGAAATTTGTTGCGCAAACTGAGGGAAATATCAAAATACACATAAATTCACTTTCATAAAACACTTTTCATAAAAATAGTTTAATTTAATTTACACATATCCACAACAGTCACAGTAGTCGACATATACAGGGTGGCGCATAAGTAACGTTATGATTTAATTAACGAATAAATTTTTTGTTTACGTATTTTTTTGTTTTTTTTTCAGAATTAATTTGGAAAACTTGGGAAATTTATAATGGAAAGCACAGAACAAAGAACCAAAGTTGTTCAATATTATTTTGAAAGTCAGCATTCGATTATTCAGACACAAAGATCATTTCTTTCAGGTTCGAAATGCACCTAGCGCTCCATCAATTTTCCAATAAGATAGAAGCTCAAACAGCTCGTCTAACTATGGCTCTGCTGCCCGAAATTTTTGTCGATTTTTTTCTTTGGGAGTACCTAAAGGATAAGGTGTATGCCATTAAGCCAAGAACCATCCAACAGCTTAAGGCCAATATCCGAGAAGAAACCAGGGCGTTGGGTCCTGAAAGTTATGGAAAATGCTCTGGAAAGAGCACGTCAGATCGAAGCAAACAATGGGTGATATTTCGAAATTCTATAAATCAATTCCGATTAAAAATTTTAAAAATTCCCCTAGTTAACTTTGTGAATTTCAAATGTTGGAAAAATTGGCGAAATCGAAAATTCATAACAATGTTCACCATAAATTAGAGAATTTTATGAGCATTTTAATCGATAGAATCGTATACGTGAAATTCGGATTACAATTAAGAATTGTAGACTTCCAATTTCATTTCGTATTTTGATTTGCGGAATTTGCGAATTAAATTTACAAAAATATCTATTTTTTTATAACTTGTGATCTCGTTCACAGATCAATCACGTTTCAATTATAAAATATAATTACGGTACATCTTGGATTGATTGCATTAGTAAAATTAAAATAATTATTATATTCAAAACCGACTTTATTTACAATAATTTTTTTTCCAAAACTTATTTTAAAATAAATTCAATGTTGTGTATTGAATTCTCAATGCATTTGTGATATTTAACAACTTGAATTAAAACCGCAGGCTTACAAGTTCTGTTGAAAGCTTAAAACTAAATTTATAAATTAAAGTTACTGTCATTTTTGTAAATTTACAAGGTTGAGAGCTTTCAGAATCGAAAATCAGTGGTAACTAAATCATGCCTCCATGTTCAAAACGACCGTTTATTATAGTACCAATGATAAAAATAATCACTCTCTTCATACTTTTCGTATGGAAACGCATGATTTTAGTTTATAGAAATATTTGAATGAAAAGTATTTCAGAAAAGTAATTATTATTTTTGCAGGTTTTTAATTTTTTTTGTATTAATTAAAAGAAAATAAGATAATTTATTTTCTAATAAAGTACGAAATTGTAAGAAAGAGACATTTGGCGCATTCAGACCTGCCAACTGTTGGCAACATGTTGAATAAATGCAACATGGTTAGTTCTGAATGCATCTGATACATCGACCATTTCATAGCAATGTGATAATTTAAATGTCATTTTTTCCATCAGTAAATTTTGAACGCCAACATGATGGGGACCGGAATGCGCCCATTATGTATGTCAAAATAATTTATTCCAATAACACAAATAAACCAAAACAAAAAAAAATTATGGTGCTGGCGGAGGAAAATGAAGAATTGAGAAAAGGTTAACGAGAGTAACGAGACTATAGAGTTCTATACTGAATGAGGAGGAGTTAACAAAAGAGACCGAATGGATTGTCAAACGGAAAAAACGTCCAAGCAAGAAAAGGAAATCGGAATACTCTCCGGAAGTAGCTATAGTAGCTCGCAGACAGAATCTACTAATAGGAAGGAGGCAAAGGGACCGACACATGAGGATCAACGAGATAAAAATGAAAGCAAACCATCGAGAGAAGAAAAATCACCACTAATTAATATTATTGGTATAACCGAATTAAAAATTACTAAAAGAGGTCTCCTGTTATTTATGTTAACTTTCAATAACAAAGAAAAGATAGAAAGCTTATAGTGCAATGTAAGAAGTACCAAGGTTTTAACCATATGCAAAAATACAGCGTTAGAATACTGCTAAATAGAAATTCCCCTCCAACATGTGTGAACTGCAAAAAGCAACATCCTGCAAACTACAGAGGCTGCATAGTAGCTAAAGAACTACAAAAACTTAGAGACAAATCACGGCAAGGTCCATCATATTATAAAACGACGGTAGCCAATAGCGTAAACACCAACCTAGGAAACTTTGCCACATCTATATCGAGTAAAGTAACTGATCGCAAGTGGTGGCATCCGGGCTACAAAGTATACGACCCCACACAAATCAGTAAATTTCAAAGACTCCAAAGGTAAATCTATGCTTGAAAAAATATTTAAAAGCATCGAGGCGCTAAATATACGGCTTATAAAACAAAAGAGATTCATAGATGCTTTAAACAGGCGACTAGATAGCCGAGTAACGGTGGATGAAATAACATCCACATTATACTAAACTAATATGATAAATAAAACATTAAGAATTGTAATCTGGAATGCAAATGGAATAATCCAACATATTCCTGAGTTAAAAATTTTTTAAATACTGAAAATATTGTTATATGTTTAATATCAGAATGCCATCTTACTAAAACTTCATACACCAAAATACATGGTTACGTTTCTTATCATGCTTTGCATCCAGCAGAAAAAGAAAAAGGAGCATCAACAATATTTGTGAAAGAAAATATTCAACATTATGAGGGAATAAAAATTGATGCAGCTAGCTACTATCACCATTCAACTTAACAACAAAAAATATTCAATATCTGCTCAATTTATTGTCCTCCAAGACATAATTTAAATAAAGAGGATTATAAAAAGTTATTCAACCAGCTATAGGATTTAATTTTATCATTGGAGGTGATTTTAAAGCAAAAAATACTTCCTGGGGGTCAAAGAGAGCTATACGCCGCAGGTCGAGCTTACAATTGTGAATTTTATTCAGAAGGAAAACCAACGTACTGGCCTACTGACATAAGGAAAACTCTGGATCTAATTGATTTCTACATTACAAGAGGTGTATATCCGAAAATTTTTCTAGAAAATAGTGAAAGTCTCTCATCGGACTACTCGCCCGTCATTGTGATTGTTAGTTCCACGATTGTTACCACGACTAAAAAATAACAAAACCTTGGAAGAAACCATATGCTAGACAATCAGCGGATGAAAATATAATACAAGTGCACAAGGAGGATTGTAGGGAATACCATCTGTAACTCTACGAGAGTTGAAAGATGAAATTAACCATAACATAAATACGAAAAAATTTCCTGGCTATGATTTAATTGCAGGTGAAATAGTGAAGGCACTTCCTGAGAAAGGGGTGTGAAAACTTCTTCATATAATCAACGCTTTATTTCGACTGAAATATGTATCTCTGCAATGAAAAGTAGCAGAAATAATTATGATACCAAAGCCGAACAAACCATCTAATCATAAAAAGTCATATAATACTTGAGAGAAAGCTAATACCACCACATCAGCTCGGATTTAGAGAAAGCCACTCCACCATAGAGCAAATTAACAGGATTACAAGTATTATTGAAGATGCACTTCAAAATAAGAAAATATGTTTCTGGATGTAGCACAGGCCTTCGACAAAGTATGGCCTCCTGGATTGGAATATAAACTGCATCGAGATTTGCCAAAGGAATACTTTCAGATGTTGAAATCTTACATTGATAATAGATTTTTTCGCGTTAGATGTGAAGAAGACTTTTCGGAGCTAAAGAGGGTATCTGCAGAGGTTCCCCTAGGTACTGTGCTGGGGCCAGTCTTGTATTTATTTTACACAAGCAACTTATCAAACACAAGCGGGACAACAATAGCAACATTCGCGCACGACACTGCAATTTTAGCTACTGGTTATAAAGTAGACGAAGCAACCAGAAAACTGCAACGGGCTATGAACCAACTAAGTAACTGTTCCAAAAAATGGCGCATTAAGCTAAATGAAGAAAAATCAACGAACGTTAACACGTTAACTTTACCAATCAAATAGTTAACTGGATACCAATAGAACTAAATTCCAAACAAGTTCCTTATGCTAACCCAGTCAAGTATCTTGGCATGACTCTCGATGCTAAGTTAAAATGGAAAGAGCACATTAAAAAGAAAAAGGAGGAACTACACATTAAATATAGAAATATGTATTGGCTAATTGGAAGATATTCAGAGCTGTCAATACCTAGTAAGTTGCTACTATATACCAACAAGTTTTAAAACCTATATGGACTTTTGTTATTCAGCTTTGCGGCTGTACTAAGGAAACCAATATTAAA
Source organism: Tipula unca (assembly GCA_951394425.1). Lineage (NCBI taxonomy): Eukaryota > Metazoa > Arthropoda > Insecta > Diptera > Tipulidae > Tipula > Tipula unca. Next base: position 113,223,298 of record OX596381.1, read on the forward strand.
ATAATACAAGATTTTCAAAATAAAGTGTTACGTGGAATAGTGAACGCTCCTTGGTACATAAGAAACGATAATTTACAGAGGGACCTCCGGATGGTAAACTTCAGCGAAGAGATAGCAATTCATGCAAAGAAACATATACAACGGCTTGGTCAACATCAAAATGTTTGGTTACGTGGTATGCTGAGTAACATAAATGGCGTACGAAGGCTCCAAAGAAAGAAACCGCTGGAATTGGGAAGACCACAATAGGGCGGCCAAATTTTTAGAGACTAACTAATGGGTTATATCTCTGCAAAATGAATATACGAAATATAGACAAATTACTAGATGATATATGTACATATAGTTGTACAATTTACTAGATGATATACTCGTATGTACATAGTTGTAATATTTAAAATAATAAAAAAAAATAAAAAAATAAAAAAAAAATGTCTACAAATAGGTAATTTTTCAAAGAATAATCTTTGTATCATAGACATTTGTATTTACATAGAGCTAAAAATAACTGTCAATATAATTGTTATATAAAAATAATTAATTTAAAAATATATTTTATAAAAGTTTTAATAAATGAAGGGTAGAAAATATTATGTATTTTTAAAAATGAAATTAAATTAAATTTTATTTTATTTACTCGTATAACATTACATATTAATGATTTATAATATATTTAATAATAAATTAATTTAAAAAAAAGTAAAATCATATTTATTTATTTAACAAAATGGACACCAGGCTGCCGACCAATTGTCGGGTAAATCAATTACTTAGGTAAAAGTCGTTTCTAGTATTTTTGTTTTATTGAAATACGTGCTTTTGTTTATTTTCAGCTTACTTAATCCGTAGATCACTAAAAAATTAACAATCTAAACGTTAAACATTTACTTTTGTTTACTCGATTTACCCTACTTTTTGATATGGTAAATGAATTTACCGAAAATTAAAGTAAAAGTCGACTTTTACCCGTGAATTATTTTACTCGAAGTTTGGTGGTATTTACCTCTAAAATGATGTTTTTTCATTCTTGTTTATTACAAATTTACACCATTTTTGTGGTTTTTAACATTTTAAAGAGTTGATAATAAACATTTCAAATGGTTTGTTTTCCGTTTTTAACAGGTGGTAATTTACACAAAGATGTGATTTTACTTGAAGTTTGAAAGTATTTACTACTAAACTTATGTTTTTATTGTTATTTTAAATGTTTTTTTTAAAGATAAGGCCTGTTGTACATTTCAGCTAAGCTAAGCTAAGCGATGTGAGCTATGTCCATAGCTTTCGGTTGTAAATAAAGAGTTTTAATAGATCGATGTACACTTGAGCTAAGCTATCCAAACTAGGCATTTCTGTTTTAAACTATGAAAACTAACATAGCTCGAGTTATTTTCGCCTTCTAATTTTCAACTATATTGCTCACACCAACATTATTTTAGATTATTTATTTTATTCTTAATATGTAATAACTATAAAAGGGACGTCGATTACCTCAATCACATAGATAGAATATATGTTTTATACACAAATTGATAACCGCAATTTTTTTAACACTCTGGTGTTTACAATGTGACCTTCAAATTTAATCACCATACAAGAAGATTATACAGATATTATACAGAGACTAACTCTACAAATAACCTGAATATATAAATTACGTATGCCTATATTTTTATTAGTTAGACTTATCAGCCAGTTATATTTAAAATTTAGAAGCCATTCAATTAACATGCATTAAAAATTGTTAATTGTTTTACTGAAATGGTAACAAGATATAGTTCAATGAACTGGTAGAGAGATATATTATACTCAAGCTGTAGTTTAAGACTTACACGACTAAATAATTATACCTTTTAATATAAATTTATCTAATGTGTAATTACAAAAAAATTAAATTAAATTAATTCGTATTTATTGTACGATACATGAATCATGTGAAAGTCCAGTCCCGTAAAATTGTAAATATGTAACACAAACACGATACATGTTCTCATAGAGCTTTAACTATGTGTTATTTGATTTGTTTGAAATAAAAAAATTTAAATTCAAAAACCGTATACGTAATTAATTCAGATAATTTAATTTAATTTGTATGTAAGTATATTTATACGAGTATCAATATTCGCATGAACTCTTGTAATTAATGCGGCAGAAATATACATATCACCAGACACATAAGTGTGACGTACTAACTTGAATTTAGATAAACAAAAAAATCCACGAATTTATAGTTCGTCATTAACATAATTAGACACATATGTATATATATATGCACATACATATAACAATAAATTCATGTCAAAATTGAACTGAACCAACCGATCAAGATCAACAATTTCATTTGATTTTGGAAAAAGAAAAGTATGTATATGTGATCTAACAACTATAGATTTTGGAGGTCGCGCGCACATTCGATGGAGAATTTAGCTTAATTGAAATTGTAAATTATATCATACTGAGAGATATTTATAACTTTATAGACATTAGATATTTTATTAAATTATTGTTATAATTTGAGGCCAATTTCTTGTGAATACTTGTACTATATATACAAGGTATATACACAAAGAAATCCACACAGCTTTTGAAAATGAGTTTACACATTTTATTTAAAATTGATCTGTAATTTATTAATTAGATCGATACAGGACAAGGTTTTCAAATCGCTCGTGTAATTGTTTGTTAAGTTGTATAGATTTCAATTGTATTGAAAGTGTTGAATAAATATATTTTCTATGAGGATAGTTGAATCGAGTCTCAATATAACAGCCTTTATGTCTAGTTCCGATCAGGCAAGGTTAATAAGATTAATTTTGCCATACTTAATATTAGTTTACAATATCAATAATGCTCATAATTATTTTCCGAAAAATCTACGTCCGTAATTAAATACGCAATTTATTTAAAAGTGCAGTATTAACCTTTTTTTTATCAATTTATCTATAGGCATTTATCCATAGTTAACAATTCCTTAATACAGCAAATTTTTACTTCTCGTTTTTAAGTTTTAGCAATATTTATTCCTATAGTATAAAGAAAGTTTATCTTAAATTATTGTTTTAACTTATAGTATCTAAACATAGTTAAATGAATCTGTGCGAAATTAGGATGGAACAGAGTACAACAATTAAGGAGATGCCATATGCACAACCTTCAAACGCGGCATTGAAAACCGACAAATACAAGTTTTGACAGGAAAATAAGGCTTATAACATTAAAGTTAATTAAAAATAGTTTTTATGGATAACTATGATATTGTTATAGAATTTTATGAAATTGAGACATTTTCATTTACACCTTAAACCTTTTTTTATGTTTTGCCGGCAGTCAAGCTAAAATACGGACGCAAAATACTGAATGGTATAATTTTTGAAGTTCGTCTTAAAGGCGATGCCACATGCAAATGTGAAAACGGCAAATTCGTCCGGATTTTCCGTTTACTATGCCACATGAAAAAAAAAAATCACGGACGACGAATAACGTCATTTATTATACAATATGTCATTTATTTTGTTTTATTTATGATAAATCACATCATAAATAAAACAAAATAAATGACATTTAGTTTACGACCATTTTAATTTGAAGTGAAAATTGAATAAATAAATAAGTAAACAGTTATGGTGCTATCAAAATAATTCAGGCACAATACAACAAACTAAATTTTTTTTCTATTTTGACAGGTTATAAACAAAAATAAATGAAAAACAACGACGGCAAGAAAATTCGTTCAAGATTTTGGAAAACGTGGAAACGTTCGTTAATTTCAAAAATTATACCATTCAGTATTTTGCCGTCCGGATTTAAGCTTGGCGGCCGGCAAAACATAAAATAAGATTTTGTTAAATGAAATTTTATCAATTTCAATAAAATTTTGTAATAATATCATATAGTTAATGTTCATTAAAACTATTTTTAATCAACTTTAATGTTATAAGCCTTATTTTTCTGTCAAAACTTGAATTTGTCGGTTTTCAATGCCGGTTCAACTGTTCTGCATGTGGCATCTATTTCCAATGCCGGTTTAACTGTTGTGCGATGTGACGAAATTTGCCGTTCGTGAATTTTTTTGTATGTGGCATAGTAAATCTGGACGGATTTGCCGTTTCCACATTTGCATGTGGGCCTCGCCTTTAGTACAACTTTCGCACGAAATTCAATACCATTTCCAATTTTAATTTCTTCTGTCTCTTCATTATATTCACACTAACACATTCAAAGACACTGGAGTTTTCGCGACACTTTTCTTTGGCGAGTAGTACGTTTATCCGTGTACTTTTCATGTTTCTTTCCATAGAAACATCATGTTTCTGGCGCGAGAAAGTAAACAGAAATCCGTATGCCATGTATATTGGGTGGGATCATCCGAAAAAATTGTTAGACTGTGAAGTTACAGATGTCACGTCGATCGATCAGTGCAAAACTTTACTAAAGTCGCCTAAATGTATAGTAGTATTCAAATTTCACTGGAATTCTGACAGTTATCGCGCAGAAAGAATATGGCGGATACACAGTGATGTATTAAGTACAATAATTCATGTTTATTGTTTACATTTTTATGTTGTATTTGTATTTAAATGGAAAAGGAACGTTTTTAATCACAAAATGTTTTTATAATTTAACTTATAATCACTGACACTCTTGAAATTAATATTTAATTCGATAAATTAAGAATTAAATTGAAAACTGATTTTGCTTTTTATGTTGTTGTGGTTTTGTTCGATATGAATGTCATTTGGTCATTTATTTTCCTTAGTCCGTACCAAAATTAAATGTTTGTAAGAACATATAAATACATAATCATTTTGAATGTTTTGTGTATTAAAACTGAAATATAATTCTATTTATTGGTTATTTATTATTTTATTTAGGTTTACTACCTAAGATAAATGCGACCCATCAAAATTTTTATAATTTTTTTTTTCTACATCACTGAAAGCTGCGCAGAACAATTAAAAAAAATTTTTTTTTAAGATCTGAATAGGACTATATGCATGTTTTAATCAAACCAGCAATAAACAAAACATTGTTTATAGAAACCTGTACTTTTTTCTTACTCTACTAAACAATAGACCGTTAAATATTTTTGAAAAAGGAAAGGAAATGATCCGTGTTAGAATTATATAATTTTGGCAATACCTATAAATGTTTTTGGCAATACATCAAACGGAACTAGGTCTTTAATTCTTGATCGTTTAGGATGAAACTTGTTACTCTACTATTACTATTTAATTTAATTTTCTTGATTTTTCTAAATATTTTTATTAATTTTATAATGATTATATTTATGGTTTCACAACGTATTTAAAATTTCTATGGCTAGCTATAATATGAACAATATGTTTAGTGATAATTGCACAAATAGATACTTTCTTGATCCATCTGAATTTAATAAGTACAAAAACTCGACTAAAGTAAATCAAGATTCAGAATTGCTTATTTTACAGTTTAATGCCCATAGTATGAGTGGATTTGATAAATTTCATTCTATAGTTGAGTTCATTGAACAATTAAAATCTGATTTTCATATAATTGTTATAACGGAAACTTGGATACAAACGCAGAATGTAAATTTTTATAATATTGATGGCTATAACAGTATTTTTTCATGCAGAGATGATAGAATTGGGGGAGGAATTTTTATGTACATCAGAAATGATGTAAATTATGAAATAATTAAAAGTGATGAGTCAAAATTTGGTTTTCAGTACATTCAAGTTAAGCTTAAAGATTTTTCAAATAACCATGTAACAGCTGTTTATCCCCCTCCCAACTCAGATGTTAACAGTTTTTTTGTTGAATTGGAATCAATTATTCATAAAAAATTTAATAATATTATAATAGGTGATATTAATATTCCAATCAACAAAGGATCTTCTTTGGTCACTGATTACATAAATTTGTTATTGGGCTTTGGAATTGTGGCCACCAATACCTATGAGACTCGGTCTTTGTCGAGGAACATAGTTGATCATGTGCTTTGCGGCTTTGATGGGTTAGATAAAGTAGTGAATGCTACTATCTTCTCTGATATAAGTGATCATAATTTCATTGTTTCTTCATTTTTGTACAAACGTAGACATGTCATTAAACAATTGGAGAAAAAAATAGTTGACAGCAATCGATAAATGCTGAGTTCAGCAATTTTCTGGTTAATCTTGATTCGAGCTCGTTTTCTGACCCAGATTTAACTTTATCTCGTATTACAGGAAAGTATGAAGAGTTGGTCACAAAATATACTCGGGTTGTTAAGAGATTTGTGAAAGTGAAAAATGTTTATTGCCCATGGCTTACATATGACGTATGGCAATTGATTAAGAAAAAAGAGGACATCATGAAGAAACGAAAACGTCAAATAAGTAAGCCCGACAGTATTAATATTAATTCTAATTACGACTATATGCTTCTTGAAATTGATAAAGAACTCAAGCGTGCCAAGTACTTTTCCAAGAAGAAATATTTTGAAAAGATGTTTGCTAATGCTCCTAACCAACGTGATTTGTGGCATAACATTAATAATTTGCTAGGCAAAACTAACAAGAGTATATCGAAATTTTGTATTGAGGCTGATGGTGTTCTGTTATCAGATCCTCAAATAATTTCTGATAATTTCAATGACCACTTTGTAAATATTGGTGCTGATTTAGCCAGTCAAATTAATAGTGATAGAAATATTTTTAAATTCAATACTTGTTGTAATGTTAATTCTACCTTTTTATTAAACCCACATCAGCTATTGAAATTTTTAATTTGATTAATGAATTGGATATCAATAAAGGAGGTGGACCATATTTACTTAATAGCAAAGTGTTAAAACTAAACATTAATCAGTTTTCTGAGATTTTATCAATATTATTTAATAAATTTTTTTTATCTGGTGTCTACCCAAATTCTCTAAAATTGTCCAAAGTTATTCCAGTATTTAAAAGCGGAGATAAACATTGTATGTCAAATTATAGACCTATTAGCTCTTTATCCGTGTTTGATAAGTTGTTGGAGAAGTTGCTGGCTGTGCGCATTAATTCATTTTTGATAGCTAACGATTTTTTTTATAAATTTCAATATGGTTTTCGGAGTGGTTCTGGGACTGATGTGGCCTTGGTTGAAACGGTTGATATGATTAACAGTTTTATAGATGACAAATTTTATGTCTTTGCTCTCTTTCTTGACTTAAAGAAAGCTTTTGATACTGTGGATCATTATTTATTATTAGATAAATTATATTGCTATGGATACAGAGGTATATCCCATGATTTGGTTAAAAGTTATCTTATGGATCGCTATCAGTTTGTAGTGGTAAATGGAAAGTCAAGCCATTCTCGTATGGTAAAATGTGGTGTACCCCAGGGGAGTGTCCTTGGCCCATTGCTATTTTTATTATTCATAAATGATATGGGTCATCTTCCTTTGAAAGGTAAATTGAGGCTATTTGCAGATGATGCAGCATTATTTTTTAATATTAAGGATACGACCGAAGGGTTGCAGTCAATGCAGCATGATTTGGATCTGTTAATTCGATATTTTGATACCAATATGCTATCTCTGAATTTGTCTAAAACAAAATATATGGTTTTTCGTTCCATTGGTAAAGCTCTTCCTACATTACCAAGCCTTAACATATCAAATGCTATAATAGAGTTAGTTGACTCTTATAGGTATTTGGGAATGATTTTTGACTCATCATTAAATTGGCAGCATCATATTGATATGGTCTGCTCTAAAATCTCGCCAATTATAGGCTTTGTGCGTAGGTCTTCATATTTCATTCCAATAAAAGTATTGCGTAGTATATTTTTTGCATTTATCCACTCTAAAATTTCTTATGGTCTTGTAATTTATGGTAATGCTTCAATATCGCGTCTAAAAAAAATACAAGTTCTTCAGAATCGTTGCTTAAAGGCAATATATAGGCTTCCATTTTTGTATTCTACCAATAACTTATATACAGATAAAGTGGATAACATTTTGCCTATTAAGGCCTTAGATTTTTTGCAAGTTGTAAAATACGTTTACAGAATAAAGAAAGCCTCTAAAAGAAAGGAAAAGAAACGTAATAGAGGAAATTTGAAATCGTGCTCCATTTCAAATGATTATGGTAGAAATCGTATCTCGTGCATGGGTCCTAAATTGTACAATGAATTGCCTGAAGAAAAAATTATGTCCAGTTCAAGAAAGCCGTAAATATTTATTTGAATTCAGTTGTAACTAAGTATATTTTATAATTTAATTTATTATAATTAATTTTATGGTTTCTTTGTTTTTTTTTTTTTTTTTATATTATGATTATTTATTTGATATATGGAATCTGCATTGTTGATTACACTTCTTTTCAAGGGATTATAGATCCATTAAGATTTGTTTTCAATAATGTATTTGTTAATTGGTTCTATATTATTTTATTTATATTATATTTTAATAATAATAAAGATTTAATAATGTTAAAAAAATAAAAAAAAATAAAACTCGACAAGTAGGAAGAATAGAAATAGGATTCTAAACTAATTTTAGTATGAATTAAGCCATTTATTGACCGAGTGTGATGAAATTCGATACGTTGGATGTAAATTAAAATTCAATAAAGCCCTCTAGCGCTCGTTAGTCATTAGAATTACAAATGTCGGTTTTTTAGAATATGAAATGGATCAGTGGGCATATTTCTAACGTATTATTTCATATTTTAGATAGGAATATGAATTCAGAAATGAGCATGAGCTACGACAGTATGTATAAAATACACAAGGGAATGGCCCAGTTCCGTTCCGCTTGGCCACATTCTAAAACATTTTCCAAAAATCAAATTAGGCATCCATTTTCCATCCTACTTATCATGTTTCATCCTAGTCGGCCACATAATGACATAGGTCCATTCCAGTTGACCATCATCAAACATCAAATTTTAACTAGCAACTATACATGCATATATTATTCAAAGGTATATGCGTGTATAAATTTTATAGTACAATAAGGTGGAATCAATTTTTTTATCACGGAAACCATCGTATTTCTTCCCTCTGTCATTTTTACAATACGATGTTTCTATTTCACGTATACGTTATATATTTAAATGATCAGCATTCAGAACATTGGTTTCTTCGACATTTGGGCGAAATTAAATATACTTACAAATATTTTGAAAAACCGTAAACAATACATGCAGTGTCATCTAACAAAATATATTGCTAGGGACAATACCACGGCATTATTGATATGTCCGTAATGTGATTATGTACATCCTGTATTTACTGAACCTCCCTTTCTATTTATGATGTGAAAACATCTATAGCAGCGGTACCGGTATATTATTAAAATATATACATATAAAAAATATTTATACCAATTTCCGTAAATAATAAAGGCGAATGAATAAATGACAGAAAATTTGAATTATATTACGATTGAGAGAATTAAAATCAAATTAAAGTACACAGAAAACATACATTATACCTCAAGCATTGACGCTGACGATGACGATTCCAACAAATTGGTCAATTTCTATGAAAGAGCACTAAGTAGTAGGTGGACAAAATTGTATGTACATATAGGTACAAGTATACTATAAACGTTACAGATTCCCCATTTTTTATTAGGACAGACAATTCGGATACTGCTTTTTTGCTTTTTACATCACCGATTTCGATCTGCTATGACTATGCCAACCGGATTTACACCATTTATTGTGGTGTAAGCGTTCATTCTTATGATTCGACTCCATTCATAATTCTAAAGGGTCTTCCAATAAGAATTTTTGTTTTAAATACAGTATAAAGTAGGTACTTTAAAAATTCCGTTATTCAATTTGCTTCAAAATCGAATTAAAATCAATTATGAAAATGGTGCATCTGTGAAAACAACATTTCGTAAAATTTGTGTTATTTTTGATAAAATCACCCATTCTTAAAAATCTAGTGTACAAATTTGAGTCCACTGGTTGTAGCAAACATACAGAAACCAAAACATGCTCGTTCAGGTCGTTCAACCGAAAATATTGCTACAGTGAAAGAAAGTGTTGCAGAGAACCAACGTTTATGAATTTCACGACGTCCGCAACAATTATACATGTCCGCGACGACCACATGACGAATTGTACGCAAGGATACATACCTACCTAAGGAGGTATACATATGTATTTACCTTATAAGGATAAGGTCCAATTGGAATTCAGGTTGCAAGATCAGGTTTTCCAAAAAAAAAATATTCTTTCTGATGAAGCTTATTGTGACATTTTCCAAATTGTATGTACATATAAATGATGGTTTGTGTTTTAAACTGTAAAAATTAAACAATATTCAAACTAAATTTATTTAAGTTAGAAAAAATAACAAATAATTAAATTAAATTATAAACATTTATTTGGATCGTATATAATCAGTAATGAACTTGATCAAGCAACGAGCGCCATTGTGATAAAATTAAAAAAAATATTTCCATATATACAATAATGCGTTTATTTTTTGAATTTATATGCTTTGCAATTCAAGAAAAATTCATTGCCGCAAAGATCACATCGAAAAATGGCCGTGTTTTGCAATTATGGGATTAAGTGCCGAACTGACTGGAAAGTGGAAATCCATTTTATTTTATAATTTGATTTAATTTGGTTGTGTCGATTATAACTGAAGGCGAGTTTATGCATTTCTATTTTGCTGCAAAATATTCACCGACCAATCAAAACAGCCATTTCATAAACAAATTTCCCCTTCCAAATTAAAATAATTTCAAATCGATGCAAAATGTGCAGTAGGCTGGCAACTGCTACAAATTAAAAATATGCTCAAATTTTCACTCATTACGCCAATTTTAGCTCTTTTTTTTATTTATTTTTTTATTTTTTGTTTTTTTTGCTTTATCTTGGCGAAACCGAAATGTCATTGTCGTCCTGACGTTGTCAAAATAATGAATTTGCTGAAACTACAAATATACAAATATTTGTATGTATTTAATGGTATAAAATTAATGTTAATTTTAATTTGTAATTACTAATCATGAGAAAAATGTACTGCCATTCCAGTAAAAATGGCTTGACAACTTTATGCGGTTGGTGCAAATAATTTTAATTCAATTTAAAATATCGTGTTTTTTATAATGGTGGATGATGGATGTGATATTTATTATTTAAGATAAGTATTTTGTATTTATTAAAATTTTGGCTGTTTATCTTGATTGTATATTTCTAGATTCATGTAATGGATGGACTTCCAGTTGGAAGTAAATATATCTAGCAAAATTTTAAGTATAAATTATATTATAGTGGTAAATCTTTTGAGGCAACATTTAAGATTTCACCGAGGCGTTAAGAAATTTGCTTGCAGTGTCGAAGGATGTACTCTAAAATTTACAATTCGGCCTTATTTGTATAATCATATTCGAAAATACCACACTGGTGAACGGCCGTATCAGTGCCTAGTATGTGGAAAACTTATTATCATCGGATCAGTATTTTAACAACACAGACTTATACACCGTGGAGAACGTCGATATGGATGCGAACTGTGTGGTAAACCATTCTATCGAGCAGACGCACTTTACAAAATCATATAAGAATTCGTACTGGTGGGAAGCCCCAGCCCTGTATTGTTCGAAAGCATTTCGACAACGTGGCGATAAATGAATTATAATAATAGGAGGAGCTTATATCATTTTAAGTGATTTGATTGATCGAGAGACCGGGAATTTTACTATGATAAATTCTCCCGATGTTATGTACGCCGCTTGAAATGAAATTTCTTGATGGAAATTAAAAGGCTTACTATTATTAACGGCTTACTTAATTAATTAATCAAGTTTTGCAAAGTATAAAGTAGTAAAAGTTAAAAATTAGAGGAAACTATTATTTTTTTCTAAAAATTTAATTTTATGGTAATGCACTTGGTCAATTAACTGCGTGTCATATTATTTCTTTAGTTATTCTTTGGAATATTTCTGTGTACTCAACAAGATTTTAATATGTACATGTAAAATATGGGAAATTGCCTTCATAATTACTTATTTCAAAACTACATTTTTCCAAACAAAATGTGGGAAAACAGGATCAAACAAAGCGAGATATTCCAAAACGATATAAAGTACAAAACAGTGAAACAAAACTAGGCTAATCGATTGTGATGATATTCGACATATTGGATGAAAATGGTAATCAAAAATGGATAAAGTTGTAAAATATGACCAACTGCATGGAATAGAATTAGGCTCTGTCATAACGGTTTATGATGAAAATGTGTACTATGGGGTTCTAAAATTGTTTTTGAACAAAATATGGCCAATTGGAATAGAACCTATAATCTAATTAATTTCTGATGAAATTGGACATAATGTTGGATTTAAGTGATACTATAAAATAGTTTTTTATTTTCCTACAAATTTGTGGGTATTATACGAGTATATGACAGTGTAAGAGAGAGAAACTATTTTGATTTACTGGTTTACTGTAACTTGTAGTCCTACGTTCTGCGGTCGTGTCTTTAATAAAACCTCGTTGGTTTTAACTTTAGCCTGTAAAAGTTTTGTTGAAATATTCGAACTTTATGAAGATCTGTATTAATTCATAATGGATAGGTCTTTTATACTATTTAGGAGAGATTTCGTACGTATTTGTTTTAGATTTTGAAATCGTTCAGGTATTCAGGTAAGCACACTATCTGTACAGCATAATAAAAATGTATAAAAAATCCTTTGCTATAATGACATTTGAGCAATCTTTCGGTGCTCGATATAGATGAAAATTAATATCAGAGAAGTGGTATTGTTCATCACTTCATCAGCATCATTGACATTGATGAAAGTACATGAAACTAACTAAGATAATGTGGCAGTGACACTGAACTGATATGTGTGATTGATTCTTCAATTTTAAGTCATATAACATCCCACATCATTTTTAGAATATATGGACTAAGAACCAAAGTAAGTTGCTTTAATTTTAAACATGCGGTTTAAAATTAAGCAACGTACTCTCGATTGATTCTAATAGTAAAGTTATTTAAATTAAAACCCGAATAAAACTGCATAAATATTCAATTGCTAATTTGAGTTAGACTCGACTTGAATAAAGAAAATTGACCTAGATTCAAAATTATGTAACATATATGTATGTATTTATATAGTTGTTGGGTTAAATATTATACCTGAGGGCTAGTTACTTTACGTATAATTACATATTTGTATTGCTCAAGTAAATTTTTTATCCAAATGGTTGAAATGATGGTTCACCATTATGTATAGGTTTGCGGAGAAAAGCCTCAAATAAAGAAAGTGATTAGGATATACGATAAAATTAAAATAAAGTGACTTACCATAGTTTAATATACATATATACAAATCACCTTAGCACATGTTAGTAAACTACAAACTTATATAAAATTTACGTTCAATCACTTAGCCGTTGCATATGTATCACACAGAAATACTAATTGTTTATTTACAATTAAAATTTAATTATAAAAATTAACCACACATTGTTGCTGACAAATGTCTTCAACTAAAATTTTATTAACTATTTGTGCGCTTGCCGCGAATTTAATTACTTTATGTAACCGCAGTAAAAGTTTTATTTTAATTCGTTTGTTAAATTTAATTATAAACAAAGTGACAAACAAATAATTTAAATACAAAAACTAAAAATTAAGTTTTACCATTTAAAATTATTATTGCCGCAATTATTGATTTATTAATAACGTTAGATTTAGATTGCTAATCTATGTTCACTTGTTACCACGATTGCGTTGTTATCGTTTTGTTTAACAAATTTTTAATTATCAAAACTTTAATCCAAATGAAACAATCGATTTGTAAGCGTTGCGTTGTATGTAGCCGGAGGCATCCTTGAATATTACGGCTAGCAGCGAATTATTTGTAGTATATGTGGTGGAGGTATTACATAAATCATTTAATTACTGTGTATAAACACATTTCTGTTTATCATGATCTAGTTGAAGTGTAATTTGCTATCCATGTTGTTGTTGCTATAATTTAAAAATGAATTTAGATATTTAGATGAAATTTTGCTATATTTGTAGGTAGGTATGTGTGCCTTACGTAAAATAAAATAAAAATTAACGAAATATTAAGTATCAACTACGTATCAAGCGAATTTTTTTTTTAATTGACCTTCGCCAATTTTTCTTGATTCTTCATTGAGTTAATTTGTAGCTCAGCATAAACTATTGAATATACAATGATAGAAATTAGAAATTTTAATTTTGTTATTGTCATCTCCGTTGTACATCATTTAGAAAGAAATTATAAAACGTTTCTACGTAGGAAGTTAATCCTTGCTATTCAAAACATGATTGTTAACAGTAAACACAAGAAGCGATTAACTCGACACGGTCTAAGAAGGTGATAAGAAATTGCGTGGTTAACTGCAATTCGGCGAATTAGATTTTTTATTTTTGGTAAATCACCGAGATAGTATTCTATTAAAATTTAGAACTTCAAACTAGTATAGATAGATGTAAATTAGATGTGTCGGCTCCTTTAAAGTTGTAATGTGTCCTGCAATTCTGATGAAAGCTCATGTTGTGTATCACAAATTTGGCTCTGATTTTAATCGAAAATTGTATCGATTATATTAGACACTCCGCGTTTCCGAATCAGCATTGATCCGTGGTAGTTCATCTATTTCTGCGTCATGTGTCTAGCTAATTGTTAGTTAGTATCGTGTCGGCTGTGTTGGTTATGTTATTGATTTCTACTATTGTGTTTGTGCGGCAAGCCTTGAGACTCATGAATGGTCAGGATTTTACTTGTTTCTGGCCATCTGAAAATGCTGATTAGTCTAAAATTCTAGCATGATTCCAGTGGCATTGGAGCAGAAGATGAATCATGCATGATTTGTAATTAATTCTTCAATATATGAATTCTTATGGTTATCTCAAATACAAATAATCTACTCGATAAAAGTGAAAATGAGCTAGACTGCAGTGGTTCTCAACCCAAACATGACCGCGTGCCGGTGAATTTTGCGGCTCGCAATTTGAAATAATTATATATACGGTTTTCCAATAAGAGGTTTCATTTTGAATAGCTTGCTATTTGGGCAGCTGTCAATTTTGAAGCTGTCATCTTTTGACATTTGACAAGTAAAAACTACGCCATTACTAAAAAGGGTAACGATACACGCTTCAACAACGCATTGAAATTTTGCAGTCACAGTTCGCAAAACTAAAGCACTTTTTGGTCGTGCGTGAAGCATCTTCTCGGCCGGCAATAGTGAAACTAGTGGAAAAATTTGAGCTGTTGGGACAAGTTAGTGATGTGAAGAATCGAAACGCGTGTGCGTCGCTCAAAAACAACTGAGAATATTTCTGCTGTAGCCCGCAGTGTTGAAGAAAACCCAGGTTTGTCGATTCCTCATCGATCTTTCGAATTAGACATTACACCGTATTTTGCACAAATAATTATATGTTTTAAGGCTTTTAAAGTTATGTTAACACAAGAACTCAAGCCGGTCGATCACCATAAACGTCGTATCTTGGCTGATTGGGTCCTTCAAATGCATCAAAATGACCCGGATTTTCATCGAAAAATCTTCTTGAGTGGTGAGTCCCATTTTCACCTCGGAGGCTTCGTTAATAAGCAGAATTGTTGCATTTCGGGCTCAGAAAATCCAAGAATGATTGTTGAAAAGCCTCTCCATCCTCAACGTGTCACTGTTTGGTGCAGTTTTTGGGCTGGCTCTACGTGCCACACAAACAACGAAACAATCGCAATTTTGCAAGAAAAGTTTCCTGTCCGTCTTATTTCTCGAAGATGTGAGCACAATTGGCCACCGAGGTCTTGTGATTTAATACCTTTAGACTTTTTTCTTTGAAGTCACGTGAAAGATTATGCCAATGCTCAACAATCGCTTCAACACCTTAAAGATGGAATTCGTGAAGTTATCGAGGACATACAGCTGCAAATTTGCGAATTGGTCATGGAAAATTTCGTTTTTTTTTAAATATCAAAATGAAACCTCTTATTGGAAAATAATTTATTTTAAATACGCGTTTATGTAAGATTTCATACTTTTTTATTTCAATTCCACATACATACGAGTATATAAAAAAAAATATAACAATAATTCTAAAATTAAAGAAGTAAATTTTTTTTTTTTTTTTTTATATTTATTTATATTACGACTGAGTCTTGTACCCATTTAGTAATTTACATTGCATAATACAGTATTTTGAATAGTCGGCGTAATCAAGTGATTATCCCCAGTTAGTGTAACTCCTCCCTCAGATTTTTCGCCACAGTAAGTCTACTGACCTCCTGGTCGCGATAAGTCCAGTGGTTTGGTTCTTTGCAGTCTTCTTGTTAGAGATGTAGTCAGCATACAGCGTATGTTCAGATTTTGATTCTGGTGCAGACGTTGTAGGTGTTTTGTTGCATGATGCAAAAAAGATTAAAGAAGTAAATTTAAAAATAATTTTAATTATATTAATGTGACTGTCGCTGTTTTGCAAACTGATTGATAAGCAAACGATTGCGTTGCTTGGTTTTTATGATAGTCATAGCAGAAAATGCCGATTCACATAATAATACTGGGTATCCTTCCTTTATTTATATGCAAAACTGAGTAAACTCATTTATGCGAATAACGATTTTAATATTAAGCCTTAACCTGAGTTCAATGAGCTGTAATTTTTCTTCATAAGTCAGTTTATTGGCTTGGTGTTCCACGAAAGGATTAGCAATCCACAAATCTCTTGAACGTTTATCTTCAAGCATTGAAAAAAAATTCAAAATTATTCTCTTTTACTCTATTTTGCCAAATATTAAATTTTTATTTGAATACATCAATTTTATTATATAAATAGAAAATAGTTGTTATATTTCCTTGCAGGCTTAAATTTAACTCATTGATGAGTGCAAATATATATGAAAGATATACGAGTTTAGCTAGGCAATATTTGCCAGATATAACATTAGCGAACTGACTTCCTTTTTGTTTTAAAATTGCTTCAGCCACTTTTCTCAATTCAAATAATCTTTTCAGAACCCTTCCCCTGGAAAGAAAACGAACTTCTGCATGCAGTAATAAATGTTCATAATCAGATTCCATTTCTTGACACAAAATCATGAACAATCTTGATTTCCATGCATCATTAATAAAGTTAACAATCTTCACCGATCCCTAAAGAACATCATTTAATTCCGTTGACATTTGTTTTGGTACTAAATGTTCACGATGTATCATGCAATGAATAAATACCATTTCGATAGCGGCTAATTCTTTAATTATCTTCGCAACTCCCGAATGCAGTACTTTAATTCAAGAGAATTGCTTTTAATATAATCATCGATGGCCTTAAAGATTTCGGAACTCGTTGTATGAGAAGGTAATTCAATGCAGCAAAAAAATTCTTCTTTTATATCTTTTACTTTGTAATTAATATATCGAATGAAGCATAACAGTATGGCTTTCATCGACACATCAGTAGATTCGTCTAGTTGTATTCCAAAATAAATAGAGTCTCTGACGTTTTAAATTATCTGTTATCTGATCTTCAATATCAGCAGCTAAATCAGCAATTCTGCGTGTAATTGTGTTATTTTACACAGACAGACCCTTTATCTTGAGCTGCAGCACCTAAAATTTCCTCACATACATCAATTAAACAGGGTTTAATTAAATTGTCTGCAATTGTGTGTGGTTTTTTGCATTTGTCAATACGTAATGCTACTAAATAGTAAATAAATAGGACGCTTTCACTAGAGATTTATCAACCGAAAAACTGTCAGGAAAAGACCAAAAAATCAATTCATTTTGTTTCTATCTCCGGGTGCTTTGTTTTAATATGACGAATAGGTTAGGTTAGGTTAGGTAAGGGTGGCCGTCCTAATGGACTAGACTAGCATAGACACAAAATTGGTCCGTAGCTGTACCACATTCGAGTTTCCTCCTCTTCACTCGCTAAACCATCCTATTAGCTTACCAAGAAGCGTTTAAAGTCGCGGATCTCGATAATACACAATATGGTGTCGTCGAAGCGATATCAGTTGGCCTGATCTGGACCGGTCAAGTCGAGGCCAGATCTGTCTGGTTATTACACACGAACTGGCGTTAGACCATCTGACGTTCGTTTCTTTTATAGCTTCTTCCTGAAGCAGCAGTTTAAATTATACAGCAGTTTATATAACTTATACTTACATGAAGCAAGCGTTATCTTTATATCCCGCCTGTTTTGGGTTATTAGGCGTGCTGTACCCTTGCGGCCCAGCTCATCTTCCTTTACATTCCCTGCGATATTGAAATGCCCTGGCACCCACGTCAAGCGGATGTTGAACTGATCAGCCATCTTATTTAAAGATGCCAAACAGTTCTGGGCTACCTTCGACGTCAGGGAGTATGATTGTAGCGTTTTAATAGCAGCCAGGCTGTCCGTAAAAATGCGAATATCCCTTGTAGATATTACATTATACTTCAACCAGTCCATGACTTCCATTATCGCGATCAGTTCAGCTTGAAAAACGCTGTAAAAGTCGGGAAGACGAAAAGAGAGGTTAACCCCTAGTGCCTCACAGAATACCCCGCAGCCAACCCCTCTATCCCTTTTTGAGCCATCCGTAAAGAAGCTTAGGGCCTCATTGTCCATAACCGCTTCGTTCATTCAGTCCTCTCTGGTGGGAAACTAAGTTTGGAATCTCATCTCAGCAGATGGCAAAGGAATAGCGTAGTCGGTAGCTTCCGGAATACCCCTGTTGCATACCCCTGTAGATGAGTGCCCTGCATTGTTACAGGTCCACATAGATATGGATTTGAGCTGAATGGCTGTGCAAGATGCAACTTGCTCGGCCGCAATATCCAAGGGAGTAAGATGAAAGAGAATCTCCAGAACTTGAGTAACTGTGCTTCTGAGAGCCCCTGCACTTATATACCAGCAGGCCGTTCTTTGGACTTTCATCAATAGTTTAAGGTTGGCCATAATTTTTAACGCTGGCCATCAGACGACAACCCCATACAGCAGTATAGGTTTGACCACTGAGACGTAGAGCCAGTGTACTATGTGGGGCTCCATACCCCATCTCTTTCCAATGGCATTTTTGTAGCTTTCTTTACTGTCTGATGTTTGGTTTCCAGCTTAGCTTGGTGTCCAAAAGTAGTCCGAAGTATTTCGCTCTATCCGTAAAGCGAGTACCATTTAATGTTGGAGGGTCACACTGAGGCGAAGTTTGTGCCTCCTGGTAATGAGGACCAGCTTCGTTTTCTGTGGGTTTGCGTTCAGTCCTCAGCGTACTAGGATATTTACCAAAGACCGCAATAGTAACGTCATCCGGCGTAAGCAACCACCTTGAAGCCTTGCCCTTCCAGGTTTAGTAACAGGTCATTTATGACCAAGTTCCAAAGAAGAGGGGGTAGAACCCCACCTTGAGGTGTCCCTCTGCTTACGTATCTGCCGGCAGATGTCCCACTCAGATAAGCTGTCACGATCATGCCTCTAAGCATTTGATCTATCCAGCCTCTGAGTGATCCGTCTACCCCCAGACAGGCAAGGACCCGAGTGATTGCTCCCGATCTGACGTTGCTAAAGGCCCCCTCTATATCCAAGAAGGTTACCATTGAATATTCCTTATATTCAAGTGATTTCTCAATCGGGCCTATAAGTGAGTGGAGAGCTGTTCGTCCGATCGTCCCTTACAGTATGCATGTTGAGATCCCGACAGCTCGCCCGGCTTGATTGAGCCTCTAATGTAAGCCTCTATTTGTCTTTCCAGTGCTTTCAACAGAAATGAAGATAAGCTTATATGCCTAAAGTCTTTGGGATAACAGTGAGAGCTTTTCCCCGCCTTAGGTATAAATATTACTTTTACTTCAGTCCACATTCTAGGAATGTGACAGAGTTCTAGGCTGCCTTTGAAGATAACTTCCAGCCAGGGTAGGGTTAAGTCAATAGTTCGCTGGATATCCGCAGGGATAATACCCTCAGGCCTTGCCGACTAGTATGGCTTAAAGCTATTTATTGCCCATAGGATATTCCGCCTGTTTACTATTTGGCTTACGGAGTCTACACCCCTATTTATCATGGATCCGGAGGTAGTACCGAGCAGTCCGGGAAATGCGTTTCTAGTAATAGCTCCAGGGATTCCTCGCTACATGTAGTCCATGAACCATCCGGTCGTTGTAGATAACTCGGGATGGAAGGACTAGAACATAGTACTTTGCGTAGCCTGGCCGCCTCCAAGGACTCCTGTATATTGCCACAGTAGAGTTTCCAGGACCTCGTTTTAGCTGCTCTCAGCCGAGGCGGCTTTCGAGTGATGGAGGTTGATCTGAAGGATCTTTAGCATTAGATATTGCTTACCTCCACCACTGTTGAGTCAGACTCCTCTGACATCGATTCGTCCTTTAGGAGCGCACAGCTTAGTCCCAATGATCTCGAAATCTCCGAGTTCAGAGATAGTGTCTCCTGTGCATCCTCCGGGATGCTGCGGACTTCTGGGTCACCAACACCAGGCGGGACATCACAAGTGGTTTCCCCCCCTGCTGCAGGCGCCCCAGATCTGTCAGCCTCATCGCGCTTATAAATTTTGAGCGTAATCGCTCCAAATCCATAGCTGATCAGGCCTCCAGATTTTGCCAAAGCACCCACGGATTCTCTGTCGATCTAACCTGGCAACCTTCCAGGTGGCCGTTGGCAGATCCGGATTGCTGATTTTCAACATTTCCAAGATCTCCCTTGGATCGCTAGGCTCAGCAGGGATCCAGGCTCGCGCCCTTGGCCTGCAGGGAATTTCTTCCCTAGTCACCACTTCTAATTTGGCCCCCGGCCCAACTTCCCCCAGGCTGCCGATCGCCTTTTTGTAGAGGATCACCGACCTTTCATCGGCACAGGCAGTCAGTTTGACGTGAAAGTATACACAAGTATACACCTTATTTTCAATAGCATCCAAAAGTTAAAAACAGTTGTCTCAATTTTCTACCAAATTTGTTTTAATGGGAGCCAATTTATTCAATCACAAGAAGAGTTTCAAAATCAATGAAGAAACTGAGGTTAGACATTTTTGTTGTTTTGGAATATTCGTTTGTGAAGTACAATAATGCATTTGCTGACTAGAACCATAGTTTTCCTTTTGCTCTATTGGGGTTCAATAAATTCAACAGACATGAATCCAATTACAATTACTTCACAAGTAGCATATTTTATGCACTTCCTCGTTCATTCCCATTGCTCTCTAGTTCATTCCCATTGCTCAGTGGTACCTACTAAATAAGGTTAATTGCAGAATTGGTTGGTTAACCGAAGGTTTTGTTTAGTAGCACTAAACACGCCAGAGTTTGGAGCTTTTAGCTGAATTTAAACGTAGATCACTAAAAAGCATAAAAGCAAAGTATAAAATAAGGTTCAAAACTAAACCAAACCTCATGTACGTTATGGCATATATACATATTCGATTTAATATATAATATTATGTAATCATAATTCAATTTCGAATAAGTTTACTTTTAAGATTTTAATCACTTATACGATTAACCAAAATCATATCTCTTCTCTTACAGAACATTCTTAAGAAGGTTATAGACCTATATCATTGTTTAAAATAAGCAAGCATGAAAGATACGTATGCATATATACATATATCGACTTTCAAAACATAAGTCTAAGTAGGAAGTGGTCGATAAACATACTAAAAAATCATTATCGATTTGTTTACGGTAACGAGTGTATATCGTTATATTTGGTATTAGACATATATAAGTACAGTAGAGTAGACAAGGTCATAGTACACACGGATATACATGAAACGTGGTCGATTCTTTAAGAAATTTAACCCTGGATTTACACGGCTATATAAGTGATTAATCCCCAGTAATAGATTGAGGGCGATGAAAATCGTCGTGCTGCAAAATGTAAATCGTTTCGAAACCACTCATATAAGATAATTGCTGTTCGGTAAAAATTAAATTAGCAAAACTACAACAACAACAACAACACAAGAAGTAAAATCTCATTAAATCCGATAATTGCAATTTACATAATTTCATGAATGTGATCCAAATTTCACTTTTTTTGAGAGCATTTTAATGTATGTGTATGTATGTACATATATGTATGTAGTTGTTGTTATTATGATAGGGCCTTTAGGTATACAAAACGCTTATGAAATTGCACTTACACTTCTAATTAACCTGGAACATAAATACAAGAAAATTGCAAACTCATGTAAAAAACTATAATTAATAACCGTCTCGTCTTACTAAGGGTCGACAGTGTACGAGACACGAAGACTTCACATAACGCGTATAGAAAGGGTAAGTAAATCTATTTTAATGTATTTCTTTTGCATCTCTTCGGCGCCGCGTCTTACAATCAAACATTCAAAAACACAAAAGAAAACGACAATAACAACAACAACCGTTGTAATTGAGTGTTTTGCACAAAACTTTCAAAAAAGTATAAAATACAAATGTTTTTACCAAAAATTTATCATTCACATTTTGGATTTCAATTGAGTAATTTCATCTATAATATATCAACTAAGCACCACCCGCAATAATGGGTATCAAAGTAAGTTTATAACACTAAATCTGGCATCACTATATGTATTTTACTCATACTTCCGTTTGATTTGTATAGTTTGTTACATTTTTTGCACTTTTTGCAATCGTCGTCGCTGGACCACTCGATCATTATCATCAAAAAGCTTACCAGCAGCAACAAGCGTATCAACCACAATCACAACAACTTGAGTACCAATCAGCACCAATTGTTGTGAAAAAGGTTGTTGCCGCACCATCATATGCAAAACAGCAAGAATATGAATCAGGACCAGCTGAATACGATTTCAACTATGCCGTCAACGATGAACATACCGGTGATGTCAAATCACAACAAGAATCCCGTAAAGGTGATCATGTTGTAGGTCAATATTCACTCATCGATGCTGATGGTTATCGTCGTATTGTCGATTACACCTCAGATGACCATAATGGATTTCAAGCAACAGTTCGCCGTGAACCAGTCGATGGTTATAAACAACCAATTGCCCAAAAATATGCTCAAGCACCGGTGGCCCAAAAATATGTTGAGGCACCAGCTGAGACATATAAATATACAGAAGCTCCAGTAGTACAAAAATATATTCAAGCTCCAGTTGCACAAACATACGCCCAAGCTCCAGTTGCTTTGAACTATGGCCAAGCACCAAAATATTCAACTCCAGTCGCAAAGCTTGTAAGCAAAGTTCCAGCCGTTAAATATGTTACACCACTTGCCAAATATGTAGCCCCAGTGCAATTAAGCAACTACGCCCAGCCATCAACTAAATACGTACATCAATCAGCACCTGCTGCCAGTCAAGCTCAATACGACGCGTACCACAAGGCCCAACACGAAGAAGCTGCTCCAGTTCACAACTATCACTATTAAATCTAAATGCATGTTATTGTTCTGTTATACTAAATGTCCTCGTGTGCTACAATGTCTGTTATTATTTCATATGTATATGTGTGAATCCCTAAAATTTAGCCAATAAATTATTTATAACTAATTTTTTATACAAAAAAATATCAAACTATTGTTCATTCATTCATCGCAACACACAGCATAAACATACACTGTGTAATACTGATATACCGCAATTTATATACGCCAATTTATATCAAACCAAATATGTTGCATAACAATAAAAAAATCTTACTCTTTAGCGTTATGTGACTTAAGTATTACAGCGCTGAACTAAACCGCATCGAAATAACTTACAAGTTTTTTTTTTTATAACTAATTTTCGTTCCAATTATGTCAATCATAAATCTAACAATTTTATTAGCGCCAAAAATTTATGAATTGTAACGAATGAGGTGAAAATTATGAAAATTATACCTGTGAAAAATTTATTGAGTAGCACTAATGGAGTATACAATTAAAATGAAATGGTTTTTGTATTTGTGGTCATCAACTTTCAACGCACACAATTTTCACTCATTATCATAGAAAGCTACAAATCTTATAATAGTCGATGATGAGTATAGGTACGAGTGGGTGTGTATAGTTAAAGTTATTTTGTGATATTTTTATAGGTGTTTGGAACATTTTTATTATTTATGTTTTCGATTTCTTTGATACATGTACGTATATATATATTAAATTGAAACAAAATAGCAGACAAATATTGTGTCAACAAACTTTCATCGTCTATGCCTGGTGCATGCATATACAAAATATACAGCACACATTTACCATGACTATAATTAATTGAATAATTATGATGATTAATTTTGTAACAAACATTTGTATAATGATTATGAATTGGCGGACAGTCACTGCAAACAAATTGGTTTCTGCTTGATTGATCTTAAATATTAGAAGTAAGAATCCGATTGGGTTCACTTAAATAACCTTGGTGGTGTTCACAAAATGTATCAAATTTTTTTTATCAAGCTAATATTTTGCAAATGTTCTTTAAGGATAAAACATTAAACCATTAAGGTCGCGGAGAGTGTATCAATAAAGATGGCAAAAGAACTAATTAACTAATTAATACAAATATTTTGTATCCAGTGGCCATATCATGAAAGTAGAAAACATGAACACCCCAATTCCCATAGTGGTATCACGTTTCTTGCGCCTTCATTCAGTCACTTCATATGACCCTTGTCACGCAATTATTTGAAGTGACAAGAATATTTTCAAGCGACTACAAAACATATACGAGTTTTAAAAATCAGACAAATTTTTATTATAAAAAAAAATAATTATAAAATGGTTTATCGTGTATAAATTGTTTTTATTTTTTTAGCCTGATGGAGAAAAGTGTTGTTTGCAAAAGGCTATACATGAATTTCGGGAGTTTCAACGAAGACTTCAACAATATATGAAATGGCTTGGCCGACAAATTAAATTTATTCATTTTAATTATTCAAAAATTGAAACAACTATCGGACAATTTAATACAAATTGATTTGTTAAATAAAACCGGTTTGGTTTTGTTGACACACAATTCGAAATGTTTTGAATTTTGACATCTATTATGCTGTCAAATTTCCGCAAATATTGGGCAATTTTAGTGTTAAAATATGAATTTTTAGTTCCAGTCGTGTCCGCTTGAATCGACTTCAAGAATACCATTTGTGTTGCGATGTGACGTGACTAGAGTGAGTGATACGACTACAGGTATTGGGGTGAAATAAATTCGACGATAATGTCACTGTCAACACCGACTTTGGTGGTATGAGCATCGCATAAGTGTGTGAAGTTATCCCAGGATTCCATCCCAGACAAATTGAAAATGTTCATCAGGCAATACTATTCTCATCCCATCCCAGGATTTTAAAAATCATCCCAAAATTTGATATTATCATTTTAAAAATTTGCAAACGACGTGTTAGCTTATATATTCTTGTCGTTAAAAGTAATTGGCACAATAGGCTCAGAAATTCATATGAATATGGCCCCATATAAGAAATACAGATTTTAATTAATGCTTCTCGAGAACGATGAGTGCCGGAAAAAGTTTTCTTTGTTTTCGACTTGACATCATGTCCACTTGTTGTGATCAATCGTTGAACACCAGCCGTATGTTGTAATTGGCTCAATGGGCTCATATGTATATGGGCATGACCACATATTAGAAATACAGATTTTAATTAATGGTTAAGTCGAAAACATATGTATATAGCCCCAGATAAGAAATACAGATTTTAATTTTACTTTGAGAGTTTGTTTGGTTCTCGAGAACCATTAATAAAAATCTGTATTTCTTATATGGGGCCATATACATATGAGCCATTGCGCAAATTACAACATACGGCTGGTGTTCAACGATTGATCACAGCAAGTGGACATCATGTCAAGTCGAAAACAAAGAAAACTTTTTCCGGCACTCATCGTTCTCGAGAAGCAATAATTAAAATCTGTATTTCTTATATGGGGCCATATTCATATGAATTTCTGAGCCTATTGTGCCAATTACTTTTAACGACAAGAATATATAAGCTAACACGTCATTTGCAAATTTTTAAAATGATAATATCAAATGTTGGGATGATTTTTAAAATCCTGGGATGGGATGAGAATAGTATTGCCTGATGAACATTTTCAATTTTTCTGGGATGGAATCCTGGAATAACTTCACACACTTCATCGCATACTTTCTGTGTATTTTAATTTAACCGGTTTGTCAATGTATCTTTGGTTCTGTTTATCCCTTTATTGTGATTTTTATAGATTTAATAAAAGTTTTGAAAAATAAAATTAAAACAACCACCCCAAACAAATTTTCTGTTATGAAAATCAAGATACCATTTGTTAATTTACTGACCAGCAATTTAGGGCTCAATCTCGAATGTTTTCTCTATCGAAATTGTTAATTGGCTAATAGATTTATAATTACATATAGGCCATTTCACAGAATATTCTTTTTATTCTACCGTTTTGTACTAAATACAAAAAATGTATTCGGAATATCATCTGACATGTTGTGTGTTTAATTACCAATCGAAACGAAACAAATGGCAGTGGAATAAAGTTTAATAGATTTTCTACTATTCCAAAAATAAGTTTGAAGTATAAAGATGTTGCTGAACAACGACATCGAGTATGGTTGACTGCATTTATTCATAAATATTGAAACGATTGTCTCATGTTATTCATAATTGAATAAACTTCGGTTATTAAAATATCATTTGCCTCAAATTGATTTATAGGCACATCAAATACGTTGAACGAGTTCATAAGAAATTCAAAATATGCTTCACTCAATTCATTTTCAAAAAACTACCGTAAAACCTGCTTCTGACTCAAGAAGTATGCTTTAATTGGTACATAATTTAACAGACTCATTTTCTGTAGTTCTGATCCCCTCAAACTCAATAATTTAGTGAAGATCTCTTCACTAAATTATTCGACTGTTTGTTTCAAGCGTTTTTTATCTGGAAAAAGCGCTTCGCTTATGGTATTATGACACTGGCTTTTTTTCCGACTTTTCTAGCGGCTAGTAAAGACAAATTGAGCGAGAAAAAAAACATGCATACAAAATATACATATGTGTGGGTGAATACAACATAGTACGAAAAAAAATCAATATATGTCAAAAAACCAGCGTAGCTCAAATTGTATAGCAAAAAAAGTGGGCAATTCTAGCAGAAAAGAATTACATTTTGATTCTTTTTTTTTGACATTCACACTTTTTTTGACATCTTCAATTGTAAACATTGGAAACATTGTAAGAATAAAATTTGATTAAAACTTAAAACTTAAAATTTAATTAAACTTACGGTATTTTCAAGCATATAAAAAAAATCATTACCACTTAAAAAATTTGCAAAAGTGGTTGTAATTGGTGCGGGAATTTCAGGACTAGCAGCAGCGCAACAGTTTCAACTATTTGGAATGGATGTTATTGTGTTAGAAGCAAGAGATCGTGTTGGAGGGCGTAGTGCCACATTTCGAAATAATAATTACATTGCTGATCTAGGTGCAATGGTGGTTACTGGAATATGGGGTAAACCTCTAACTATATTGAGCAGACAAACTGGTATGGAAATGGCTCCAATAAAACAAGCTTGTCCAATGTACGGGGCTGGAGGAAAATCAGTACCAAATCATAAAGATGAAATGGTTGAAAGAGAATTTAATAGACTGCTCGAGTTCACAAGTTCTCCCATCAATTAGATTTTAATTATGCCGGAAATAATCCAGTATCATTAGGCCAAGCATTGGAATGGATTATACGATTACAAGAAAAACATGTTAAAGAAACACCAGTGCAACATTTAAATAATGTGATCCAACAACATAAAAATATGTATATTGAGAATGAGTTTAATGTACGTTTAGCCATTGGTTTAGCTCACCGTCAATTGCATGTTCTTTGGGCTGACGTAGAACAGTTGAATTTAAATCAAATGGAATCAAAACTCAAAGAAATGGAAATGAATCCTCCAATTGATGTATATCTGTCATCAAACGATCGTCAAATTTTAGATTGGCACTTTGCAAATTTAGAATTCGCTAATGCGACACCACTAAACATTTTGTCCTTAAAACATTGAGACCAAGATGACGATTTTGAATGCATTGGCAATCATACAACTGTGCGAAATGGATATTCATGTGTTCCAATCGCGTTACCGGAGGGATTGGATAAAGTATTTTCCTGGCGGTATGGAGGTTACTACGGAAAATTTTAAAACCAATAATTCATCAGTACCTTATAAAGCTGATCTAGTCTTATGTACCCTTACGTTAGGCGTACTGAAAATTGCCGTATCTCCATCATCCAATCAATTAAACACGGTTAAATTTGATCCCCTCTTCTGGAGTGGAAACAAGCGGCCATTCAACGTTTGGGATTCGGAAATTTAAATAAAGTTGTGCTGTGCTTCGATCGAATATTTTGGGATACTTCGTCAAATTTGTTTGGTCATGTTGGTAGTACAACTGCAAGTCGTAGTGAGTTATTTTTATTTTGGAGTATTTCGCAATCACCGGTATTGTTAGTCCTTGTGGCTGGACAGTCCGTGGCAATTATGGAAAACGTATCTGATGATGTAATTGTAGGACATTGTATTGCCGTACTCAAAGGTATTTTCAAAAATTCGGCAGTACCACAACCAAAATAAACTAGTAACGAGATGGCATGATGATCCTTGGGCCCGAGGATCTTACAGTTTTGTCTCAGTTGGATCATCCGGTTCAAATTATGATTTACTCGCCGCGCCTGTAACACCAACATCTCAAACCGATTCGAAGAATGACGATAAAGAATTACCACGGTTATTTTTTGCTGGAGAACACACAATACGAAATTATTCAGCTACCGTGCATGGTGCATTTTTAAGTGGACTTCGAGAAGCTGGAAGAATTGTAGACTACTCTTTAGGTTTTCAGTCACTTTCTACATAAATACTGATTTATTAACGTACAAGATTACACTGAGTATTCATTTTCGTAAATATGATTATAATATTTTTGTTGTGATAATAAAATAAATAAAATGAAAATCCTAAGAAAAACGAAAAGTTGTAACATTTAAAAGTTTATTGTAATTTATATTTTTTTTACAATAAAATGGTGATTTTAATCTTATTTTGTTTATGTTTACGTTTTGTGATGCTGACGCACGTGGCGTCCATTATAATAATGTTGTCTCCTGTTCCTTTCTCTTTCTTACTAAAATTGGTTTACAGCACTTTATAGCACTTTATCGCACTTCAAAACTAGCCAGTGTCATAATACCATTAGTGATTTGGTGAATCCTGATTGGATTTCTTCACTTGGAATAAGAATAATCAACAATGCTCCACATCTAGATATGTAGAATAGATATGTAGAATATGTAGATAATACCCACAACTTGAAACCTTAAATTAGAATTGTAGAAAATTCGAATTATTATTAAAAATTAAATTATTTAAAATCACACGACACAAAATTATCAGTTTACTCTACAGCAGCGTACATAACATCGGGAGAATTTACCATAGTATAATTCCCGGTCTCTCGATCAATCAAATCGCTTAAAACGATATAAGCTCCTCCTACTTTTGTCATACTCGAGTTAAAAAAATTCTATCTTTGAACAAAATGGGCCGCAGGGTTACCAACTAAAACATAATTATTTTTTAAATTATGAGCAATTTTTTGAATATTGACAAAAGAGCAAACTGTAATACGCAGTGTAACATAAATGTACTGCATATTATAGTTTGCTCTTTTTGAATTTTGACGTCTTACTTGATTTGATTTTTCGATTCCGTGTCACCGAT
Source organism: Tipula unca (assembly GCA_951394425.1). Classification (NCBI taxonomy): domain Eukaryota; kingdom Metazoa; phylum Arthropoda; class Insecta; order Diptera; family Tipulidae; genus Tipula; species Tipula unca. The sequence continues at coordinate 113,252,984 of OX596381.1, forward strand.
AATTTTTGTGTATATTGTTTTAATTATATTTCGTGTAGATATTTAAGTTTATTATAAAATTATGTAATATTATAATAAAATTAGATTTTTATATAATATAATTATTACATATTACCAATTAAAATAAATGATTTTCAGTAGGTATTCGCATTCATTCAAAATTCATAATTTGTGAGTATCCTAAATAAACCGTAGTAGAGATAATAATCCGTCATAGAGATGAGAATCGTTTTGTCCGACGGTATGCCGATCTACCAGAAATCACCCACCTTTCGTCATTTGAGTAATATTAATTATTATATTGATTGTTGTTAGTAAAAAGTGCAATACAGTTCCAAAATGTCTCCGTCTAATTTCAAATTGTGTTTTGTTGTTGTGTAGTAAATCAGTGAATCAGTCCCAATACGGCCATATCAATATTTTAATCCATTTCGATAAATTTATTTGTTATTTAAAATGGCCGCTAGAACTAATAAATTAAAAAACCTAAAATAAGACATATTATCTCAAAACGCACAAATAATAAACAATTTGGTACTGACACAGCCAATCTCAAATTGATAATGAAAAATTTAGCAAATCTAACATAATGGACTAAATTTTGAGCGAAAGCATCAACGTCTAACTTCAACTCAATACTATGGTAAATTCTCCCGATGTTATGTACGCTGCTGTAAGCACCATTAGACATCAGCTGATTAATATCTGTCAAAATTTATTGAGGTAAAATCTCTATATGGACAAATTAATGAATAGCGATTCAATTATTATCTTTAGTATTAATTGTCTTCGCCTATTAGTTTTGTGTTGCGTCTATAAAAATTATATATTGGCGATTGGCAAAGTGAGTTTTGCGCTATGCGTCGGAATATTTTAATATATATATTTTGATATAATAAAACTAGTTTAGCGGAAATTTTTAAAACACTATAGGTGAAATACAAATTTGCCGCCAAACGATATTATCAGTCGTCAATAGCAATCTTTAAAAAACCTTATATATCGGAGTTAAAATGTTTAAGATCCACATACAAAAAAGGCTTTGATACTTACATACCGTGAACATCGACTTGTTCATGTCAAATAAGTTATTTTTTGTTATCTTTTAGGTTTTCGGCTATTACGCTACTTTGAAAACTTACAGTAGCGTGTGATACGTATACCGTTGGGCTCATAACCAACTTCATAGTAATAAAATGTTTCTTTTTAAATTATCAGTTAAAAGTTAGTAATTTAAAACGTGAAGCAAAGATTATTTTTAAAGCTCATAGCATATAGACGTCTGGTATGAGAAGTACTTAAGCTCAACAATTGGCATTGTCAAAAATGAATTAGGTATTTTTTTGGTTAACAAAATTACAAAAGCAACAGCAAAAACTAACTTTGGTTGGCCAACTTTGACCAATAAAAAATTTGAATCGCTAACTGCGGAAACAGGACTTCTTACATTTTTTCCAAAATTTATTTTTTAATGGTTTAGTATAATTTAGATATAGACTCATCGTTTACTGTATAAATGGGACTTACACCATCGAAATAAAGAGAACAAAATTGATTTGAAAAACTTATTTAGTTCAGAGAAGGGACATTTACTTCAATTGACCCATTTTTGCAGTAAATTTCATTCGTTTTGTTTTACAAAAATATATTGTCGTCATAAATAATCCAGAAAAGTTCGAAGTTGTAGAAATTGGCCATGAAGATATTATAAATTTTAATAATTGGTGGAATCTATATTATAAAAGAAGCTTAAGCATCGAGTCCTATGGAAAGAAAATCGCAAGATCGCAGAAACAACATTTCACTGTGTCTATATATCATTACATGAAATGTGATAAACTTGATTCAGCCATTCTGGTTTGTATAGAGAATACATTGGCAGTTTAATCAGTTTCGCTTAAGAAATTCAACGTCAGCAGTAGTGTTACCTACAGCCAAAATGTATGAAACAAAAAAGCCTATATAATGAAAAAGAAAATGGACGATATTCACCGAACTTTATGTTACATACCAGACACCTATTTGCAATTTTGGAAAAATATTTCGGAACGGCCTACTGTGGAAAACGATGTCGAGAAGGACTAGAAATCGTATTCCTTATAGACAATAAATTAAAATCTTAGGCTGCGGACCAATCCACGTGTAAATCAATTACTAAAGTAAAAGTCGATTTTAAGTATTTTTATTTTATTGATATACGCGATTTTGTTTATTTTCAGCTTACTCAATCCGTAGATCATTCAAAAATGAACAACCTAAACGTTAAATATTTACTTTTGTGTACTCGCTTTACCCTTCTTTTTGGTAGAGTAAATGAATTTACCAAAAATTAAAGTAAAAGTCAACTTTTACCCGTGAATTGGTCCAGCCTTTGAATTGGTCAGCCATAATGTTATTTTATTTCTGTTATTATTTTATTATTTTATTACAGGAATATTAAAAAATGTTAGCGAGAAATATACTAATTTGTTGAAATCACTTTATGTTTTTAATTATTACTGTTAAAAGGGGACATTTGCGAAAAATTAAATCAAGAAAATTCCAGTGAGTAAGTTAATTCTAATTGAACATTAGAGTTCCATACGATTGCAATAACAGATTTTAACTAGGTTATCGATTTCATTACATTAGAGCAACACTAACAAATGATATACATATAGTTTTTTGTACTTCCTAAAAAATTTCAAATAAGAATTCTTCAGTTAGCGATTCATTTTTACAAAATCGACTCTTGTCTTAAACCAAAATGTTGGTTAATATTTTGTTTAACCACTGTTCAATTTGTTGTTGTAATTTAATTTTTTTTTTGCCAAAGTAAATACCACTATATCCAGAAAAATAGATATAGAGCTGTTGCTTTGATAAAATTTAAATCCAAAAGATAAATTTAATCTTTTTTTACCAAAGCAATACACTTAATGTTATTTGCAAATACATAATAACAAAAATTTACAAAGGTTGTTGGAAGTTCTCATTATTTATGCAATAGAGGTGGTCACTGATGCTCAAAATGCTACTGAAAAAAAATTAGGGCGTTGGCTTTATTTCATAATTTTTATAATATTTGTTCTAAAAAAATTCTCAATTTTTTTTTAAATCCCGTGGGAGATGCAACTCTCCTATCGGACACGTCTCCCGGTGGTGAATAGGGGGTTGCTGACAACGGAACACCGCCGAGTAAGTGGGAAATAAAATATCACTCGCGGACCAAAACTAGCAAAACGAGTGGTGACCTACGAGGAGGTATAAAATGCTAGAGGATGGATACCTTGAACAAAAAATCAATGATGAGCCAGAATACAGGAAAATGTACGGTGCAGGGACTCGGAAACCCAGTACCGGCGATATTCGGGAGTGAGCAAGTGACCTCCGGGTAGTCGAAATCAAACGACCACAATGTCTCCGCAGTGGTGTACTTGGCTGCTGGGACAGATATTAATACAAGCTTAACAAGGGATGATGAGAATCGTTTTCATAGGGGTAACAAAATCTTAAGATCACCTACTATTAAAAAAACGAGTTCTATAGGAGATATTAATATGACTTTGTCTTCACCAACAGCTAATTCAATTGTTGAAAGCGAAAAAAGCCACACTTCATAACCAATTAAAAAGCCTAGATGAGGAGTAATGAGATTACCCTATTAAAGAGAGAAAATGAAGACCTAAAAAGGATCATCCAATCAGGTAAAGTAAAAAAACAAGTCTGTAATGAATACTTCACAGACGAAGAAGAATTCGGAAGAGAAATAGGAATAATTCCTAGTGGATACTAGGATCAAGATGCACAAGAAAAACCGCCACATTCAGCATGGCAGCTTCCGATGCAGAGGAAGTGGCAAGAGATGACATCAATTACGAACAAGGACTTCAAGCTCGTAGCACTAAATAATGATGTTTGGAAAGTAAATGTTTCAGACTCAGATACTTATAGAAATCTCTCTAGGAAGGTTAATACTGAGAAAGCTAAGTGGAATACATATGAGGACAACCAGGAAAGACCAATTAATGTTATGGCTAGAGGACCACACCAAACATACGAGAGTGAAGAAATAATTGCCCAGCTGCAGAGTAATGGATTGGACATTAAGGATGCTGCAAACATCCTTAAAAATGAGAGAAAGGTATAGATGATAAAGGCAACAGTGTATAGTCACGAAATGCGGGCCACCACTTTTCATGCTCACGTTTGGCAAGGAGGAAAATATTCCAAAAATTCATGATATTCGAGCAATTCTAAATATGAAAGTCAGAATTGAACCAGTGAAGAAAAAGTCGAGCACGTGCACATTAGATAGGAACTCAGCTGCAAAATGCATTAATTGCAAGGGCCAACATCCAGCTAATTATCGTGGCTGTGAAGTAAAGTATTACAAAATGTACAAAGTCGCACTAGAAAGTCTGATCTAAACCGTAGAAACCCTGCTGAAGTTCCGACCATTCGACAGACAAATCGGGAATCATATAAATTACGAGCAAAATAATCATATGCACAGGTGACCCAAGGTCAAGAGCAAAAGTAAAAAACAGCAAAGACGGCCAAATTTTGAGAGATAACTTGAAATGCATAGATGCTCTCAATAAAATACTTGATGAGCAGGCTGAGACCAATAAACTCATATTTGAACATTTGAAAAACTTGTCATCATCGTTACCCAACGGGACTAGAAAATAAAAATAAATTTACAAACGCTCAGAATAGTAATTTGGAATGCGAATGGCTGATCCAACACATCCCCGAGCTGGAAATATTTCTATTTCAAACTCATATTTCAATTTAGAAAGGAAATAAATCGAACCAAAGAAAACACAACCGTCCTTAATAACCTATGTAACAAGTTGAAATCTCTGATCAGAACAGTTAATAATGAATAAAAAGATACCGAATATTCCATATGGAAAACAACGAAAGCACTTAAGAGACCAACCAATTCGACGGCACCACTTAGAAATGAGGATGGAACCTGGGTTCGAAGCGGTAAACAAAAAGCTGACTTGTTTGCGAGACACCTAGAAGAAACGTTTCAACCATTACCCAGGCACACTGCAAATGAAAATATTAACCTACTGAAACGATCTGAAAAGCTTGAAATACAAAGTGTATCTCTACAGGAGCTAAAATAGGAAATTTAAAAAAATAGAAAAAATCTCCTGGGTAAAACCTCATAAGGCGATACGTAAACTTCTCCATATAATCAATGCTATGTTTAGACTAAGATACGTTCCAAGGCAATGGAATGTGGCAGAAGTAATTATGATCTTAAAACCTAAGAAACAATGTAGGGATAAAAAGTCTATCAGACCGATAAATATGGATATCCCAACCATATCCAAGATTTTTGAAAAATTGCTCCTGAAGAGAATGAAACCCATAAGGCCCATAATGGTGGACAGAAATCTCATTCCTGACCAACAGTTTGGATTCAAAGAAAACCACTCGACTATAGAACAAGTCCATAGAATCATAGATATTATAGAAGCTACAGTAGAAACTAAAAAAATATGTTCAAGCGGGACCTTCCCAAACTATATTATGAAACTCTCAAATCCTACATAACTGTTGGACACTTCCGTGTAAAATATGAAGACGAATACTCGAACCTAAAGAAAATTTCAGCTGGAGTACCACAAGGTGGCGTATTGGACCCGATCTTGTACCTCATGTATACACGAGATATACCACCAATGGAAAAAGCAACTATAACAACTTATGCTGATGACACAACGATTTGGGCAGTTGGGGATAATGTAGAAGAAGCTACTAACAAATTGCAAAAATCGACAAATTCAGTCAACAATTGGATGAAAGAATGGAGAATAAAACTGAACGAAACTAAATCTGTGCCTGTGAACTTTACTAATAAAGTATGTCTAATAGAATCCCAATCATAATCGACTCTAATAAGTTGCCTATGCAGATACGGCGAAATATCTAGGTATGACGCTGGATGCCAAGTTGAGGTGGAAAGAACATGCCAAAAAGAAAAAGTAAGATGTATTGGCTCTTAGGTAGACACTCTGAACTATCCATACACAATAAATTGCTTTTATACTGGCAAATACTGAAACCGACTTCCCAAAACAAAGTACTTCGGAATATTGGAAATGCTCCATGGTACATTAGAAATGAAGACCTCCACCGAGATTTAAAGATGGAATTCATCGATGAAGTCATTATACGTATCATGCTCTCAAGCATGATTCACGCCTCTGACAGCAGGAATACCTTGAGATATGCTGTATGCGGGACAGGCCGAGGGCAGTAAGACGTCTCCAAAGAACCAAACCAATTGATCCAGTGAATGGAATATAAAATTACTATTATAGGAAATATTTATATAAATAAATAATTTTAATTTCTGAGACTAGCCGTTGGACTATATCCCAAATTAACTGTTAATATAATTATGATAGGAAAGTTACTAGATGACTTGGAATAAAGCCTTCTCATTTTTTAGATATCCTCATAAAAAGAAATCCGGGCTATACAGTCTGGCAACTAACATTTAGAAAGCAAAGGAAAAAATGAGACTTCATGTATAAACTATACCCAAAGAAAAATCCAGCTCATCAACTATCCTTTCGGAAGGTTATCTTGCCATTATAGGTATAGTTTATGGGCATCAAGTTGAGAAACACTGTTTTTAGCCCAAGGCGGTTATGTAATTGCCTCACAGAAATGGAAAGGAACTTTACCGAAGGAATACATTTTGAAACGCAACCATCTTCCTCCAAAGAGAACTTTTAAGCATTTTGTCTAAATTCAAAAGTTGATCAAAATTTTCGAAAATAACACGCTCACTTGTTTAGAACGGTGGCTGCGCTTAGATCAAATAAAAACAAACGTTTAACCAATTCTGAGGCAGAGGGAATCAAATTAATAAATAATTCAAATGATAAATAAGTTTAATAGCCATTTTTATTTCAGGTCCGGTGATAAATCCAGTTCAGGTATCAATTTCACACATCGTAAATCCATTTGAAATTTCAAAGGAGTTATTTGGTTTTTAGGACTTTCGATATATACTTATTTGTCATATTAGTTAGAATATGTCTATGTATAGTCCTATTCAGATCTTAAAAAATAATTTTTTTAATTGTTCTGCGCAGCTTTCAGTGATGTAGAAAAAAAAATTCTAAAAATTTTGATGGGTCGCATTTATCTTAGGTAACAAACCTAAATAAAATAATAAATAACCAATAAAAAGAATTATATTTCAGTTTTAATACACAAAATATTCAAAATGATTATGTATTTATGTTATTACAATCATATTTCAAGTGAAAATTAATAGGTCAAAAAAAAATTGCACGCCTTTTGAAAACAATGTCAACATTTAATTTTGGTACGCACTAAGGAGAATAAATGATCAAATGATATTCGTATCGAACAAAACCACAACAACAAAAAAAGCAAAATCGGTTTTTTAATTTAATTCTAAGTTTATCGAATTAAATATTAATTTCAAAAGTGTCAGTGATTATAAGTTAAATTATAAAAACATTTTGTGATTAAAAACGTTCCTTTTCTATTTAAATACAAATACAACATAAAAATGTAAACAATAAACATGAATTATTGTACTTAATACATCACTGTGTATCCGCCATATTCTTTCTGCGCGATATCTGTCAGAATTCCAGCGAGATTTGAAAACTACTATACGCATTTTGATCGAAATTGCCGGTTTATCGGAACATTAAACAATGGAATTATGTACGTCAGGTGGAATAACTTAACTAAATAAATTCAATTTTTTTTGTTGTAGTCAAAAGTACTGGGGCCCTACTATGACTTCCGACTACGATTTTCGACGACGGTCGTTAGAAGACGGTCCTATAGTAGGCAAAGAAAGAAAAATTAAAACAATATTATAAATTTACTATTGTTTACCTTTTTCTTCCTGTGCCTACTATAGGAAAACGACCGTCGTCGAAAATCGTAGTCGAAAGTCATAGTATAGGGCCCCTGGTTTTCGTAACAGAGTTGTATGATGCCGTTTTAATATCTAATTCCTATCGTATACTAATTTTGGGCAAAGCAGAGAAAAATAAAAAATCTTAGAATCTTAGAAAAATAAAAAATAGTAGAGCGATTACCTATATAAGTTTGATAACTAAGTTGGCTCGGTCAAGACTAAGCTCGCAATTCAAAGTTATTAGTTTAATATATCAACCAATGTAACAGCTATGTCAGCTATGTAAGCATATTTCGACAAACTATTTTTAATATTTATCCTATTTACTGTACTCCCCTATCGGAACTAATTATATTTTTAAATCCACACTATGTGGCCAGCAATAAAAAACTATCGGTACATTAAAAATATCAAGAGTCAATCAAATTTTTGCAAAAGAGAGATTCTCATTTTTTATCAAATTGTATAGAAATCGTACAATTAATGATTTTAATACGTTCGGTTTTATTTAAAACTAACTATGTCCTGTACATAAATGACATAAAGTCCAAGTGTAATTAAGTTATATAGTTGGTGTCATAATTTCTATTAATGCACATGTATACACAATATGTACAACCTCGTGTCATGGCTTAATCAACTTCAAACTAGCAATTTTTTGGGCGGGTGAAATGTTCGAAACCAATTTAAAAAAAATAATTTTTGGTTCAGAAATCAATCAATAACAATAATCGCTTGAGGCGCTATGATTTGAAAATGTAGGCCAATTGAAAATAAATAAAAATGAATACGTCGTATAGTATATAGACTATAAAGAATAAGAGACACAAAATTGAATACAGTTTGGAATAGTTTTCGTTTTCTTTTAAGTGGTGTGTTTCGTTTTAGTTATACATATTATATTTAGATATAACAACATATATATTATTCCAATAAATAGTTAATGAAAATCGAAAGAATTTTGATTTAAAGTAATGCAAAAACTCATTAAATTAAAAGTGACCGACCACCTTCGGCATTATTCCACAAATTAACCTACAATAACTCATGTGTAAATGCAATGTTGTAATATGTATGTTCGCGAAATCATATTTTTGCTTACTCATCAAACCTGAAAAATTATGCAAATCAAAATTAGGTTTGCAGTTTAATAACTGAGGCAGTGAAATGTTTTGAAAGGTTGGCGTATGTTCCACTGTGTCCGAATGATTTAACGAAGATGAATAAAAAAAAAATTCAACAATTTTGATGAATGAACTAAAACTATATTTATTTATGTAAACTAATCGTTTTTAACTTTGGCAGCTGATCATCATGATCCATGATCGTTTTACTTATAAAAATTTATTAGTTGTATTAAAAATGTTTACCGAAATTGATTAGTTTCAATTTCATGTTTGATTTATGAGTTTGGTTCTCTCTCTCTCCGAGTAAACCGATCTTGTTTTACACTGTGTTATCGATTTATAAGATCTGGTTTAAATATAAACTAAATTTAAAATTCATTTTGAAGAAAGTACAATATAATAATAGTTTTGTAATATACGTATACATAACATGTATAATATATATATATATATATATATATATATATATATATATATATATATATATATATATATATATATATATATATATATATATATATATATATATATATATATATATATATATATATATATATATGTATATACAAAAATTATGACATATAGATCGCGTTGCGCAACAATAATGTATCGTACTGTGAATAGAAGAAAATATTGTCAATTCGTGATGCTTCTTAAAGTTTAATGACCTATTGCAATAATTTTGTTTCTTAAAAATATGTTTTCAATTATAGGTGTGACCATCTTGTAGGTAGATTTGTCTTGCATTGGTTTAAAATTTGTGTATACAAGCATGGCAGAGTCATCCTAAAAAATGTATGTAAGAAAAATGCACAACATTGTATATTCAAGTAAACATCTTACAAATATTCAAGTATGATAATACCTAGCAAAATTATAAAATGATAACCAGGTATGTACAGTATTATTGCAATACATGGTGGAGGAAAACCCTACTCAAAAAATGGTGAAATATAAAATATATACATAATGTGTTTATGGAATATGTCCGCCAAGATTTATAAAAACTCGATCGTCTGTCTCTACGTTCCAGGTATACTAGAGTTCATCATTAAAGATAAACGGCCACGTTACAAATTAAAAGATAAACATGTCTAAGAATAACAGACCAGGATCGAAAAATGACACATCCAAGATCGTGGAGGTCTGTCTCTACGTTCCAGGTATACTAGCTCAGCATAGAAGCTAAATGGCCAAGATAGAGGATAAATGATAAACATGTCTAAGAATATCAGACCAGAATCGAAAAATAACAGTTGGTATTCAATGTTTGACTACTATAGCTAACATTAGCTTTAGATGGGAGTGTGAAGTTGGAATCTTGGAAAGTGGATAGGCGTTTTTAGCGTGTAAATATACTCCTTATTACATTTCAAACATTGTATCAAACAATACATACTATTTAGCTTTCAACAATGCATCGCTCACTGTTCTAGCCACGTAAGGGTGGAGCAGTATGAGCAAATGTAGGTAACGCGGATGTCTGACATCTCAAACTATCAGATGACCCTCATACTGACTATAAAACTATAACTATAAAGTGATGAACTCTAATAAAACCATAATTTCACCGTTAATTAAATAAACCTGACCAGTGAGCCAATGTGTCCCTGAAGCAAGTTTCGTATCATTGAAGCACCCAGTTACTTTCTTCGGTTATTCAGTGTTGCAATTTGATATTTATGACATCTTTAATGTATAAGCTGGAAGCCAAGAAATATTTTTAAGATATGGAAGATTGTTGTCATAATTTCAGCCGTCTTAACAAAAACATTTTTTGCGATGCTTACAATGCGACTATTATGAATTTAATGATACGGAGACCACACTGGAACAGCGAATTCAATTTGGGATCTGACATTTAACTCCCAAATCCCACTACATAATTTTGCACTTGTTTATATTTAATTTTCAACCGAGCAAATAGTGGTTAAAGCTGCGACGTTTGGATCGGGAGGTACCGGGTTCGAGTCCCAACAGAGGCCGGATGCAAAAGGGATTTTTCATCTCCCGATTACGATCGGTGATTAAATTGAAAACATCTATGACCCTTTGTTGGAATACTCATGGGCCGACCCATCTTCCATGACACTGTAAAGGGTGACATGGAGCTATGCAATGCGAACTTGGTATACTGTACTTGTGTGAATGAGATGAATGGGTTGAATAAATGTGTGTGAATGTCGTGTGAATATAAGGCAAGGGTATGGACCAATCAAGTGTCTATGCCCACATCCTTCCTAACAAAAAAAAATAAAAAAATTAAAAAAAATAAAAAATATTTTGTATTCCCACCGGCCAGTAAGTCGGTGTAGATGTATCGTCACTGTTTCTAATTGCTTTGAATATTTTCATGTCGTCAGCATACATCAACACATCAGTGTTTTGGATAACATTCGTTATATCATGGTCCCAGATACTCCCTACAGAACCCCTGAAAGTGAAACGCTATAGTAATTCTAGCAAAAACCACACTGCAAACTATACGATTAAGTCACACCACAACCAAAGAACTATGTGTTCAAGCAATGCTTAATCAACTAACGCATGCACATATAAACACACAAAATGACAACCTATGGGTAATATTGCAAGGAGTTTTGCACCACAAGAGGCATTTTATACAGCATCGTAAGAGGTAATAAAAAGTTAATTTAAAAAAAAGTTAAAAAGCTAATTTGAATGACAAAAAATTAAATGAATATTTAAGTTAGTAAACCTTAATGTCTAATAAATAAATTCACTATATACAGAAATACAGTCGGAAACAAATGCCAATTGGTTATCCAATTGGTTACTCTGCATACCAGAAAATGTGTTAATATATGTACTCGTATTAAAAATAGCGACAAAAGAAGCTGCCCTTGTTATCTTATTAACCTATCGGCGACTGATTACTCACTATATGGAAAACATCCAAAATATTAAAGAGTTTAGGGTTATCGAGACAAATCAAGCAAACAAACTAATAGCAATGAACTACCGGGTATACGAAAACCCATTTGAACTCAAATTCTGTAAAATTAAAGTGAATGAGCTAAAAGTTCTATCAAAAATGGTATAAAGCCAAGCACAGCTCTAGGACACGATTTTGTTACTGGGTAAATAGTTAGAAAATTACCTGATCAATGAATAAAATTTATAACTTATATCCTTGAACGATCCTTGTTTCTAAAATATTCCGTAGGTTAAACAACAAAATACAGCCCTTACATACAGCGACTAAACGAGATAAACGCAAGAGTCCCACATAGCTATTTATTATGTTTTCACACAAAAAAAGTGAAGCTCAAGATCACATCAACAAAATTGCTAAATCACTTCTAAATAATTGAGAATTAGCAGTTCTTGGTGGATAAAAGCGGGAGAAAAATCAATACACATACGCATTTACACTAAATAAACGTCCAGCGATGAAATTAAATAAAGTCACAGCGCATCAAATATAGATCTTTTGAAACGAACTTATATAATCAAATATAGTTTGTAGTATTACAAAAACCCCGTGGTGCACCCAAAATAGCAACATAGAGACATATAGGAATTTAAACGGTTAATGAAATGATATTCCTATAAGCATATACCAGGTGTTTCTTTTAAACTGAGACGATCAAATATCTCGAAAAATAGCCACTCTACGGAAAAAATGTCCATAATCAAAATTTAATCATACCGCGGGGGAAATACATTAGTGCAAAAAAATAGTCCCCCACCCCCGCTTTGTAGGTGGGGCGGGGGTAACTTTTAAACTAAGATTGGAAGCCATATTTTTTATTGCAGATACGGATTCTACGACTAAAAGTACGTATGATTTGAATGAAATATTTTGTTCGGTTCATGATAGATGGCGTTGTAATCGACAAAATTCAATTTTTTCAATTTCTCCTTCTTAGAACACACGCATTCGATTCTGCAATACGTTTGAAATAAAAAACATCACGTTTTCATTGGAAATACTCGAAATTCGTCAGCAAAACAATTTATTCAGTTTTGTAAATCACATTTAACGTTTGTGTTATTTCTTATCTTCATGTTTTTCGTAATTGTAAAATAAACGGAAAAATACTTTAGAATGGAGCGTTTAACTGTGCCAGAGAAAATTGAAATGGTTCTGGTTTCTGGAGAAACTGGCAGAAATCTTGAAAATGCTGTTGCTATTTACGCTCAACGTTTTCCGGATAGGATTCGTTCACGTGCTTCATTTGGCCGTACTATCAAACAATTTATTACTGATGGAAATGTTCAACCGAAAAAGAGGACCCGTAGAGCAACAGTCACTGGAGAAAATAATGAAATTTCTGTATTGGCAGCAGTGGCTCATAATCATCATATTAGTACACGAGAAATAGTTCGCGATTCCGGATTGCCCCTCACCAGTGTTTGGAGAATTTTAAAACGGCACAAGTATCATCCATATCATGTGCCTTTACACCAAGATCTTCATGGCGTTGATTTCCAAAATCGGGTAACTTTTTGTCAATGGGCACGTGAACAAATACAACAAAACCCCAATTTTTTCGTTGCGTAATGTTCTCCGACGAATCGTCTTTTACAAACCATGGAACGGTTAATCGACACAACATGCATTATTGGAGTGTTACAAATCCGCACTGGCTTCATCAAGTTGAACATCAGCGTCCTTGGACTGTCAACGTGTGGTGTGGAATAATTGGCAACAAACTTATAGGCCCCCACATTATTGAAGGCAACTTGAATGGTCAAATGTACCGAAACATTTTGGAAAACGAATTGCCAATATTACTTGAAAATTTGAACTTAGAAGTGAGACAGAACATGTGTTTTTAACATGATGGTTGTCCTGCATACTATTCGTTGATGGCACGTGAAATACTTGATCGTGATTTCAATGGTCGCTGGATCGGTAGAGCTGGTCCGATAAATTGGCCCGCCAGATCACCAGATCTTACTGCGCCAGATTTTTTATTGTGGGGCTACCTCAAAAACAAAGTTTACACACAAAAACCAACAACACGTGAGAACATGATTTGAGCGAATCAGAAATGCGTGTGCTGAAATTCAACCAGACACACTTCTCAGTTGTGTACAATCATTTGAAATGCGGATTAATAAGTGCATTGAAGTTGCAGGCCATCATTTTGAACACTTATTTTAGATTTACAAAACTGAATAAATTGTTTTGATGACGAATTGTATTTCCAATGAAAACCTGATGTTTTTTATTTCAAACGTATTGCAGAATCGAATGCGTGTGTTCTAAGAAGGAGAAATTGAAAAAATTGAATTTCGTCGATTACAACGCCATCCATCATGAACCGAACAAAATATTTCATTCAAATCATACGTACTTTTAGTCGTAGAATCCGTATCTGCAATAAAAAATATGGCTTCCTATCTTAGTTTAAAAGTTACCCCCGCCCCACCTACAAAGCGGGGGTGGGGGACTATTTTTTTTGCACTAATGTATTTCCCCCGCGGTATGATTAAATTTTGATTATGGACATTTTTTTCGTAGAGTGGCTATTTTTCGAGATATTTGATCGTCTCAGTTTAAAAGAAACACCCGGTATAGTTTGAAATACTATTCGATACTGCGGAAGTACACAATCTTTGATGTTACACACGTGATGAAAGCATAACATATCTTAGTTCATTTAAAAATGTTATAGTTCTCTATAACATTATGAACATGAACTAAAGTTAACAGTTAGCAAGAATAATTCCATATTATCACACAGTTCGATCAGCAATTAATTAGCATATGTACGCACCATCTATGGTATTATAATCAGGTTATACCATTAAACCTCAAACAGTTGCTAGTGGAGACGATTTCAGACAAAGCCTCTAAAGTAACGCTGGCATAATAGACTGAATTCTCGGAATGCGATCGGTAAAATCTTCCAATCCACTTTCTAGGTATAAATCACACTATTTTCAAAAAAAACAGAAGCCGCACATCAAATTCAAATCGAACAAATCGTAAATTTATTTATGCAATGTAAGTAGTACTTTCTCATCCACACAAAATGACGGTATACATACATATTAGTCACAAATGCACCTCATTTAATTATAGTTTACGTATTTACTCAATCAATTCAGGTCTACCTACATTCTACTACGTACACATAAGATTCTCACATAAAACAAAAACAACAATTGAAATTGTACGTACTACATAAATAATAATAGTTTTCAATTTCACGGCCAAATATTAATACATTCGTTGTTACCTAATTTCTTGCTGTTTTACATATCATATACATACGAACGACTACATAAAAAATAATTCTTATGATTTTGCTTTCGTTTTACATGAAAAGAAAATGAAATAATTCGTTAAGACACATGATAGGAGATCATAAAAATTGATCGTTTAATCGTACTTAAATTATGTACATTTGTATGTATGTAGTACAATGTACATTGAACATATCCACCGTATGTGTACCTATTCATGTTGCATTATTTATTTCAATATTTATTATTTAAATTTCATGTTACATACATACATATGTACATACATAGTTAATTTGCAAGATTATTACGAAATTGAAATCGAATTTATTTAAATTACCTTTGCAGTCTTAAATTTTGTTTACCTTTGATCGTATTCTCGCGGGTGTCTGCATGTTTCATTCCATTTTCGGCGGGTTTGTTTGGTTTGGTTTTTGTGTGTTATATGTATAAATGATTTTCGCGCAAGAGAAAGGTTTTTTGGCGAAAAATAATTGGGTGGTGTACAACATACAGAGAATATAATTTTTCATCATCGCATATAGAAAGGTGTGGTCCTTTTACACAAATTGTAAAATAGTATAAAATCTGAATAAAATTTTAGAAAAGTATCATTCCACAGTTGAATTTATACAGAAGAACATTACCGCTTCGAACAAAAACAAAAAATAACTTTGAAAATGGCATTCAGAGTAAGTATGAAATTTGTATACGTTTTAATTAATAATATTACCTAACCCGAACATTTCATAGTTTGCAGCTTTATTCGCATTTGTCGCAGTAGCCAGTGGTGTTGCTGTAGATTATCATCAACCACAATATTATCACCAACCAGAATACCAACAAGCTCAATACCAACAACCGCAATACCATCAAGCTGCAGTTGCTGCCCCAGTTTTGGTTAAAAAAGTAGCCGTCCCACAATATGTACATCAACAAGAATACGAAGCACCAGCTAAATATGAATTCAACTATGCTGTAAGCGACGAACACACCGGAGATGTTAAACACCAACAAGAAGCACGTGATGGCGATAATGTACATGGATCATACTCGCTTATTGATGCTGATGGTTTCAAACGTACTGTTGAATATACAGCTGATGAACATAATGGTTTCCAAGCTACCGTACACCGTGAACCACTCTCAGGATACAAACAACAACCACAAGTTGTTAAAGTAGCTGCCCCAGTAGCAAAATATGTTGCTGCCGCCCCAGTATACAGTCATGCTCCAGCCCAACTTAGCCATGGATACGAACATCATTACTAAATAATGTTTTTTTTTTGTTTGAATTCAGTTCGAAATGCTGTAATTTATTTATAACATCATAGACTAAGATATTTAATAAAAAAAATTAAGTAAAAACCGTAAACATTGTCTGTTTTTCTATAAACTATGAATCTTTTAGTATTACTAGCTATTTACAATTTTTGTATACAAGTTATGTTTTTGGCCTACAGTGAAATCCATTACGGTTAAAAATTATGTGTTTTCTAATATTTGTAAATCTAAATTTTAGTTCACTTTTTTTTTGTGATTTAAATACATCATTGGCTTTTATGAAGTAACACCCTAATTTTTATCCTGCTCGATAAATATTCTTAACTATCTATGAACATATCATCATTTAGGGAAATCTATTATTTTCGTTTTGGTTTGTTTACGAATTCATTATAAAATTGTCCTAAATGTTGATTACAAATTAAAAGCATGTCTTGTAATCGATTATAAAATGTTACGGAAAAATGCAATCTTCATGAATAGGGTTAGCCGTAAGAATTGCATTACCGGTAAACGATTTTCGGGATGCAACGGTGCCTCATGAATCACGTGTGGGTTGCTTCCTGCCCAGTAACGCATGTTTTGCTTGTTGATAAATCCATTTAGCCAAAACTGAGCCTCATCGCTGAAGATGATTTTTCGGTGAAAATCTGCGTCATTTTCGATTTGCTCTTGAGCCCTATTCACGAATCGGCGTCGCTTCAAATGGTCAAACGGCTTTAGTTGTTGTGTCGGCTTGATCTTATACGGATGTAGGCCAAGATCTTTACGTAAAATTCGCCACAATGATGTCACAGAAAGGCCCAATTGTTACGAACGTCGTGTGAGCGACACATTCGCGTCTTCTTGAACTGAAGCCCTGGCGGCTGCGATGTTTTCAACACTTCGAGCACTTCTTGCTCTCGAGGGCACCGGAACATTATGTAGCGAAAACTTAGACTCAAATTTTGCCACTATACGGTCGATTGTCGAACGGGCCGGCTTGTTAAATGGACCGTAAAATGGCCGTAATGCTCTTAAAGTAGCAGCAACAGAACGATTATTTTGATAAAAAAATTGCACGATTTGCAATCGCTGTTCAAGTGTGTAGCGTTCCATGATGAAATGTATACTAATGTAGTTTCCAAATGACAAAGAAACAATAAAAAAATATTTCGTCGTTCGCCGTCCCTATCGGAAAAAAGTTGAAGCGCACCTGTTGAAACACCCTTTACAATAAGACGTGTTAGGGTTTCAGTATTTTAGTGTCCTATCACGTCAGGTGGACTATCTCAATTTCTGCCTATTTTCAAGTTTTCATGTAAGTATATAGGCAAAGCTGAGTTTTTCATTTATTTCGCGCCCCTTACGAACGCTATAACATGAAGTGTTCTCAGTAAATAGCTCTTATATGAAACAACTTTCCTTACAAACCTATTAAACAATTGTTTCCCTACTATAACAGTTCATTCCAAGTTGTATTGAAAATTAAATTACAGAGCTGATAAAAACTGTTTATATTTCAAAATAACAATAAATACCTACTACAAAAGTCTTGAACTCTTTAAAGTTCATGGAACTAAACTACCTACTTAATTCATTATCTTTAATAATCATAACCGTAATTATATTCATGCGATGAATTAGAATCATCTGCAGTCTTTGGTGTTTCAAAATAGTGGTTGACATGTGACACAGGTAGCTTACCATTTTGATTTGCTTTTGCAACAGATGGTGCCACATATTTGCCTTCTGATACAGGTGCCACATATTGATATTTATATTCTGGTGCGGCTGTTATTGTTTCAGGTTGTGTTGTTGAGTATTTGATAAAATATTTTCCATCTTGCGATTTATCATAACCGCTACTGACTTGAGCCGTGGGTTGAACATATTTTTGGGTTTGTACTGGTTTATATTCCTGACGCTGTTGTTCCGGTTGAGTTTTAACTGTATAACTTTCGTATTGTTGCTGCTGATTTGCTTGAATATTTTGTGATGGTTGCAGTTTAGCTGTATAACCATCGTATTGTTGTTGATTATTTGTTTGACTTTGCTGTGCTGGTTGTGGTTTAACTGAATAACTTTCGTATTGCTGTTGACGATTTGTTTGACTATGTTGTGCTGGTTGAGGTTTAGCTGTATAACTTTCATATTGCTGTTGATAGTTTGCTTGACTTTGTGGTGCCGGTTTGTATCCGGCAATTGGTTCACGTCGTACTACAGCAACAAATCCATCTTTATCGTCGGCTGTATATTCAACAATACGTTGGAAACCGTCGGTGTCAGCCAATGTGTAGACTCCTCGAACTTTATCGCCATCGCGCACCTCATGTTGGCTTTTAGTATCGCCCGAATGTTCGTCGTTGACTGCATATTTAAACTCGTACTTTGGATACGAATCTGCATATTTCTCTTCCTTGACATTATAGTTCTCTGACGGGCTATCTTGATATTGTTTGGCCGGTCCACTGTAATAATTTTGATTTTCATTCTCATTTGTATACTTATGATTCAAGGCCAAGCCACATGCGAATGTGAATAGGATAAATATTGGTGCAACCTTAAATGATATTCGAAAATTAGACAACGTATGAGCTATTACACAAATATTAAAAAACTCACCTTAAAAATCATGTTGAACGGAATGAAATGCCACAAATCGATTGAGTATTAAACACAGAATGATAAAAATTTCAGCAATTTCGGTGCATTTTATACAAACGTCGTTGAGTTAAATTGAAAGGAATTTGCACATCCACATTACTCTCTCGTACCATCAAACACATACACACATGTTCATATCTGGTCGATCATTAAAAATCATTTTTATGCATTTTTTTTTATAAATCTTAAAGTTATAAATTAGAAAATCAGTTATAAAAATAAAAAAAATTAATTAACTCAATTTTCGATTGTTGTTGTTGTGGCTAATTTCCTAAGTTTTTATGCGTAGATGTGCTCAATGAAAAAGAAAACGACCGTAAAAACATAAAATATAGTTGTGGCTGGTCAGTTGTTAATTGACTGCGACCAAGATAATTTTTTTTTGTTTTGTTTTTGGCGAATGAAGCCAAAAAACCGATTAAGAAAAAGTGTAACATATAGAGAAGATCTATTGACAACGATCAAATTATTCCATTCTCATGACAAAATCAGAGCTCTCTCTGAATAAATTTGTCCGCGAAATTTTATAAAATTTATTGAAAAGTGTAAGGCACAAAAAAATCGTTGATACAAGTGGTAGTGAAATTGGACACATTTGCAAGAAAGATATGTATTTATCTATTGTTATTTAAATCAAGTGTCGTTTAGTTTAACAAAACTAAATATGGCGTTGGATTTCGTTTTCAAATGCAATTGGTATATACTATAAGTACAATTGGTATATACGTTCATGTAATAAAATATCAATCGTTAAGTGAACGTTACAAAAAGTCGATAACTATAGAATCATATTGAAACAACAAAATCAACAGACTCGACTCTTCAAAACTCATGTCGTAATTATTTATTTAAATTAAATGTAACATTTAAAACCTTTTTGGGCATCCCTAAATTAAAAAATGTTATCAAATTTTTTGGAAGTAGATGGCACATACCGAGCTGTGTACAATATCGAGATGATCAGAGATCTGATGAAGATTCTCGATATTCCACATAAAATTAGATATCAGCGAATACACCGGCTCGGTCACGTTCTGCGTGCTGATTCGGAATGAATTGTGCAGCGATCTCTAAAAGGAGAGCTCCTGTATGAACTCAGAAACATTTCGCTGACTAACTCATGTGAGTTTACCCTGTGATTCAGGAAGGTTCAATGTTTCTTCAATAATTTTGATTTTTTCTATGTAGAGGATATAGAGTCTTGAACTCCGCAATTTTTCGCTTTTCGAATAGTTTCTGAGTTCAAGGGACTATAGCTTTTCGCCAAAAAATTTAATTGTTCCATAAACAATTTTATTTATTGTGATTTATTATAATCTCAAAAAGTATCACATTATGTTAAATTATAAATATGTTTGTATCATTAAAAATAATATTTTTCGAGGCTGAGAGTAAGAAAATATCGTAAAACTATCGTGATAGTAAATTTTTTCGGTGTTGAGAGCAAAATATGTTGTGATAGTAGTCGTTATTGTTGCCATTGTATTTTTCGGGGATGGAAGTTGGGCTATCTTCACATACATATTATGTAGCTATTATGAAATAAAAACAATCCCTTAATTTCTCGTTTTATTTTTAATACTTTTATCGCTACAAACAGCTTTATATCTAAAAGCTATTATAATTAGGTGGCCCCTGTGGTCGGGGGGCAGTCAAATGTCTTATAAATTTAAATTGCACGAACATGTTTCCCAAGAATACCTCCAGAGTATCCTTTGCTTGTCATAGGAGGCGACTAAACGGTTGGATCGCTGGGCTGACGTAAAAAAAACAACTGTTTATAAAGTCAACAAAAAGAAAAATGGATACCGCCAAAAAAACATCGCTCAAGTACCCGGATACTAGATTTAGGATCGATGTGGAATGTACAATCACTTAGAAAACCGCAGGAGCGTTGGAGGGCCTAATCACGTGCATGAAAGAGTATCGGCTGGAATTCGTTGCTCTTCAAGAAACTCGCTGGCCTAAAAGTGGAGACCATGTGTCCCAGGGTTATACGTTGCTCTACAGTGGAGATGACCTCGGAAATATTGCAGCTGGATTTCTTCTTGGCCCGCAAGTAAAGAACGCTGTTTTGGATTTCCAAGCAGTCAATAACCGATTGTGTAAGCTTGGCTTGCGTATGAAGTTAGCCTACTTATCGATAATTTGTGTACATGCGCCTACAGAAGTCAGCCAGCCCCAAGATGAAGACTTATTTTACAATGACTTGAACGATCTGATGGGATCTATACCCGAACACGATGTTCGAATGATAATTGGGGACTTTACTGCTAGAGCTGGCAGAAATCAGACCGACTTGTGTGAAAACATAGGTCCGTATTCCTGACACGAAACTGCAAACGATAATGGTGAGAGAATGATTTAGTTTGCAATTGCTCATGATCTTAAAGTAGCAAGCACGTTCTTCTCCACAAACAGATACATCTAGAGACATGGACACATCCTCGCGGAATTTCACGCAGCCAAATTGACCATGTGGTAGTTTGTAAAGGCCGGGCCCGGGTTGTGCAGGATGTGAGAACTTATCGGTCAGCAACCAAATACGTAGACAGCGATCATCATTTGGTCGCTGCAAAGCTACGATGGAAGTTTTGGTACAAGTCTGGGATCACAGCGAAACGGATGGTACGTTCTAATAAATGAAGATCAAAAGAAACGATATCAGGATCATGTCAGCGACAACATTGATGATGCTAATTACCAGTCTGACTGTGTGAACTATGTTGTCTGGGAGATACTGAAAACTTCGGTTGTCAGTGCTGCTCAACAGACTTTAGGTATAGTGAAAGTCAGACCCAAGAATGATTGGTTTGATGACGAGTGTCGTCTTGCAGTTGAGCAACAAAACATAGCACATAGTGAAGTGCAACAACGTCTCACAATCGCGAGGAAAAACAAGGCTGCTCTTGCAAGTAGGGCAGCTAAGCGGATTTGTAGACGGAAATAGCCAGAATTGTGGAAGGTCGAGGTTCTGAAAGTACAACAACTCAGCAATGAGCGTAGTTCGCTTAATTTCTTTAAAGGAATTACTGGACTGCACCATACTTTCAGGCCTTCGTCAACCGCCATTCGGGACCAGGATGGAAACCTCTGTGTCAACATCGACGCAGTACTTGACGCATGGAGTGGACACTTTACTGAGCTGATTGATGTTCATCATGCGTCACAGTCTGTTATGTTGAGCCACCTCTAAGACAGACTGCGGAGATTTGCACTGAGGATCCATCCCATGAGGAATTCACTAAGGCCATATGCAGAGATTGAAACGAAACTGTTCACCTGGCGTGGACTGCATTAATTTGGAGCTCTTGATATTCGGAGGGGATACTTTGTGGAACTGTCTTTTCGACCTTATTCGATTAGTATGGCGAACCGAAGATATGCCTGACGAATGGAAAGTGGCCGCGATATTCCCCATCGTCAAGAAGGAAGACCGCTTCAAGTGTGAGCACACCATACAAGTTACTGTCATACATTGTATTGGATAGAATCACTCCTCGCGGAGGGCTTGGTGACTACCAAGGAGGATTTCGTCCGAATCGATCAGTAACCGATCAGGTCTTTGCGCTGAGAATGATTCTATCTAAATATTATGAGACATCCATCTCCGTACATCAGGTGCCCAATCGAGAAAGTTTGTGGTCTGCCCTGGAATACCTAGGAATACCAACAAAATTGGTACGACTGTGTAGGATGACAGTGATGACGCAGTCTCAATGCTGTGTTAAAGTTGAGAAAAGCATATCGACAATTTTTACAGTTAACTCGGGTGTTCGGCAGGGAGATACGCTGTTCCCGGTACTCTTTAATCTCATGTTGGAGTACTTCTTTCGTAAAACTGAAACACCTCAGCGCAACATCTTATATCGCCAGTTCAATCAGGTGCTTGCGCATATGCAGATGACATATGCGTGATTGGACTGAAAAGCAACGAAATGAAGGAAATACTTGATCCGCTTGTAGAGTTCTCAGCTTCAGTTGGACTTCATATCAATGAGTTCAAAACGAAATACCTGATCTCTGGTTTTAGGGACAATGGCACACCAGATTTTAGTAGTGGCCACCACACGTTTGAAGGAGGAGGAGGTTCAAATATTTGGGTTCTCTTATCACTCATGATAACAGTGTGGGTGGAAATATTAGAGTGCGGCTGGCAGCTAGCAGTCGTTTTTTGTATCCTCGAAGGCCACTGCTAAAATCTAAACACTTATCAAGTGCCGTGAAGCTGAAGCTTTACAAAGCGTTGATCAAGCCCGTTTGTTATGTTTGGATGTGAAAGTTGGACGCTGACGGATGAGTACGAGACATGGCTCCTTACATTCGAGAGAAGAATCATGGGTGTGATTTACGACCCAAAACGCGAAATAGATACCGAGCTCTGTACAATATCGAGGTCAGAGATCTGATGAAGATCCCCGGTATTGTACATGAAGTAAGATCTCAGCGAGTACGCTGGCTCGGTCACGTTCTGCGTGCTGATCCGGAACGAATTGTGCAGCGATCTCTGAAAGGAGAGCCACCATATGGTAGGCGCAGAGGTTGTTGCAGGCGACGATGGCTCCACGATGTATAGAACGACTCGGTCTCTTCAGATTGTCTTAGACAGTATGAAGACCATGCTCAGAATCGAAACCGTTGGAGTCCGATGGTTGACTCAGTAAGGGGCCAATAATAGCCTTTAAAACTGTTTATTATTATTATTATAATTAGATCTATATTTGCTTGTCTCATTAAGTGGTAATTTTAGTTATTGACTATTGTAAAATTAAAAACATAATATACAAGCAAAATAATGACTTTTGTGTTTTGAATGGTATTGACTATGGACGAAATAATAAATAATTATACATAATCAGTAATTTTATTCAATACAAAAAAGGCCCTTTGGTAATATTTCTCATTGATCTGTTTATTTTGTATTCTAATAATATAAATCATAAACGTCAAACTGCTTATATTCGGTTCAAAATGTTTCCGCTACGAGGGATTCGTGATGCTCCAAACGTCAATTATACAATTCCAATGTCCTGTTGCTTTACAACTTCTCTGGTTATCTAATAACTGGCCGGTTGTGATAGAAATAATTCTTACTTTATTTCTTATACGACATAATTCATTTTTATATTGATCAAGATAATCGACACTTAGGAAACTCTTAAAGTTTAGTTTTCATATTGATTTTAATATAAAAAAATTCTATAAAATTTTGATTTCAAATAAATAAGCAAGTCATAACGTTGATTATTATAAAATGTTAAATATAAGGTTGATTTAAATGAAACGAAAATTTGCAGATTAGATCATCTTGAAGCAGGATAGCTCGAATTAAAATTATTATGCAACAAACGAGATAAAATAAATGTATCCACTGTTGTATAGCAGTGTGCAGTTAAAATGTATATCAACATATTTGAGGTTATTGTTCATGATTTTAAAACGAAGTTAAATGTACTTAGCAGTTCACGCATTTTTATTTTATAGAAGATCTAAGTAATAAAAAGGTAAAGATAGTCTGTTTCTTTGGTTTCATCTGTTGATTTTCAAGAAGATGAAGAAGTTTTGTATCATTTTTTCTTAAATAATTATTCAATGTTGTTTCTCATTTTTTACAAGATGATGCGGTGAATTTAAATCAGCCTTAAAACGTGAATTGCATGGGGAAATTTTACTGAGTTTACTGATGTCGTTTTCGTTTGTACATAAAAACTTGCACTGAGTGCAAAAAATTACACGAAAACCGTTCGTTTGAACCAAAAAAAATTGCCTGACAGCTAAATTGTTTGCACTCAGTGCAAATTTGAGTACTTGTTTTTTAATTCACCCGAATTATTTTTTAACGAATTGTTAATTAACGCAAAACCGAAAAATTTGGTACATACGTGTAGATGTTGGACAGAAGGGACCAATGCTTAGCGCCTTTGAGGAGTTCCCTATTTAAGTATGCGTTTAAATGGTAATAATATTTTGTTGTGAACTATAAACAAGTAATTTAAGAAAATTTAATTGTAATATTTGAGTTAAGAAACTACAACGAATTAGATTCATATACATACAATGAATTAAATTCATCTTAAAATTACATATGTATACAATGAATTAAATTATAAATAAAAATCAATAAATCAAATAATATTAATAATAAATAAATAATCGTCGTTTAAATAAAACAAAAAAATAATTAAACAAGTACCGTTGTTTATACTACAGCGCCAAGTCGTAGTCGTGTCGAAACTGACTCGACTCCGTTTATAGTGCACTTTTTTAGTGTTTGTTCGAATCCACTCCACAAATTTGTTAGGTCGAGTCGAGTTAATTACATGATGACTTTATTTTTAGCGAAAAAGGACCTAGGATCAACCTAGGTTGAACTCCAAACATAAACGTACTATATGACACAAATCTGAGATTAACATAATCGGCGAAAATTGGTTGGTTTAATATTTTACTATTAGACATTTATTAGGATATAAGGTAGGATATTTCGTCAAGTTTTCGTGCACTATGTTATTAAAAGTGAGGTTAAATGATGGAAATATTCATGGTATTAGCACAGACAACTATAAATATAGTTGTATGTCTGTGTATAGTTGTCTGTGGTATTAGTACCAGTATGAGTGCGGGCAAGTGAAATTTTTAAATAATACCTATACATAGTTAGTTATGATCCATGAAAATAATTCAAATGTATAATATTTAAAGACAATGTATTGGCACAGTATTGTTACTAATATAAACAAATAAAAAAACAATGAATTTCTCTGAGAATCAGGAATTACGATACTAACCCTAATATATTTTACTTATAGCTTTGCATATTATCAAAATTAAAAACTAGTTTTAAGTAATGTTGCTAACCAAAGATATAATGATCAACATTTGGTTATATTATAAATATTATGCTATCTGCATCATAAGACGTTCGAGTATATAAACAAACAATGTTTAACTACAAAAACAACTGTATTTGTTATAATTTTGCAGTGAATAAACACTTTCAAACTATAAAAATAAAATAAATTTGTTATGTTAATAAGTCTCGCGGCTTACGATTATAACCAAATGCGAATCCCATAACAGTTATTTATGAGATATGTAAATATATAATTTATTTTTAAATATTTAATTGTGATTTATTAATTGGACGGACCGAATTGAATCTTAAAATATAAAGTGAAATATATACGCCGGAATGTATGTAATTTATTTATTAACACATACATTTTATATAAATAAAATGTTAGTACAGTTTGACTCAGGATCGAAACCGTTAGAGCCAGATTGATGACACAGTAACGGGCCAGGGGGTTTTATTATTATTATTAGTACAGTTGACCTACCCTGACCAATATGTTTAATTTTAATTAAGAAAGTACTGGTGTCGAGTTCTGTAAGATTTCTTATACTGATTCGCTGGTTTGCCCTTGTATGACAGCTCGTGTGATGTTTGTATAGAACTATAACTAAATAGTTACAAAAATGAAATCAAATTTCGATATATGAATTCACACGGATTTTTGATATAAAATAATTGTTCATTATAAATCGAAATCGATTATCCATAAATGTTAGTTTATGTTGAATTGTATTTTTGAAAATTGTATTTTTTCTTTATTTAAATTCATATTTACGTAATTAATATATACATCGCCATAATTTTTATTTTTTACCAATTTTTCCTATAAATAGTTTTATAATGGCACAATGACTATGTATATCCACATTTAGGATCAATCTCCAACTTTTGTTTTCATTTTAATTTGAAATTCTCCTTAATGATAATCATAATAAAGAATCATCGCTACAATATTTTTACTTCTATCCTGATGATTGGTCTGCATTGGTGATCTCAAATGAGAGGTCTAGAGTGGCTAAAAGGTCTCTTTAAAAGATACATGTTCTCTTTTTCCACCACGATCTGTTTTACACTCTCATTTTTTGTAATTTTTTCTTTTGTTCCCTTTTATAATTTTCTATATTTTCTAATGTCTTAACATTCAATCCTTTTCTCTATTCCATAAAATAAAACAAGTCTATAAGAATAAGTATGTAAGAAAAACAAGTATATTTATAATTTCCATGTATCAAAATGCATTGACTGATATAGTCAAATAAATATTATTTAAAAAAAAAAGCAGTTCTTCCTTTGCTTATACTCAAGGGCAATAATATTACAAATTTACAATTGTTTACCTTTTTCTCTTTTTGTGTACTATTGCAATAGCCGTCGAAAATAGTAGGCGAATTGTACTCGTAGGCCTCAGAAAATCTGAGATTAAGATCGAGATTATATGGGTGAAATAAATCTTCCAATCAAAAAATGATGAACTTTGCAAAACTTCATTTTTTTTTAAATTCTGACAAAAATTAAGGCTGCCAGACGCCCAGTTTTAAGAAGAACTGTCCTTTGGAACAATTTAGTTTTCCATAAATAATGTCTTTTTGTGTTCTTTTGTAAATCATTTGAAAATTAAACTACTCTAATTAAAAAACTATGTAATACTTTTGGAAAATATATTTCCAAAAACCATAAAACAAAAACAAATTTCTACAACAAACAACTCTTGAATTTTCTAAGTGAAAAATTGGAGAAATATTTTAACAAGTACAGATAGAAAATGAGTCCCAATATTTGGACATATAAAAACGGACCAAACATCTCATGAGAACGATTAAGGATTATTATACTCGGAAGAGAGCAGAAACAAAAGCAAGAAATTAATTTTATTGAGCCGATGCGTGGAACTCCAGAGATAGAAGTTCTCTTTTTGAAACA
The DNA here is from genome assembly GCA_951394425.1 of Tipula unca. Taxonomy (NCBI): domain Eukaryota; kingdom Metazoa; phylum Arthropoda; class Insecta; order Diptera; family Tipulidae; genus Tipula; species Tipula unca. The sequence goes on from OX596381.1 coordinate 113,280,954, forward strand.
GTATTCATATTGGAAACCCAAAATAAAGTAAATTCTTTGAACCAAGTTGAACTTTTATTAAATAAAACAAACGGCGCGGTTTGTCAACGGCTGGTCAGAAAAATGTATTGAAGCAACGATTACTTCAATCATTGGAGATGGAGAGTAGTGAGTGATCCGGCTAGTCATAATTTTGACGAATCAACATTTTCCGACCACGCAGAAGAGGACGAAGAGGATGGAGAAAGCAAACAGACGGTAGTGGAGGCTGCATCGGTACCATCTGGAAAATTCGATATGGCGCAGTTAATGACTGTGATGACGAGAATGTAGCAGTCCAACTTGGAAATGAAACAGTCTATTGAAACATCAGTTGAGGAGTATGTTGAAAAGTCAATTGGAGAATTAAACCATAAAATGGAACAGTCTAATATGGAAATAAGACAATCAATGGAACAATCCAGTAAACAATTAAATCGCATGGAGCAGTCAGTGGGCGAGATCAATAACAAAATGGACGAGAAATTCAATGAAATGTATAATGAAATGTATAACACTCTACATGGAGAGCACATTCAGTCGAGCATATTCAATCAACGGTTCAACAGGTTGAACAGACATTGCAGTCAGAGATTGAGACAACAGTCAATCAAAATGGTTGGAATGACGCAAATCGTGAAACAGTGTTAATAGTGGCTCTAAAAGGAAAAGCAGCTGAAGCACTGGAAGGCGCTGGATCGAAAGAATGGAAGTGACCATAAACGAGAGATGTATCGTATGGAGCTAAAGAGTAGATTACAAAAGATCGGAGAGACTCCTCAATAATATTCTGCAGCAGTCTAGTGCATTTGGTACATGTGAATACATCTTCCGATTACTTGGAGAGATTTAAGATGGACGCATTCATAGATATGGAATACGGGTTCCGGAAACAGTGATGTCATCACCTAAGGCGACTTTTGCCAAGACCATCGCTTCTGCGTTAATAAACGAGACTGCACAGGCCATCATTAAACCTTCACTTGGAGTGCAATGGGTGGAGATGGATGTCAGAACAGACATCGAGCGGTCGACACCAAGATTCAGGGAAGGTGTCAGTAGAATAAGGTGTTTGGGATGTGGTAAGATGGGTCACATTTCACGAGACTGTAGATTAGTAAGATGGAGACGACCAAGGTGGCGACTGAGAACGGAGCAGCTGGAACGTTTATACGAGAAGATCTTATTAAGGGAAGAATACAACCAGCAGATGGGTTGAAACTACGAACGGCCACAGGCGAGGATGCAGTCATAACGAGTAAGAGAATCGCAACAATTGAGATCGGCAATACTCAGTTCCAATACGAAGTGCTGGTCGCAAATATAGTGGATGACGTCATCTTGGGGATGAGAGCGAATGGCTTCGTGATGGATGTGGGGCAGGGAATATTGGATTGCAATAGATTCGAGTTGCCACTCCGTATAGATGATGCCGGAGCAACAATCAAGGGAGTAGTAGTGGATCAGCGGGAAAACGGTACACCAAACTCAGAAACGGTTATAGGGACGAGCAGTTAGCAGATCCGGATTTGGCTGCTTAAAACGAATATGGGAAAGCTCAGACAGTAATGTGAAACAATCAGTAAAAGTGGTGCATAAGTTTAGGATCTCCGAGATATTGAAGGAGTATCACGAAGAGGCCAGTGGGGGCATCTGGGAATTAATAAAATACTTGCCAAAATACGTCAACGTTTTTATTGGTTAGAATGTAGACAATCTGTAGTGGGGTGGTGTCAAAAATTTGATCAATGTGCGGCGGTAAAAGGCCCCGCATGGAAAAGTCGGGGAGCGATACAGCAGTATAACGTTGGAGCGCCATTCGAAAGAATTGTAATGGATGTGGCAGGATCTATTGTTACTACTAGCTACTGTTAAAAAAATATTATATTGAAGTGAGAAATACATACTCAAGAGAGAAAATAAAAGGTAAGATGAGGAACCAGTACATTTACTCGCCATCGATGTTGAATAATCTGTATCTTTCATTCATGCACCAGACTCGGAATTAGTTCTTCCCTCCCGAAAATAGCTTCCTTCTATTTCCTTGTTTAATTATTTTTCTATGCCCGATGCAATTAGAGTTCAGTGTGGTTCAGTGGTTTGGTTACTATAGTACAATTGCTCTTTCCTCCTTTTTATATTTAAAACTGGTTTCTCTCGCACGCAAGTAAGCAAGCAGTTTTAATATGAAAAACCAAAATTTTCTTCATTCATTTTTCCTTATGTGCTAAATAGAGTGACATTGAAATGTCAAGCAAACGCGTAAGCCAAACAACGAGCATTGGCGAAACTATTCAGTGGTATTTCAGTGATTATACAAAATATAAAATATTGTTTACTTGTGTTTCATTTTACATATAAAAAATTAGTGTTAAAATAAAACATATAAATTTATTTATAAAACCGAACTTATTACATTAAATGCTTTTGACATTTTGTGTAGAGAGGAAACAAGTGTCTTGAAATAAAGTATTACAGATTTTCGGGTATTCCAACAAGATTTTTGAAGTTATTAAACTTACTCCTCTAAAGTATTTGACTGTTTGCTTGAACTGCCGATTTTAAAGATTGATTACTAAGGATAGAAAAATAGTCACACATGCTCCACATCTAGGTACGACAGAATGAAGAAAAGAACATTAGTAAAGAAACAGAAAGATCGGATTACCATACACATAGATAATGGAACTTGAAACCTTAAGCTGTGATTATAGAATCCTTCACGAAAACGTACTGCAATGCATCTGTATCACAGGCCAACATAACAGAGATTTTTTTATCATTAAGCAGTTGTTCTGTAGTGTTGTACCAACTAAACAAATAAAAAATTATTCATTTTATGCAATTGTGAAGCTTGATCTACGAAAAGCTACTGAGGGACATCTGTACTCAGCATTTAAATAACAAAAGCTACGTTTTTGTTTATTAACAGAACTTCAAGTCCTATAAAGAACATCGAGAATAATATTGGGAAGTTTAATTTAATTTAACCAATATATTTTATTTAAGTTCTATTTATCTTGAATAAATTTCAACTTCTTCCAATATTTTTGACGTTTATTGTCAAATAATACAATGAATCAGATACAATGAAAAATATTCCCTTTTAAAATTTCCCTTTTTTCGAGTTCAGGTACTACTGCGTGTACCACTTTATCGAGCACATTGAAAAATAAAGTTAAATTTAATTTTATATTGATAATATTGAATTAAAATATATGTAGTTTAACATTACTTGTAGAGAACGACTTGGCCTCTTCAGACTGTCTTAGACAGTATGAAGACCATGCTCGGGATCGAAACCGCTGGAGCCAAATTGTTGACTCAGTAAGGGGCCAGTAATGGCTGTTTTAAATAATAAAGTTTAACATTAATTGTATCATCTTTAATGATAAAAATTAAATTCATTTGGATTTTACGGAATAAACGAGAAAATTCTTATCCAGTACAGTATACGAACTCGAAAATTATTGAATAAAAAAATACGATTAAAGTTACATTTTTTTCATCTTTAAAAATGAACTAAAATGGTACGATATGAAATGTACTGCACTACCGCAGTACTGCAGTAAATTTTCATGAAGAAAGCCTGAAGACGAGTTTATGCATTTGTATCTTGCTGCAAAATTGTCTGCAAAGCGGGGTGAAGTTAGCCACTTTTTATTCTAGTATGTTGGTACATGGCTTTTTGCTCAATTTGCGGTTGTCAAAAATTATGTCAGTTTGACGTAATTTTGACATAATGTAAATAAATTGATGTTATTTGCAAAGCAAGTATGATGATAATATATCACATAAACTACTACTGTTGGTAATTCCTTTGCATAAAACTTTGATTCTTGAAATCTTTCGAGAGGGAATTGTACACACTGTAATTTCACAACCAAACCCACTCTAAATACTGAATCATTGTATGTATGTGCGTACCTTGTAAGGATGCACCAGAAGAAGGTTATAATAATCAAGAATTAAGACTATATATTAGAAAACCAAACGACCATAGAACATATCGAAATAAAAGTATAAAAGTACATATAAATAAAATTTTAATTAATTTAATAAATTTTATTTTATTGATCATGTATGGTTTATTGCCCATCTTACGGATTTCGGCCATATTTCTTAGCTGCTGTTGAAGCAACGTGCACTCGAATACAATTAACAAGCACAATGTGAATAAAGAATAGTACCAATATTCATCTAAGCACCATAGACCGACAGAAAATATATGGAAAACAAAAAATGGAACTGTGGCACGTTCAATAAATAGTTGATAAATTCTGGCACAACCATTGTCATCTGATTCTTGCCATATGTTTTCTCGGCTAGGCTAATTTCATTCTCAGCTTCATGTCCTTTCGATTCAATATATTCGCGATACGTTTTATGAACTGGAAATTCGAGCCCTCTGAATTGCCTTATATCTTCATCCCAGATGTATTTGGTTTTCTGGAACACAAACCAGTAGATTACATCGTTCTAACAGTTTGACCATTTCGGATGATCCATTATTAGACGTTGGTACTACCTTTGCCACCACCGCTGTTTGTGGAGTTTTCGTCTATATAATCGATACGAGCATGAATAACTAATCAATTAATTACGTTAAGAGATATTTACTTAATGAGCGACAATTTAAAAACGTATGAACGTGAACACTACAGTAACAGCATAGCGATATAATTATTTGTAAAAATGCTACCACCACAATTGTAACAATTCCGGCTTCATAATATTCTTCGACACCGAAAACAAAAATCCACAGGCTAAACCAAAGGCCATACAATACAAAAATATGTTCCCGTTCATCAATATGATTGGATTTGGTATATGCAATGTGATGTATTGGATTAATTCATCGATTCGGTTATCATTTTAATGCATTACATTTATGTGTACTGGCCTATTAATTTATTTAATTTAATATATTTGGAGATTTATAAAACACGATGATTGTCCAAATTTTGTTTAACTTCCTCGCTTTTAGTCTTGACAATTTGAAATAATTTTAATTTGGAAGGGGAAATTTGTTTACGAAATGGCTTGTTTTGATTGGCTTATATATGGTCGGTGAACATTTTGCAGCAAGATAGAAACGCATAAACTCGCCATGAACGATACATCCGTCGGGGTTTGCCTTACAAAATTAGAAATCACCTGATTAAGACCTGTCAAAATTTATTGGAAAAACATATATTTACTGTCATTTTTTATTTGCGGACTCATAAAACTGTGAGTCCTTTATCGAAATTCAATCGCAAAAAAAATAAAAATTCGAAAATTTTTCAAATTGAAATTAAAATTTACTTGATAAAATGCAATTGGTGAATTGCTAGTCTATATCGAGTATTACTATTTACCCCAATTTCAGTGAGAAGGAGAATCGTGATTCGTGATTGAAAGTGAAATTAAAGTCATTTTTAAAAACTGCGCTTTATTTTATATGTGCTTGAATTATATTCTTGTGTTTGATGTTCATTTTTGTTATTTAAACAGTTTTTTATTAATTCAAAATCTATTTTATGATTAAATAGTAAGTAATTGTACTTAATTGGAACATTCTCTTTAGAAAAATATTGATATTCGAGATGAATTCCAAGAAAAGAAAACCACGTTTAATGAACAACATAAAACTGAATATTCTCATATTATACGATTTAAATGAAAATAGCACTATGAATAGTCAACACGATGAATCACAGGTAAAGTCCAAATTTTTCAATATTTTATTTTCAATTGCTTACGGAGGAAGAACTAGCGTTTTTAAAGACAATGACTCAGTATCATAAAAAGAATTTAAACCCACTTGCTTGTTCACAAAATCAAAATGTAACGAACTTCTTTCCAACTAAACATTTTAAAGAATCAAACAGGAATTTAGCGCTACATGAACTAGTTTTCTCTTACCACACTATATCAATTACAATCAATAGTATGAATTGCACGTCGATGTTAATACAAATTGCACGTCGATGTTAATACAGTTTCATAAAAAGGTCCAGCTATGGCAAAACAAAACGTGGGACTATCATCAATGACACTATCAAGAATTTGTGCAATTAACTCGGGTGTAGACTGAATAACAACGGAGTGAAAAATATACTTGATCCGCTTGTAGAGTTTTCAGTTTCTGTTCGACTCCAAATCAATGAGTCCAAAACGATCTACATGCACACCAGATTTTTGTAGTGGCCACAACACGTTTGAAGGAGTGAGGATTTAAGAACTCAAATATTTGGGTTCTTTTATCAGTGTGGGTGAGGATATTAAAGTGCGGCTGGTAGCTGACAGCCAGATTGTTGAGGGGCCAGTAACGGTCTTTAAACACTTTTTTATTATTATCATCAGAAATGTAATTTAACCGTATTGTGTAATGGAACTAGAAAATGGATTAGTGAAAATTAATTTTGTAATAGTTATGAGTGACGTAATAAGGTAAACTAAAACTAAACTAAAATGTTGATGTTTTCGACGGCACTGAAACGAAATTTTTTAAATTTGGCTTCACTTCCTGATGAAACCGCCGATATAATTGTTGATAATATGTTAGTTAGAGGTGATGGCGAAACAAAATATGAAACAAAAAGTTACAGGATTGTGTGCAAATAATACCAATACTTATTTTGGTGGCCACAGGGAAGGGGAGAACAATATGGGTTTGCTAAATTAAAAACCAATTTGAATAAACAGGTGTTTGGGATTGGGTGCAACGGACACAATGAATAACGCCTAGCGTTTTACCACGCGGTATAGAGAAGTGTTTAATATATAAATATATGATTATATTTCAACCGATTTATTGTTCACACAGCGGCATTGAAAATGTACTGTAAAGATGCATCTGTCGAATATTCAAATTATAGAGAAGTTCAAAAACTAGATGGTTGGCTTTAAGACCAGCTCTTAAAAGACTTTATAAATTGTTCGAGCCACTCAAGTCCTAATCTTTGAGTCCAGAAACAAAGAAGGTTTTTATGTATACAATTCCTACACCAACAAATTTCGGTTTTCCACAAAAAACAAGTATCGGCTATAGAAGCGTATCACAGTTTAACTAGAATTAAACTTCAGATAGAAACTCGAAGCCAAGAAATTTATATCCCACTTATTATAAAATCTACAATTTCGGAACTGGAGCTGTCAAATCCCAAAGTATGTTTAATTAGTTAGATCCTATCATGACCTTGATAAATTATCCAACTAAAATTTATGTTTGCGCTAAATTCAGCATTTTAGAATGAAACATTCAAGCAATTGCTTCCATCTGTTCACATATTACCTTCAAAGAAAAAATCCGCTCTATATACGTTATACCACGTTATACTAACTGAACAGATGAAAGGAAATCGACATTTACAATAAATCACTAAATTAATTAACACGTATGTATAATAAATTATTATAATCCATAATTCGCGCATAATGTGTAATTACATATTTAATAAAATATCTACCTGCTTAAAGCGAAAAATTCAACTTCCTGATCTCATTAATCATCTATGACTATAATATTTATGCGTCTTAATTATATCTTTTATTTGCATCCAAATTAAAATAAAATGTTGAAAAACAAAAGAAATGAATAATTTATTTAATTTTACAACTCGTAAAATTATAAATTATCGTAAAAAAAATTGTTTTATCCAAAATATAAATTTTAAATTACAATTTCGCTTAAATCAAAGAAAGTGAGTATATACACGAACGGATTTCTTCTTATGAATTGTACGTACAAACAAAAATTAATCTTTAATTGTTTTAATATTGTTATTAAGTTTCACTTAAAACGGAGGGTGCGGCGTTATACAATAAATAGCCATCCCAAACTCATAGCAGCTTGACCTACATAAATCCTTGACTCTTTGAGGATATAATGATTAATAGCAAATTCCGCATTGAAATTTAGTCGCCTATATGACATGAACTTTGATCTATTATTTACAGTATTTAACGGTTTAGTTAAATTTTAATAAATCGAAAATTTAGTCCATTTAACCAAAAAAATAAAATAAAAATATTTTTGTATAATATGTATACCCCACATTTCACTTTTAATTTTCGCTTTCATGAATGTTGAGGTCATGTAAGAAATTGAAAGTCAATGAGAGCGAATGAAATTATTACGAACATTGGTTGAATTGAAATTGTAATAGTTTACTTGTCCATTATACATATCTGATATTTGTTGCATCTATGTAAATACATACTTACCGATGCTTAAATTATGATCAGATTGAATAAAATAAATTATTATCAAACATATAAAAAATTTATTATAAATATTAACAAGTCGTTTGTAGATGTAAACATATTTTAATGTCCATACACAAATTCTTGATTGTTATAGTTGTACTCCTGAGATGGTTGGTACTCTTGGGCCTTGGCAGCATCAGAATAATTATAGTACGATTTAGCTGATTTTTGTGGCTTCCGCTCGACTGATGCAGTCCTTACGTAATGATATGGTACTGTGACATACTGAGATTCAGGCTTCTGTGTAACATACTTATATTGTGGGGTCTCAAACGTATATTTATATTGAGGAGCTTCTGTGCCATATACATATTGCGGTGCTTCGGTAACATATTCATATTGTGGGCGGTTTGTAGTGTACTGTGCATATTGTGGAGCTTCGGATTTATATTGAGGTGCTTCGGTAGCGTATTTATAGTCTGGGCCCTCCGTTACATATTGATATTCTGGAGCTGATGTACCATATTTGATTTCTGGTGCTTCTGTAGCATAATTATATTCTGGGGCAGCAGTTACATATTTAATTTCTGGAGCTGATGCATATTTGACTTCATGTGCTGGAACGTATTTAATTTCAGCTTCAGTTACATATTTTGGCTTTGGTGCAGCGGTAACATATTTGCTACGATATTTATTCGACACTGAATTATGATTCATATAACTCTCGATTGGCGCATATTTGTCTACAGTTGGTACAGTTGGGTTATAAATAACATTATTATTGCGTGATTTGTGATCATTTGTATATTTAACATATTGTTGATCATGCTGGTGTACGGGTTCGCGACGTACAGTTGCTCTAAATCCGTGTTTCTTATCGGCTGTATATTCTACAATCCGCTGGTAACCATCAGCATCCAAAAGTGTATACATTCCTTTTACATTGTTACCGTCACGGATTTCATAGTGACTCTTCATATCACCTGTCCTTTCATCATTAACTGCATACTTGAATTCGTATTTAGGATGACTATTTTCATATTGATTATCTTGGTATTTATGCTTATCCACCTTACTGTTAGTAGTAACCGGTGTTGCGTTATAATCATAATGAGTACCTCTCTCATCCTGATCATAAATATTTGGATTACGGTACTCCTGATCCACAATCATCCCACAAGCCGCCGCTAAAATTAACACAAAAACTGTAGCAATCTACGATTACCACAATTAAATTCATTAAAATTGTATTTGATTCGGGCAGTTAATTTCACTCACCTTAGTTTCCATAATTGAAAATAAATTTTTTAAATTATTTTACGAATTAAATCAATTGAAATGTAAATACGGAATGATGCTACTACCAAGATTTGAACTGCATTTTATACAAATAAAATTATGGGTAATTAAAAAATAGAAAAGCACTAATATTTCGGTAGTTAAATTTTAGTTTTACGGTACCACATCGTAATTTACTATACCTATATACGGTAATGTATTGGAAACTGTTTGGCTAGGTGGTTTCTAGTCTAATAAAAATATTTCTTAAATCATTTAAAATTTGATAATGAATCAGATGGGAGAAATTGATTCAGTTGCCTTATACTTAGATAATATAAAATAACTTAGTTTCGCTTATCGACGTTTTGGGATTGCAAGCTTGACCATAAGGTTACCTTAAACTAGTATTAAGAATATTCGAAAAATGTAATTTAATTGAAATACTTGAATAATTGGACTTAACTAAATTAAGATTCTGGTCAAGAAATTTTTCTTACTAAACCTCTACTTAACTGGTGGCTTTTCATCATCTCCGCCCAGACGAGTAGACAAATTTTTCACATTTCCTCACAGTTCTTAAGAACTCTTGCTTCTTCGCGATTTTATATATCAAGACCAAGGGTTCTCGGAAATGTGTTGATTTAATAGATTTTCTTTAATAGGCTGAAGTTCCATACTTGGAGGACTCATTCATTTGATCTCTACTAAGTGATGAGCTGCTACTACAAAGCAAGTAACTGCTTTAATGTACTGTTTTTAAGTAGTTTGATGCATGATTTCTCTTCAAAAAAGTGATTTTTGGTACACGAGAATTAAATTTAGTTTGGACGCTAAGAATTAAAATGTTACTTTTTTATCGTTATGGAAGGAAATCGTGACCTCTATTAGTGAAGCACCAAAGTACAGCACAAGCTACAAAAGCTATAGCAGATCTAACTAAAGAAGTTGCTCTCAAACAATGAAAAAACAGCGGATTTTGAAATTGAAATAAAAAAGCGAAAATATAGGAAATACATACTAAGCAAGATATCAAGAGACGTTCGTTATTCCAGCCTAAGATATCAAGAGACGTTCTTTAGTCCAGCCTACTACACACCCTATGCCTCTAAAGTACATATAAATATTTTAAAACAGTCATTTATGGTTTGTATTACAAATGGTCGATTCCGTATGATATACCCGGTATGAAATTTCACACTCTCATTTTGAATGTAACTATTTTATAATTTAGCGATCTTAAATGTAATTTATGAAATTTACAAGCGAATCGAACGATAAATTTTGACGATATAAACATTAAAAATAAAACATTTCACTTTAAGTACGCATATGCTACACCCAAAAATTATGATATGGATGGTAAAATTTAATTCGCAAATTATTATATCATTGACCTACAGAAGCTCAAAATATGCATCTACATACATATATGTATAGTTATACAATCGCATACTCATATGCATAACTGAAAAAGCTGGTTTCTATAAATAATTAAACAAGACGAGACGAGTATTTTAAAATACAGATATTATATTGATGAAAAATAATTAAATGCGGATTTGTTGATTTCGCATATACATACACATGCACTTAAATGGATTCGATTTTTGACGTATCTTTAAACCGATACCTTGACAATTATAATACAATTTTTGGAAGTTCAATAGCACTTTGCTTTCTTGAAAAGTCTAATGAATGTCCATTGAGTATATAAGTTGCACATATTATAGGGTGGCCAGAAGGTCTCTTTAAAAGAGAACCTGTTCTCTTTTTTCACCCTGATCTCATCCTACATCAAATGTCTGATCTCGATTTTGTACAGGTTGGTAATGGGTGAAATATCTGTTGCAATCGAAAAATGATTGACTTTTATCAGATTTTTCTTCAATCGTTGGCCAAAATAAAGGCTGCCAGACGTTCCGTTTTGGAAAGAACTGAGGTCCTATTCCTGAATACTAATTCGTATAAAAATCGTACAAATTCGTACCATTGGTATTTTTGAATATGTAGTTCTAATACGAATTCATGTCTACTTAATACGTTACGAAATTTGCCTTACTCCTCAATACGAATTCGAGCCAATTGTGTTCGATTATGAACGAATTTTTGATCTTTGATTGATGAATTAGTTGACGACTCCAAATAAAAAAATTTATAAAAAGTTTCTATTGTGGTTTTTAAAAATATTTTCATAATCTAATTAATTAAATTAAATTGAATTAAGGGATTAAATATATTCTTTTTATCTTACATATTTTCTAAATAAAATGTTTACAATAACATAAAATACTGCCATAATCGTTTTGGAGGGTAACTTTTCTGTGAGCGTTTTAAAAAACTCTTCAAAATCAACGAACGGCTACCAAATTTGATCTCAAATCGAGCTAGTTAAGAAGACATATGAAGGGAGTCTGAATAAAATCTTTTATTTTAAATTAATAATACAGAAGCTCTGTTCAAAAATACTTATCATAATTTTGAATTTCTTGTATCGTAATTCACAACTGAGGTGATTTATTTGTAATAGAAAAACTGGTAGTGTTATATGACACAAACAACCAAATGAAAACTACATATTTTTCATATATTCAAACGTCAAAAACATATACCCAAGGTATAAACTCCGTAGAGGTAAAACCATTCAAAATAAATTTGCCAAAGATTAGAGGGGTCGATTATGTATCTCTCGTATTACGAGTTACGAGTTACGACAACTCGTAATCCATGAAGTCGTAATTGCGACATACCGCGATTATGTAAGCAAGTACGAGATACCATTTTTTCGAAAAAAAGGAGTTGCCCGATATGTTCATTTTCGGACACATATTTTGTTTTGGTTTTTATTTTGTTTACAAATATTTTGTGGTTATGTCAAAATAAAATTGGCGCGCTTGAAAGTTGTTTATGTTTTAAATCAAAATTATTTGTTTTAAACAAAAAAAAATTAATAAAAATAAAATAAATAAAAATAAAAGTCTTTTGTGTATTTAAAAATTTATTTGAAAGTAAGTAATCTTTTGGTGTTTTAACATTATAACCAAGCTAATTTGTCATAATATCATAATTCTATTTACAGGAAAACATTGTAATGGATCCTGTTATTAAATTCAAGGGTGAATCTTGGCAAAATCGGGATGGTCTTCCATAAAACTAATAATTTTATTTAGTTGCTGTCCATTTGTTCGGTTTGCCCTGAATAATAGTTTTTGTAAACAAAATAAAAATTATATTAATTATGTGTTTATATTAAAAATACAAAACAAAGTATTAAATTATGATTAGTATAAACAAATATATTTTCATTTTATGTATATTGGAAAATACTTTTTTATTATTTTTATTAAAAAAATTGTAATCGATTTTTGACAATTAAATCGTTTTTCGCAAAATCACCACACTACTATGGTTGTCGCAAAAATGGAATGAATATAGCAAAAAATCAAACTATTAAATTCATGTTTAATAGTAATTTATTAATAAAAAATCATATGTTCGACTAATGAATTACTACTAAATGTCTAAAAACATTATTTGAACAGTTAATTTTGACAAAATTTCCTTAAAAACAATCATTTCAACCATTACGAGCTGCTGGTCGTACTCAAAAACTTGTACGAGTAAAACAACAACAACATGTCGCAATTACGAGAACTCGAAATGTCTTACATAATCGCGTTTGGTTGTAATTTCGAAAAACTCGCCACTCGTAATGCTTACATAATCGACCCCGAGGACAGTGTAAATATATTTGATTTGATTAAATTCAGAAATACCAATCCATTTTTGTTTTGTGTATCATTTTCGTATCAAACAACGATACATATCGTATTCAGGAATGGGAACTCATTTATTCTTCCCGTAAATTACCAACCAAATTACACCAAGATCTTCATGGCGTTGATTTCCAAAATCGGGTAACTTTTTGTCAATGGGCACGTGAACAAATACAACAAAACCCCAATTTTTTTCGTTGCGTAATGTTCTCCGTGAACGAATCCTATCCGGAAAACGTTGAGCGTAAATAGCAACAGCATTTTCAAGATTTCTGCCAGCTTCTCCATAAACCAGAACCATTTGAATTTTCTCTGGCACAGTTAAACGCTCCATTCTAAAGTATTTCGTCGTTTATTTTGCAATTACGAAAAACATGAAGATAAGAAATAACACAAACGTTAAATGTGATTTACAAAACTGAATAAATTGTTTTGATGACGAATTTCGAGTATTTCCAATGAAAAAGTGATGTTTTTTATTTCAAACGTATTGCAGAATCGAATGCGTGTGTTCTAAGAAGGAAAAATTGAAAAAATTGAATTTCGTCGATTACAACGCCATCTATCATGAACCGAACAAAATATTTCATTCAAATCATACGTACTTTTAGTCGTAGAATCCGTATCTGCAATAAAAAATATGGCTTCCTATCTTTGTTTAAAAGTTACCCCCGCCCCACCTACAAAGCGGAGGGTGGGGGACTATTTTTTTTGCACTAATGTATTTCCCCCGCGGTATGATTAAATTTTGATTATGGACATTTTTTTCCGTAGAGTGGCTATTTTTCGAGATATTTGATCGTCTCAGTTTAAAAGAAACACCCGGTATAACGTTGTTGATGGCCGATCCAAATATACTTGTTGATGTTATCTTCCCTATGTCTATGTAAAACTTCTATATTAAACAAACATGGTTTACTCAATACTTGGAGTATAAAGCATCTCGAGTATGCAGTGTTATTTTATCAGTACTAACTTCAATAATATATAGACGAAGTGGTTTAAAATGATCTGAAGTAAATTTGTTTTTTTTTTGGTGGGTCGTTGAATTTTTTGTTTACATCAATTAAATTTGTTTGTAGCTTAATCCGCGTACCATACTGTATATTATTCTTCGACAATACCAATCTATCTCAACCCAACTCATATGAAAACTATATTACTCGATTTCGAATTAATTTGGTATAAATACTTGAGAGTGTTTAAGTTCGAAACCACGCTCAAATGAGCTGTTCGTCCTTCTGTCTGTTTACTTGATTCAAGGTGATCCCAGGCACAGATTAACTAATTTTTATTTCACCACGACAAGTTTTAACCTATCTCTACCTCTCTATATATATACTTACATTATAACTCGGAAAGTCTATCTGTTTACTATCTGATCGTGATAAACTTCGAACTAAACCAATTGTGACGTGGTTTATTACCCCAATGTATTGAGATTTTCCTTAATGAGAATTTAGGCTAAGTCTCATCAAGATTGGGCGTCAATCAGCGGATGAGTAGAAATTATCATGAAGGTAAAACAGCCCAATTATTTTTTAAATTGGTGTTAAATATCTTCAATGGCCATTCTGGTACCTGCAATGTTCCGAAACTAAGTAAATTGTGTGGGATTAGAATGTAATATTTTACAAGGTGTCTGTGGATGCTAAGGACAGGATATTCAGAGAAAACTAAGAGCTCATGAATTCAGTCATATTGAACAATATTGGCACCAACTAACGAAACATTGACCGTTCAGGACAGAATGATTAATTCAAATTTAAACTAGCTCAAGCTGAACTTAAACCCAGCAGGGTGTCTTAACCCAACAAATCACTATGACCGAACCAGACTATTGGTAAATAAACTGAGAACTGTGTAGAAAATGCTATACAGTTCTCACTGGTTGCGTTACATAAAGTTGTAATTCCTCGCATTTCGCATTGAATTATTTTAATGTACTCGTATACTGAATCAGTCGATTGCCTCAAGTGGTTCGCGATACAAAACTACTTAGTCGTTTTGAATGAAACAAAAGCAAATATAAAGATTTTGACCTGAATTGGAAAATTATAGTATGCCTAAAATCTGTAAGCAGTCGAACTCCTAAGATATTGGGGCACAAATATTTATTGATTACTTGATTACTTTTACAGTCAAACAAAATGATTTTCGGGACATTGTAATAATTGGGAATTTTACTATGTATATGAATTATAGCAATCACGTCGATTATGGAATACACTAATAAAACCATAACAGAAATATCTTTATTCGATTTTACTTGGTACCGTTAACATACCCGACATCACTGTCGCAACACCGAGCCTATACAAATATCGAGGTGTTATTGCATGGTAATTTACACATGTATACACGATATTATTGAAATGCCAGTGATACAACGTGTAATCGCTGGCCCCTTTTTTATTTTATTTTCTTGTTTGGAACCACAAGCAACTACATAATATAGACTAGATAAAAACACGGTTTCACTTAAGGAGCGAGCATCAGTACCGGAAAAAATGTCGGTCTTGAATTTGGAAGGAGAGAGCGTTCGCTAACTTCAAAAATTATTCCATTCAGTATTTGGACCAACGGATTATGCAAAACATACAATAAGGTTTTTTTTAAATTATTAATTCAAATTAATTTTAATTAGTTTTAATATTATTTTAAGTTTTGTTTTTTTTTAAGATTTGTATTTGTCGGTTTTCAATGCCGGCTTGACGGTTGAGCATTGAGCATCGTCTTAAGACTGTGTTAGAAGCCTGTATTAAATTTGGGGAATCACCACATCTTCACATATAAATTTTCTAAATGGAAAAAGTAAATGTTATTTTACCATAAAAATGGCGAACTACTCAAATTCTATCATTGTATGAGAAAATTTATTATCCATACACGATTTCTAAGAAATCGTGCATTTCTATGTAGCTGTATTGGAATACCGACATAAAAAATATTTAACTACCCAAGTAGCATTTTGCAAGTGTGTGAAGTTATCCCAGGATTCCATCCCAGAAAAATTAAAAATGTCCATCAGGCAATACTATTCTCATCCCATCCCAGGATTTTAAAAATCATCCCAAAATTTGATATTATCATTTTAAAAATTTGCAAACGACGTGTTAGCTTATATATTCTTGTCGTTAAAAGTAATTGGCCCAGTAGGCTCAGAAATTCATAAGAATATGGCCCCATACATAAAATTAGGAGTTTAACTACTGGATATCGAAAACCATGATTGCCGGAAAAAGTTTCCTTTGTTTTCGACTTGACATGATGTCCACTTGCTGTGATCAATCGTTGAACACCAGCCGTATGTTGTAATTGGCACAATGGGCTCATATGTATATGGCCCCATATAAGAAATTCAGATTTTAGTTAATGGTTCTTCATATGAGATGGTGCTTATATGAGCCAATTGCGCCAATTACAACATACGGCTGGTGTTCAACGACTGATCACAGCAAGTAGACATCATGTCAAGTCGAAAACAAAGAAAACTTTTTCCGGCACTCATGGTTCTCGAGAACCATTAATTAAAATCTGTATTTCTTATATGGGGCCATATACATATGAGCCCATTGCGCCAATTACAACATACGGCTGGTGTTCAACGATTGATCACAGCAAGTGGACATCATGTCAAGTCGAAAACAAAGAAAACTTTTTCCGGCACTCATGGTTCTCGAGAACCATTAATTAAAACCTGTATTTCTTATATGGGACCATATACATATGAGCCCATTGCGCCAATTACAACATACGGCTGGTGTTCTACGATTGATAACAGCAAGTGGACATCATGTCAAGTCGAAAACAAAGGAAACTTTTTCCGGCAATCATGATTTTCGATATCCAGTAGTTAAACTCCTAATTTTATGTATGGGGACATATTCTTATGAATTTCTGAGCCTACTGTGCCAATTAATTTTAACGACAAGAATATATAAGCTAACACGTCGTTTGCAAATTTTTAAAATGATAATATCAAATTTTGGGATGATTTTTAAAATCCTGGGATGGGATGAGAATAGTATTGCCTGATGAACATTTTTAATTTTTCTGGGATGAAATCCTGGGATAACTTCACACACTTCATTTTGCGACCTAATGTTTCTTGTGTCATTGGCGACTACGTCATTACCTCGCTGTTACCTAAATTTTTTCCTAATTAGAAACCTTTTACACCCTCGATAGGTGACAAAATTAGACTCAAGAATCAAGCAAAACACACAAAGTAGTTTTTACGTCTAAAGAGTTTATAAAATAGCTCATTTCTGACACAGTGTGAATTTTTTTGACTAACTTATCGACACATTATGCACACAATTCCCAATTTTCAGCGCCGGCATTGCGTTTAACAATGTGTCAATCTAAAAATATTGTCATGTACATGGATGTGAAGTATTCCACACTTTTTTCCACAATAATACGTATACAAATCTTATTGGAATCAACCATATCATATTGGATTCTAGCTCAGTTTTTATGTGTTGGTGCATAATGTACACTGTTATGAATTCCAAGAAATATAATATTAAATTTATATTAAAAATCTCGATTTAAATTAGAAATATAATTTTTATTTTAATATAATATTTGTAAAAAATTGTATTAATGCGATACATAAAGCTCATAACTTGAGATAGCAAGATTTAATTTTTACATATCTAACTATAATTCTGTGTGATCTAATAAATTGAGCTGCTAATGTTAATTAAACAATGGAAATAGTAAAAATGTTTAACGAAACCATTTTTAGGGACAGTTTAAATGAAATATTAAATTAATTGGAATTATTTTTTTAATTTATTACATTTTCTACTATGTAGATCATGATATGTCAACCAAAAATAGGAGTACTAAAACAAGAAAGCAAAGATCCAAACCATCCAATTGTCAAAGAGTTTTAGAACAGCGTACATATATATTATTCAATTCAAATTGGAATCATACAATCCCGCATTTAAAATGAAATAAGTCCGTTTAAATAAAGAATAAAGTAAATATTTGAATTTGTCCGATTATCAATATAATCATTTACAAAGTGTACTACCGAAACCTGAGTCCAAATCTCTGGGTAGAGGTGCAAATAGCTCCTAACAATTTTATTCGAAATAGCAATATCAGCTTCCCAATTAGTTTATTCCTGGAGGTAGGGGGTAGTTTTCGACCTTGGTGGATTAGGAATATAGTCAACTACCTAGTGTATTATCGAAATTTCAGTCCAAACCTCTGGGTAGGGGTGGAAAAAGCTCTTAACAATTTTATTCGAAATAGCAATATCAGCTTCCCGATTAATTTATTCCTGGGGGTAGGGGGTAGTTTTTGACCTCAGTGGATTAGGAATATAGTCATCTACCTAGTGTACTATCGAAACCTGAGTCCAAATCTCTGGGTAGGGGTGCAAATAGCTCCTAACATTTTATTCGAAATAGCAATATCAGCTTTCCGATTAATTTATTCCTGGGGTTAGGGGGTAGTTTTTGGCCTTGGTGGATTAGGAATATAGTCATCTACCTAATGTACTATCATAACCTGACTCCAAATCTCTGGGTAGGGGTGTAAAAAGCTCTAAACAATTTTATTCGAAATAGCAATATCAGCTTCCCGATTAATTTATTCCTGTGGGTAGGGGGTAGTTTTTGGCCTTGGTGGATTAGGAATATAGTCATCTACCTAGTGTACTATCAAAACCTGAGTTCAATTCTCTGGGTAGGTGTGCAAATAGCTCTTAACAATTTTATTCGAAATAGCAATATCAGCTTCCCGATTAATTTATTCCTGGGGTTAGGGGGTAGTTTTTGACCTTGATGGATTAGGAATATAGTCATCTACCTAGTGAACTATCGAAACCTGAGTCCAAATCTCTGGGTAGGGGTGCAAAAAGCTCTTAACAATTTTATTCGAAATAGCAATATCAGCTTCCCGATTAGTTTATTCCTGGGGGTAATGGGTAGTTGTTGGCCTTAGTGGATTAGGAATATAGTCATCTACCTAGTGTACTATCGAAACCTGAGTCCAAATCTCTGGGTAGGTGTGCAAAAAGATCCTAACAATTTTATTAGAAATAGCAATATCAGCTTCCCGATTAATTTATTCCTGGGGGTAGGGGGTAGTTTTTGGCATTGGTGGATTAGGAATATAGTCATCTACCTAGTGTACTATCGAAACCTGAGTCCAAATCTCTGGGTAGGAGTGCAAAAAGCTCCTAACAATTTTATTCGAAATAGCAATATCAGCTTCCCGATTAATTTATTCCTGGGGGTAGGGGGTAGTTTTTGGCCTTGGTGGATTAAAAATATAGTCATCTACCTAGTGTTCTATCGAAACCTGAGTCCAAATCCCTGGGTAGGGGTGCAAAAAGCTCTTAACAATTTTATTCGAAATAACAATATCAGCTTCCCGATTAATTTATTCCTGGGGATAGGGGGTAGTTTTTCGCCTTGGTGGATTAGGAATATAGTCATCTACCTAGTGTACTATCGAAACCTGAGTCCAAATCTCTGGGTAGGAGTGCAAAAATCTCCTAACAATTTTATTCGAAATAGCAATATCAGCTTCCCGATTAATTTATTCCTGGGGGTAGGGGGTAGTTTTTGGCCTTGGTGGATTAGGAATATAGTAATCTACCTAGTGTACTATCGAAACCTGAGTCCTAATCTCTGGGTAGGGGTGCAAGTAGCTCCTTAACAATTTTATTCGAAATAACAATATCAGCTTCCCGATTAATTTATTCCTGGGGGTAGGGGGTAGTTTTTCGCCTTGGTGGATTAGGAATATAGTCATCTACCTAGTGTACTATCGAAACCTGAGTCCAAATCTCTGGGTAGGAGTGCAAAAATCTCCTAACAATTTTATTCGAAATAGCAATATCAGCTTCCCGATTAATTTATTCCTGGGGGTAGGGGGTAGTTTTTGGCCTTGGTGGATTAGGAATATAGTCATCTACCTAGTGTACTATCGAAACCTGAGTCCAAATCTCTATGTAGGGGTACAAAAAGCTCCTTATTATTTTATTCGAAATAGCAATATCAGCTTCCCGATTAATTTATTCCTGGGGTTAGGGGGTAGTTTTTGGTCTTAGTAGATTAGGAATATAGTCATCTACCTAGTGTATTATCGAAACCTGAGTCCAAATCTCTGGGTAGGGGTGCAAATAGCTCCTAACAATTTTATTCGAAATAGCAATATCAGCTTCCCGATTAATTTATTCCTGGGGGTAGGGGGTAGTTTTTGGCCTTGGTGGATTAGGAATATAGTAATCTACCTAGTGTACTATCGAAACCTGAGTCCTAATCTCTGGGTAGGGGTGCAAGTAGCTCCTTAACAATTTTATTCGAAATAACAATATCAGCTTCCCGATTAATTTATTCCTGGGGGTAGGGGGTAGTTTTTCGCCTTGGTGAATTAGGAATATAGTCATCTACCTAGTGTACTATCGAAACCTGAGTCCAAATCTCTGGGTAGGAGTGCAAAAATCTCCTAACAATTTTATTCGAAATAGCAATATCAGCTTCCCGATTAATTTATTCCTGGGGTTAGGGGGTAGTTTTTGGCCTTGGTGGATTAGGAATATACTCATCTACCCAGTGTACTATCGAAACCTGAGTCCAAATCTCTGGGTAGGGGTGCAAATAGCTCCTAACAATTTTATTCGAAATAGCAATATCAGCTTCCCGATTAATTTATTCCTGGGGGTAGGGGGTAGTTTTTGGCCTTGGTGGATTATGAATATAGTCATCTACCTAGTGTACTATTGAAACCTGAGTCCAAATCTCTATGTAGGGGTACAAAAAGCTCCTTATTATTTTATTCGAAATAGCAATATCAGCTTCCCGATTAATTTATTCCTGGGGTTAGGGGGTAGTTTTTGGCCTTAGTAGATTAGGAATATAGTCATCTACCTAGTGTACTATCGAAACCTGAGTCCAAATCTCTGGGTAGGGGTGCAAATAGCTCCTAACAATTTTATTCGAAATAGCAATATCAGCTTCCCGATTAATTTATTCCTGGGGGTAGGGGGTAGTTTTTGGCCTTGGTGGATTAGGAATATAGTAATCTACCTAGTGTACTATCGAAACCTGAGTCCTAATCTCTGGGTAGGGGTGCAAGTAGCTCCTTAACAATTTTATTCGAAATAACAATATCAGCTTCCCGATTAATTTATTCCTGGGGGTAGGGGGTAGTTTTTCGCCTTGGTGGATTAGGAATATAGTCATCTACCTAGTGTACTATCGAAACCTGAGTCCAAATCTCTGGGTAGGAGTGCAAAAATCTCCTAACAATTTGATTCGAAATAGCAATATCAGCTTCCCGATTAATTTATTCCTGGGGTTAGGGGGTAGTTTTTGGCCTTGGTGGATTAGGAATATAGTCATCTACCCAGTGTACTATCGAAACCTGAGTCCAAATCTCTGGGTAGGGGTGCAAATAGCTCCTAACAATTTTATTCGAAATAGCAATATCAGCTTCCCGATTAATTTATTCCTTGGGGTAGGGGGTAGTTTTTGGCCTTGGTGGATTAGGAATATAGTCATCTACCTAGTGTACTATTGAAACCTGAGTCCAAATCTCTATGTAGGGGTACAAAAAGCTCCTTATTATTTTATTCGAAATAGCAATATCAGCTTCCCGATTAATTTATTCCTGGGGTTAGGGGGTAGTTTTTGGCCTTAGTAGATTAGGAATATAGTCATCTACCTAGTGTACTATCGAAACCTGAGTCCTAATCTCTGGGTAGGGGTGCAAATAGCTCCTAACAATTTTATTCGAAATAGCAATATCAGCTTCCCGATTAATTTATTCCTGGGGGTAGGGGGTAGTTTTTGGCCTTGGTGGATTAGGAATATAGTAATCTACCTAGTGTACTATCGAAACCTGAGTCCTAATCTCTGGGTAGGGGTGCAAGTAGCTCCTTAACAATTTTATTCGAAATAACAATATCAGCTTCCCGATTAATTTATTCCTGGGGGTAGGGGGTAGTTTTGGGCTTTTGTGGATTAGGAACATAGTCATCTACCTAGTGCTCTAATGGAACCTGAGTTCAAATTTATGTCAAAGAGTGCCAACACTTTCAGTCTAAATCTCAAAATTATAAATTTAATTTGGATTTGAACTGGTTTCTGGGCAAACATAGCGTTCAAATTTTGCGTGGTAATTGGAGTCACTATCTTAAGAGAAGACATTGATTTCATTTTATTCTTAATTAGTTTATTATTATTTAGAAATTATAATTTAATTAAATTTATAATTTTCATAGTGAACATTGTTTTTATTCTTATTAGAATGTAAATTTATTTCAGACATAAACCGAACAAAGTATTTTAGTACCACAAATTTTGTATTAACTATATAAACAGCGCCATCTAATTATTATATTAATATACTATAAAATTATTATAAATAACCCGGGTACATCAAAAGAACGATTAAAGGTTGGTTTATATTATCCGTTCAGTTTAGCACAGACACGTACCGGCACAGACATCAAGTATTTTTATCCGTACGTATCCGCAGTCCGCACATACATTGATTCGTATTATTTCGCTCTGTCGATCGTATAAACTCGTAACTACGTACAGTACAAACAAACAACCAGAATATAAAAACAAATAAAATGATATTTGATATGAGATACATATTTAATCGGATGATAATATCAGTATTATTATAGAATGTTGATAGTAAATATTAATAAAAATATTGATAATCATAAACCTTTAATAATAATATCTGAAAATAATTTAAATGCTTAGGTAATTAGGTATCTGAAATAAAAATATCTGAAAGTAACGTACATACATTTCTATGGAAAAATCGACCTATTCAGATCACAACAACAATACCAATATATAATAGGCCGTTTCACAGCATTTGGGCATTAGTATTTGAGTAATGGAATAGAAAACACTAAAATTGAACAAAATCATATGGCAAAAGTAAATTCTACGTGTTTTTTTTCGCTTAACATTCTTATATCTAAATATATAGGCCAAAAAATAATTTTTCATTGATGAGGATTTTAATAATGATTATTTACCAAGAGTTCTGTAAGATGATTTTCAATAAGATTTTGATTTTTTCGTTCGTGTGATTTCTACGTTCGGTGTTGTTTTGTTAGTCAATAATTCGATAAAATGCATAAATAGTGATGGTATAACTTAACTCTTCTTTTTCATTGATAAAGAAATATTCGGTTTCTTTTGCTTACGTCGTTCCAATTTTTTTAATTTTTTGTTCTTGATGGTACATTACTTGTTCAAGTGTTTGCATTTGTTTTTGTAAATAATATTATTTTTTGGCAGTTATTATAGATTAAATTTTTTAAATTTAAAATCCGTAATATCTTTAAATGATTTTAATTTTTTCCAAAACTCCACTTGATCTAGTATTCGAATGCAAATCTCTAACTCGTCTCGACTCAAATAAAATAAAAGCAAACAAAAAAAGTGTGTGTTAAAATCCCATAAACCAATAAATTATTGTTGCAATAAATCACTATAAGCAAGAGACATATAGTAGTATTCAAATCTCGCTGGAATTCTGACAGTTATCGTGCAGAAAGAATATGGCGGATACACAGTGATGTATTAAGTACAATAATTCATGTTTATTGTTTACATTTTTATGTTGTATTTGTATTCAAATGGAAAAGGAACGTTTTTAATCAAAAAATGTTTTTATAATTTAACGTGTAATAACTGACACTTTTGAAATTAATATTTAATTCGATAAACTAAGAATTAAATTTGTGATTGATTTTTTCTGATTTTGCTTTTTATGTTGTTGTGGTTTTGTTCGATATGAATGTGATTTGGTCATTTATTTTCCAAATGCTTCAATACATTGTCAATTACATTTTCTCCCGAGTTATCAGTTGAATCATTTTGTTCTGTCGATGTTATCTGCTGATCTTGTGTACGATCTGAGGTAATGTTTGATGCTTAATCTCATAAATCGCCACTGTCAATGCAGACTACCTCGTCAACAAAATTATGGACAACTATTATGGACAAATTATTATAACCAAGAAAATCATTGAATTGACATAAAAATGGCGAGGCGTCTATTTGTCATATTTGACATTTTTATTTTTGAATGTAGTGGTAGTAGATTATAGAAAATTTCATGATTTGAAAAAATTGATTATATATCAAAAAATAATCAATTATTTTCGCCAAAGAAAAATGAAACACTGAAATATATCAATTATTTTTAAAAATAATCAATTATTTTTAACCAAAGAAAATCGACATTAGTTTTTTTACCGAGTTTGTTTTTTTTTGGGTAATCGAAAACGACATAAAATTTTCAAATGAGGAAAGTGGAGTAGAATTTGGCTAGTAGTACGTACTTAATTTATACTGGGTTTCCATCGTCAATAGCATAATAGTATAATAGTAATCATTCATAGTCGCGTTTCCATCATATAGTGTGAAGTAAGCTGTATAATTATGTTTGAATATTGAAATTTGTCTTTTAATGTTTTATACAAATTTCATTACAATATTCAATTCACAATAACTATTTATGTAAATTAAAAACGTATAGTTATATCAAAATGCCACAAAAAAAAACTTCGAACGAATCGAAATTGTAATAAAAAAGTACACTGTCATGAAATATATTGTTAAAAATATAATTTGATACCTACTTTATTTTTGATAGATAGTATACTGAAATATTATAATAAAGTATTATACTAACAACTTCGCGTTTCCATCGTCGTAGTATAATATAGTATAATACTATTTAACTATGTATTATACCACATATTACTAATATAATTATACTATAACGATGGAAACCCGGTATTATAAAACGATAGAAATGTAGTAGATCTACTACAATTGTAGTAAATTCACATCCCTGGAAATAGTACGTAAGTGAAAAAATACGAACAAAACGAAATAACTCGAACACATAGTATCATTTCATTTTCATTATCATCATAAATCATTATCCATTCCATATTCCATCCATGCTGATGTATTTTGTACATAAACTATTTTAGTTTGTTGTCAATACCAATATATAACAGGCCGATTTTTACAAAAAAAATGGCCGGTCCTATGCATGTGTAATGGAATAGAAAACCAACAATTCATTAGAAAAAGTCGATGTTTACGTGATTTTATTCTTATATCTTAAAAAATAGGGCTAAACATAATTTTTTATATACCAGGATTTGAATAATGATACTTTATCATAAGATCTATCCAATAACTTTTTAATTTTATTAGTCTTTTAATTCATTGTTTGAAGATTTAGCCAACTAGAATTTTATTTTATGAATCTGGAATAGAAATTACGAATGAAATTGTATGTATAAGTTCCTTTGTCTTTCTCATAGAATTTAATTATGATTTTATTCTATATATCACTGGCTTTTTAGTTGTTGTTTATTTTGCTACTCGTTAGTACATTCCGTTTCCGGTTGATTTTGGGTTTATTCGTGATTTTTTTTTCTTTTGTAGTTAATAACAAAAAAAAGAGTAGGAGGAACGAGGAGGAGGTTGTCTGTAAAGTGCCCTCACCAAATTGTTCGGGACATTTGGCCCGCGGGCCAACATAACAAAGTTAAATTTTTTTCAACGTTTGAAATTGTACTACAGTGTTATACCAACGAAACAAAAAAAAATTATATATTTTTTAGCTCAAAAAATAAGCCACAAATAGCTTATTTTTTGAAGTTAATAAATATAATTAAAAATAAAATATATATTTTTAACTTACATGAATATTCACAACATACACAGATAATAGATAATATATATTATGATGACAGCTACAAACAAAAATATTTATAGCTACTTTATGTTTCCATAAAGATCTAAAACATTAATTGAGCCACAAAAAGAGCTAAAAAATAAAATAAAAAAATTTTGTTTTGTTGGTATGACTTTCAAAATTTTTAAAAAATTTAGTTTTGTTAAGTTGGCCCGCGGGCCAAATGTACCGCGGGCCAACTACCTTCAGCTGCAGAATTATATTTTTTCTTATTATTTTTTTTAGGTTTACGTAAATTTTATTTTGTTTTTTTTATATTTTTTAGGTTTACTGAAATTATGCATTTATCAGAGTTGTAGATTTATTTTTATAATTAATAATTTAAACACACGATAATTATTCAAACATTAATTAAATATATTTCTTGAAGTACAAAATTATAAACTTTCTTAAAACATTCGACAACGTTTTGTTTTACTAAAATTATGATTCATAATCATACAAATTAATTTTGATTAATATAAATACATAATACTAAATTAACCGTTATTGTACTATTGTAGTATGTAATTATATTTCTACAAATATATTATATTTAACTAAACTATTTTAATTCATGCATAATCATAAGACTAATCCTTAATCGTCTATTATTCTATTCCCCAAAAAAAATTTAATCCTTAATAACTGCCAAAAAATAATATTATTTACAAAAACAAATGCAAACACTTGAACAAGTAATGTACCATCAAGAACAAAAAATTAAAAAAATTGGAACGACGTAAGCAAAAGAAACCGAATATTTCTTTATCAATGAAAAAGAAGAGTTAAGTTATACCATCACTATTTATGCATTTTATCGAATTATTGACTAACAAAACAACACCGAACGTAGAAATCACACGAACGAAAAAATCAAAATCTTATTGAAAATCATCTTACAGAACTCTTGGTAAATAATCATTATTAAAATCCTCATCAATGAAAAATTATTTTTTGGCCTATATATTTAGATATAAGAATGTTAAGCGAAAAAAAACACGTAGAATTTACTTTTGCCATATGATTTTGTTCAATTTTAGTGTTTTCTATTCCATTACTCAAATACTAATGCCCAAATGCTGTGAAACGGCCTATTATATATTGGTATTGTTGTTGTGATCTGAATAGGTCGATTTTTCCATAGAAATGTATGTACGTTACTTTCAGATATTTTTATTTCAGATACCTAATTACCTAAGCATTTAAATTATTTTCAGATATTATTATTAAAGGTTTATGATTATCAATATTTTTATTAATATTTACTATCAACATTCTATAATAATACTGATATTATCATCCGATTAAATATGTATCTCATATCAAATATCATTTTATTTGTTTTTATATTCTGGTTGTTTGTTTGTACTGTACGTAGTTACGAGTTTATACGATCGACAGAGCGAAATAATACGAATCAATGTATGTGCGGACTGCGGATACGTACGGATAAAAATACTTGATGTCTGTGCCGGTACGTGTCTGTGCTAAACTGAACGGATAATATAAACCAACCTTTAATCGTTCTTTTGATGTACCCGGGTTATTTATAATAATTTTATAGTATATTAATATAATAATTAGATGGCGCTGTTTATATAGTTAATACAAAATTTGTGGTACTAAAATACTTTGTTCGGTTTATGTCTGAAATAAATTTACATTCTAATAAGAATAAAAACAATGTTCACTATGAAAATTATAAATTTAATTAAATTATAATTTCTAAATAATAATAAACTAATTAAGAATAAAATGAAATCAATGTCATCTCTTAAGATAGTGACTCCAATTACCACGCAAAATTTGAACGCTATGTTTGCCCAGAAACCAGTTCAAATCAAAATTAAATTTATAATTTTGAGATTTAGACTGAAAGTGTTGGCACTCTTTGACATAAATTTGAACTCAGGTTCCATTAGAGCACTAGGTAGATGACTATGTTCCTAATCCACAAAAGCCCAAAACTACCCCCTACCCCCAGGAATAAATTAATCGGGAAGCTGATATTGTTATTTCGAATAAAATTGTTAAGGAGCTACTTGCACCCCTACCCAGAGATTAGGACTCAGGTTTCGATAGTACACTAGGTAGATTACTATATTCCTAATCCACCAAGGCCAAAAACTACCCCCTACCCCCAGGAATAAATTAATCGGGAAGCTGATATTGCTATTTCGAATAAAATTGTTAGGAGCTATTTGCACCCCTACCCAGAGATTTGGACTCAGGTTTCGATAGTACACTAGGTAGATGACTATATTCCTAATCTACTAAGGCCAAAAACTACCCCCTAACCCCAGGAATAAATTAATCGGGAAGCTGATATTGCTATTTCGAATAAAATTGTTAAGAGCTATTTGCACCCCTACCCAGAGATTTGGACTCAGGTTTCGATAGTACACTAGGTAGATTACTATATTCCTAATCCACCAAGGCCAAAAACTACCCCCTACCCCCAGGAATAAATTAATCGGGAAGCTGATATTGCTATTTCGAATCAAATTGTTAGGAGCTTTTTGCACTCCTACACAGAGATTTGGACTCAGGTTTCGATAGTACACTAGGTAGATGACTATATTCCTAATCCACCAAGGCCAAAAACTACCCCCTAACCCCAGGAATAAATTAATCGGGAAGCTGATATTGCTATTTCGAATAAAATTGTTAGGAGCTTTTTGCACTCCTACCCAGAGATTTGGACTCAGGTTTCGATAGTACACTAGGTAGATGACTATATTCCTAATCCACCAAGGCGAAAAACTACCCCCTACCCCCAGGAATAAATTAATCGGGAAGCTGATATTGTTATTTCGAATAAAATTGTTAAGAGCTATTTGCACCCCTACCCAGAGATTTGGACTCAGGTTTCGATAGTACACTGGGTAGATGACTATATTCCTAATCCACCAAGGCCAAAAATTACCCCCTACCCCCAGGAATAAATTAATCGGGAAGCTGATATTGCTATTTCGAATAAAATTGTTAGGAGATTTTTGCACTCCTACCCAGAGATTTGGACTCAGGTTTCGATAGTACACTAGGTAGATGACTATATTCCTAATCCACTTAGGCCAAAAACTTCCCCCTACCCCCAGGAATAAACTAATCGGGAAGCTGATATTGCTATTTAGAATAAAATTGTTAGGAGCTATTTGCACCCCTACCCAGAGATTTGGACTCAGGTTTCGATAGTACACTAGGTAGATGACTATATTCCTAATCCACCAAGGCCAAAAACTACCCCCTAACCCCAGGAATAAATTAATCGGGAAGCTGATATTGCTATTTCGAATAAAATTGTTAGGAGCTTTTTGCACCCCTATTCAGAGATTTGGACTCAGGTTTCGATAGAACACTAGGTAGATGACTATATTCCTAATCCACTAAGGCCAAAAACTACCCCCTACCCCCAGGAATAAATTAATCGGGAAGCTGATATTGCTATTTCGAATAAAATTGTTAAGAGCTTTTTGCACTCCTACCCAGAGATTTGGACTCAGGTTTCGATAGTACACTAGGTAGATGACTATATTCCTAATCCACCAAGGCCAAAAACTACCCCCTAACCCCACGAATAAATTAATCGGGAAGCTGATATTGCTATTTCGAATAAAATTGTAAGGAGCTTTTTGCACCCCTACCCAGAGATTTGGACTCAGGTTTCGATAGTTCACTAGGTAGATTACTATATTCCTAATCCACCAAGGCCAAAAATTACCCCCTACCCCCAGGAATAAATTAATCGGGAATCTGATATTGCTATTTCGAATAAAATTGTTAGGAGCTTTTTGCACCCCTACCCAGAGATTTGGACTCAGGTTTCGATAGTACACTAGGTAGATTACTATATTCCTAAACCACTAAGGCCAAAAACTACCCCCTACCCCCAGGAATAAATTAATCGGGAAGCTGATATTGCTATTTCGAATAAAATTGTTAAGAGCTATTTGCACCCCTACCCAGAGATTTGGACTCAGGTTTCGATAGTACACTAGGTAGATGACTATATTCCTAATCCACTAAGGCCAAAAATTACCCCCTACTTCCAGGAATAAACTAATCGGGAAGCTGATATTGCTATTTCGAATAAAATTGTTAAGGAGCTTTTGCACCCCTACCCAGAGATTTGGACTCAGGTTTCGATAGTACACTAGGTAGATGACCATATTCCTAATCCACCAAGGCCAAAAATTACCCCCTACCCCCCAGGAGTAAATTAATCGGGAAGCTGATATTGCTATTTCGAATAAAATTGTTAGGAGCTTTTTGCACTCCTACCTAGAGATTTGGACTCAGGTTTCGATAGTACACTAGGTAGATGACTATATTCCTAATCCACCAAGGCCAAAAACTACCCCCTACCCCCAGGAATAAATTAATCGGGAATCTGATATTGCTATTTCGAATAAAATTGTTAGGAGCTTTTTGCACCCCTACCCAGAGATTTGGACTCAGGTTTCGATAGTACACTAGGTAGATTACTATATTCCTAATCCACCAAGGCGAAAAACTACCCCCTACCCCCAGGAATAAATTAATCGGGAAGCTGATATTGTTATTTCGAATAAAATTGTTAAGAGCTATTTGCACCCCTACCCAGAGATTTGGACTCAGGTTTCGATAGTACACTAGGTAGATGAGTATATTCCTAATCCACTGAGGTCAAAAACTACCCTCTACCCCCAGGAATAAATTAATCGGGAAGCTGATATTGCTATTTCGAATAAAATTGTAAGGAGCTTTTTGCACCCCTACCCAGAGATTTGGACTCAGGTTTCGATAGTACACTAGGTAGATTACTATATTCCTAAACCACTAAGGCCAAAAACTACCCCCTAACCCCAGGAATAAATTAATCGGGAAGCTGATATTGTTATTTCGAATAAAATTGTTAAGGAGCTTTTGCACCCCTACCCAGAGATTTGGACTCAGGTTTCGATAGTACACTAGGTAGATGACTATATTCCTAATCCACCAAGGCCAAAAATTACCCCCTACCCCCAGGAGTAAATTAATCGGGAAGCTGATATTGCTATTTCGAATAAAATTGTTAGGAGCTTTTTGCACTCCTACCTAGAGATTTGGACTCAGGTTTCGATAGTACACTAGGTAGATGACTATATTCCTAATCCACCAAGGCCAAAAACTACCCCCTACCCCCAGGAATAAATTAATCGGGAATCTGATATTGCTATTTCGAATAAAATTGTTAGGAGCTTTTTGCACCCCTACCCAGAGATTTGGACTCAGGTTTCGATAGTACACTAGGTAGATTACTATATTCCTAATCCACCAAGGCCAAAAACTACCCCCTACCCCCAGGAATAAATTAATCGGGAAGCTGATATTGTTATTTCGAATAAAATTGTTAAGAGCTATTTGCACCCCTACCCAGAGATTTGGACTCAGGTTTCGATAGTACACTAGGTAGATGAGTATATTCCTAATCCACTGAGGTCAAAAACTATCCTCTACCCCCAGGAATAAATTAATCGGGAAGCTGATATTGCTATTTCGAATAAAATTGTAAGGAGCTTTTTGCACCCCTACCCAGAGATTTGGACTCAGGTTTCGATAGTACACTAGGTAGATTACTATATTCCTAAACCACTAAGGCCAAAAACTACCCCCTAACCCCAGGAATAAATTAATCGGGAAGCTGATATTGTTATTTCGAATAAAATTGTTAAGAGCTATTTGCACCCCTACCCAGAGATTTGGACTCAGGTTTCGATAGTACACTAGGTAGATGACTATATTCCTAATCCACTAAGGCCAAAAATTACCCCCTACCCCCAGGAATAAACTAATCGGGAAGCTGATATTGCTATTTCGAATAAAATTGTTAAGGAGCTTTTGCACCCCTACCCAGAGATTTGGACTCAGGTTTCGATAGTACACTAGGTAGATGACTATATTCCTAATCCACCAAGGCTAAAAATTACCCCCTACCCCCAGGAATAAATTAATCGGGAAGCTGATATTGCTATTTCGAATAAAATTGTTAGGAGCTTTTTGCACTCCTACCTAGAGATTTGGACTCAGGTTTCGATAGTACACTAGGTAGATGACTATATTCCTAATCCACCAAGGCCAAAAACTACCCCCTACCCCCAGGAATAAATTAATCGGGAATCTAATATTGCTATTTCGAATAAAATTGTTAGGAGCTTTTTGCACCCCTACCCAGAGATTTGGACTCAGGTTTCGATAGTACACTAGGTAGATTACTATATTCCTAATCCACCAAGGCCAAAAACTACCCCCTACCCCCAGGAATAAATTAATCGGGAATCTAATATTGCTATTTCGAATAAAATTGTTAGGAGCTTTTTGCACCCCTACCCAGAGATTTGGACTCAGGTTTCGATAGTACACTAGGTAGATTACTATATTCCTAATCCACCAAGGCCAAAAACTACCCCCTACCCCCAGGAATAAATTAATCGGGAAGCTGATATTGTTATTTCGAATAAAATTGTTAAGAGCTATTTGCACCCCTACCCAGAGATTTGGACTCAGGTTTCGATAGTACACTAGGTAGATGAGTATATTCCTAATCCACTGAGGTCAAAAACTACCCTCTACCCCCAGGAATAAATTAATCGGGAAGCTGATATTGCTATTTCGAATAAAATTGTAAGGAGCTTTTTGCACCCCTACCCAGAGATTTGGACTCAGGTTTCGATAGTACACTAGGTAGATTACCATATTCCTAAACCACTAAGGCCAAAAACTACCCCCTAACCCCAGGAATAAATTAATCGGGAAGCTGATATTGTTATTTCGAATAAAATTGTTAAGAGCTTTTTGCACCCCTACCCAGAGATTTGGACTCAGGTTTCGATAGTACACTAGGTAGATGACTATATTCCTAATCCACTAAGGCCAAAAATTACCCCCTACCCCCAGGAATAAACTAATCGGGAAGCTGATATTGCTATTTCGAATAAAATTGTTAAGGAGCTTTTGCACCCCTACCCAGAGATTTGGACTCAGGTTTCGATAGTACACTAGGTAGATGACTATATTCCTAATCCACCAAGGCTAAAAATTACCCCCTACCCCCAGGAATAAATTAATCGGGAAGCTGATATTGCTATTTCGAATAAAATTGTTAGGAGCTTTTTGCACTCCTACCTAGAGATTTGGACTCAGGTTTCGATAGTACACTAGGTAGATGACTATATTCCTAATCCACCAAGGCCAAAAACTACCCCCTACCCCCAGGAATAAATTAATCGGGAATCTAATATTGCTATTTCGAATAAAATTGTTAGGAGCTTTTTGCACCCCTACCCAGAGATTTGGACTCAGGTTTCGATAGTACACTAGGCAGATGACTATATTCCTAATCCACCAAGGCCAAAAACTACCCCCTACCCCAGGAATAAATTAATCGGGAAGCTGATATTGTTATTTCGAATAAAATTGTTAAGAGCTATTTGTATCCCTACCCAGAGATTTGGACTCAGGTTTCGATAGCACAGTAGGTAGATGACTTAATTCTTAATCCACCAAGGCCAAAAACTACCCTTTACCTTATGGAATAAATGATTCTGGAAGCTTATATGGCAGTATTGTATGACATTATTAAGGGGACATTAACACCTCTTGCCAGATATTTGTTTTCTATTTATTATAGTTATTAAGTTAGCTGGTTTTATTCTCTTCTTGTTGAACTTTAATACCTTCCCCTATCTCTTGTATTAATTTTTATTCGATTGATTTTGTCAGAGTTCGTATAAATATTATATTTTTAGTACTATATGTATAAATAGGAATAATCATGTTTTCCAATTGGAATTCAATTTTACAGTGTGAAACTAACACTTATATAAAATCTGTGGATTTGTGGAAATCTTCACACCCATGTCATGTACGTGCATATATATGTCAAACCTTTCAAAGCGCAACACGATTTTTCTTAAATTAATACCAAAGGTAATAGGATATCGACCATTTAAAACAACATTTCGTTTAATCGAAAAGTTAAATAACAAATTAAACTACAGAAACATATAATTGAAAGCAAATTCACTACATCATGTTTATTAAACAATTTCGAACCAGTGAATAGTCTCCTTGCTGCTCTAATTCATGACCACAGCTTGCTGGCTCATATCATCTGTTACGAAATTATTCTCGATTTCGGAAGTTTGCAATGTTTGAGATAGTTGTATCGGAATTTGTCACAGCTTCTTTTTCAAACATCTCGTTGATATTTTGTTGATTCGTGCTAAATATCGCTCGTTTCCTACTTCTTTTATTTTGTTGTATTTGCTGCAGATGTCTATGTAAATAAAAATTATTTATTGAAATTACTGTTATTAAAACTAAAACAATGTTTAACTTACAACTCTTCTGTTTCAGTGTCACTAAGATTGGTGAATTGTATTTCTAATTGCCACCCCTCGACAAACGTATTGGCTATTGCGGCCTTAACTACACAATCTGATAACTCCAATTTTCTGGTGGGGTTGAGTTAGGATTAGCCCGCAGTATATCTAAAAAATTTATACTTACGTGTTGGGCCATATCAAAATTGTATTGCTCTCCCATTTAGCGGGGACCGTAGAATAAAAAAAAACAAATTTTTCACCGCAGAATAATAAAAGAATTTTTCACACAAACGATTATTTGAAACGCAAATAACACACAATTCCCAAATATGATTTTTTCCAGACACAATTCCCAAATAGGAATTATTTTACACGCACACTGTACACAATTCCCGAATGAACACATTTTTACGCCAAATTAATACAATTCCAATATTTAGGATTTATTTAATATAATTCTCAAATAGGAATATTCATCGGCGACATTATTTATCACATCTTAAAAATGGCGTAAAATGAAGAGTTTTAATTTCATGATTTTAATGCTTTATCTCATGCTTTACTACATAAGAAATCTCAATTTGATCATAAAAATTGACATTATATATTTATAAATTATGTTCATAATTTATAAATTATGTTTATAATTACTAATACAGTTATAAGTTATAAATTATGTTCATAATTACTAATACATATAATAGGTACTTATAGTTATGATATTCATTATAATAAGAAAGTATTACCGATTTGTGTTAAAAAACTGTATCAGTTAAACATATTTTCACGCAAATACGTTACTGGGCATCTAATTGTTTCGAAACAGAGAATTAACTGAGTTACGTCCGGTGCCCTCCACACAACAGCACCAAAGCGGAGTAGAATTACATGAACTACAACACGTGCCTACATAGAAATGTGACAACGTCCGGCATAACACCTAAAAATGCAAACATGCAAAACGTGCATGAGAACATCCGGAATAAATAAAATACTAAATTAAATAGTAAATCTTGTTCATACATTTGTAAAATCAACAAAATTAAATTTTTTTTTAATTAAATCCAACAACATTAAATAAAATTAAATTCAGATTGATTGTAACTCTAAAACAGAGAAGTTTAAAAAAATATGATTGTTAAAGGTAATGAATGTTAAAAATTCTAATACTTCATACTTAATAATAAAAAAGTTCAATTAAATTAATTTTTTTTATACACGACTGCTGAAGAAACATAACTCGTGCGGAAAATGTCTCAAAGAAGGGACAAATTTTGACACTGTGTATAGAAAATGTGTCCTTAAGTCACAATAAATGAAACTGTGCCAAACACAATTCCCACTTGGCGTTGCACCACTTCCGAAACTGGTAACACATATTGTCAACGCCGTTTCGAAACCAATGTTTCCAAATAGTAACAAATATTGACACCACGACGTTCCACGTTCAAAAATTTCATCAAAATGCTACTTGGGTACCTATTTTTTGTTCAGTAAATTATAGCAGTGCTGGGATGATCTATCATCACTTCGATAGACATTTGTTGTCTCTTTTTTTACGAACAAAATTGTGCTCCATTGCGTTTTTTGAGTTACATTTTGTCTATTGCGATCTCAGCCTGCTAGAATAAATTTGCAAACTATCTCTTTCTCCTCTTTTCACTTGCCATCGAAAATAAAAATATTGGTGATATTTTATCGAATGAATTTATAGAAATAGAATCGAGTAGGCTATGATCACACTATAAATTACGAAATAGAATACAATTTTGTTCGTAAAAAAGGAGACACAAATGTCTATCGAAGTGATGATAGATCATCAGCACAGTATTACTAACACATACACATTTATTTATCCATTTTTTACTGGAAATGTTTTTGCTTTCCGTCACACATCAAGGGAATCTGTATTTTTGTCATATTCTGAGTTTACTATCAGTAAATTTTTCGTAATGGAAATCAGGATTAAAACTAGAAAACACTAAATTTAATAAATTAAACAGAAAATTATTACAAAATTTAATTGTATAGTAATAAATTTGTTTATAATAATAAATTAGAATAGTAACAAACAATAATTGACAAATAAAAAAGAAGCCTGTATAACCAAAAAAGAACACTCATATGAGATAATTGAAAATAAAATGTAATAATACAAATAAAGAATTATCCATCCAATTTACAAAACCACAATATTGGAAACAAAATCGTTTGCCTTGCCGATACCCGGTATTAAATTCATGTTATTTGCCCTGGGTGAAACATTTTTGGGTAGACGATAATAATACAATAACTACTAATCGACCTGGTTGCAAGCTACCAGTAAAATTAAAAAATATAGGCACTTTCTATATATGTCCCGTCCCGTAAGAACACCCCTCTCAATTTATTACCGCATACACTATATAATAATACTGTAACACAACCAAAAACATAGAGTTATTTTACCATCAAAAATTACTCAACTCTATATGATGTGATTACATCAAAATGACATGATAATTATGTTTAAGAATATTAACAGTATTTGCTTAACAACAGCTTACCGCGATGACCTACAAAAGAAAATACATATTATACATAATATAAGAAATGCGTTCAGATCATAGCAAAAGAAAACAATCGACGAAAAGGAAATTTTATTTTAATTAATGAAAAGGTAAAAAAAACTTGTTAATAACAGAAAATTGGTATGACATAACTACGTGTTATAACAGCATCGCCGAAAAGTAAATTTCAAAAGAAATTGCAAGTTGTGTTGTGAAAGGACGACTTACACCAAAAATATTTTTTATGTAAAAAATGTTTAGGTCATTCTTTGTGTAGGTAGTTGGTACTTTATCCGACCGTACTTTTATATAAATTGCCAATATTTTACATTTTTATATCATTCATTCGCTATCAACTGTTTCAGTATATACTCATATATATTTCACCGCAGCTTCATTTTATTTTAACACCTCATAATCTTAAAAATGGCAATTAAGGTAAGTAAAATGCTCAATTATACATTTTTTTATGAATTCAATTATTTAATTTATACAACCAAATTTTTTTTTTTTTTAATAGTTTATCGCTGTATTATTCGTCTTTATTGCCGCTATCACAGCTGTACCAATTGAATTAGATTCACAACAAGATTTTCAACAAAATTATCAACAAGAATATCAAACAGCCCCAGTAGTTGTGAAAAAAATTGTTACACCCACAACATACGCACAACCTCAGGAATATGATGAAGCTGAATACAAATTCAACTATGCTGTAAACGATGAGCACACTGGTGATGTAAAAACACAAGAGGAGACGCGAAAAGGTGACCGTGTCGAAGGCCGATATACGCTCGTCGATTCTGATGGTTATCAAAGAATCGTAGAATATACAGCTGATGATCACAATGGTTTCCAAGCTGTTGTCCACCGTGAACCAATTCAAGGATACAAGGCACCAGTTGCCCCTGTGCAACAATATGAAAAAATTGCTAAAGTTGCCGTACCACTCGTTTCGAAACCAATTATCGAAACCAATTATGAAAATCAGCCGGCTTATAGTAATGCTGATGCAGCCGAATATAATTATCAGCACTAAAAACTTTTACTGCGACGAATGTGCAAATTAATTGTTATGTTTAATAAAATAAAATATTTATGTTATAATTTTAAATTTGTATGTTTTAAGTTTTCATTTTCATACTTGAGAATTATTAAGGTCACCTTTAAAATTGTTCCGTGATTCCGTCAAAGTTCATCATAATCAGGGACGAAATTGTATTGGCAAAATTGCAATTAACTAAATTGATTTAAGTCAGAGTAAATGAATCTTTGAATTCGGATTGCGCAATTACTGAATTTGTATTATATCTTATTTGATTGGATGAATACGAGAGATGGCTCCTAACATTTGAGAGAAGAGTCATGCGTGTGATCTACGGCCCAAAACGCGAAATAGATGGTACCTATCGAGCTCTGTACAATATCGAGATCAGAGATCTGATGAAGATCCCCGATATTGTACATGAAATAAGATCTCAGCGAGTACGCTGGCTCGGTCACGTTCTGCGTGCTGATCCGGAACGAATTGTGCAGCGATCTCTGAAAGGAGAGCCACCATATGGTAGGCGCAGAGGTCGTTGCCGGCGACGATGGCTCCACGATGTAGAGAACGACTTTGCCTCTTCAGATTGTCTTAGACAGTATGAAGACCATGCTCAGGATCGAAACCGTTGGAGCCAGGTTGTTGACTCAGTAAGGGGCCAGTAATGGCCTTTAATACTGTTTATTATTATTATTTGATTGGATTATATCACACTGTCAAAGTTATAATTTAAACACTGGTTCTGCCATCTCTTAAAAATGTATTAGACATGTGTTTTTAAATTATTTCACTAGAATTCACTATTTTTTCGAACATTACGAATAATCAAAATAAAAAAACAACATAGCTGACTTGCAATCTCCATAGTTTATAATCGTTTATAGTAGTGCGATAACTAGCGGCAAGTAACTAATGGCTTGATCGTGCTGCCTCTTTTGGAAACATAATCTATTGAAATAAATGTTAGGGTTTCGTACATAAAATGAAAAATGAAACTCTTGAGGTGAGTTCGGGAGGTCGGCCAAATACCCTAGCTATTTACATCCGACCTCTGAACCAATAAAATCACCAAATTAATTCATCCATAACCAAAAAATTTCATCCATTTCCCGTATTTCAAGTTAAAATATTTTTATCTTATGGTCGGATGTAAATAGCTCGGATAAAATATATCCGACCTCGTGAACTCACCATTCTAGTGCGACTTCGTGCGTCTCAGGCTTAGAATAATAAACAATAATAAACAGTGTCTAAAGGTCAGTACTGGCCGCTTACTGAGTCAACTGAAGAAGCTAAGTCGTTCTCTACTCCGTGGAGCCATCGTCGCCTGCAACGACCTCTGCACCTACCATATGGTCGCTCTCCCTTCAGGGATCGCTGCACAATTCGTTCCGGATCAGCACGCAGAACGTGACCGAGCCAGCATACTCGCTGTGATTTTATTTCATGCACAATATCGGGGATCTGCATCAGATCTCTGATCTCGATATTGTACAGTGCTCGGTATATACCATCTATCTCGCGTTTTGGGCAGTAAATCACACGTATAATTCTTCTCTCAAATATAAGGAGCCATCTCGTGCTCATCCGTCAGCGCCCAACTTTGACATCCAAACATAACAACGGGCCTGATCAACGCTTTGTAGAGTTTCAGCTTCACGGCACTTGATAAGTGTTCAGATTTTAGCAGTGGCCTTAGAGGATAGAAAGAACGACTGCCAGCTGCCAGCCGCACTTTAATATCGAATAAGGTTGAAAAGACAGTTCCACAAAGTATCGCCTCCGAATATCAAGAGCTCCGAATTAATGCAGCCCACTCCAAGTGAGCGGTTTTGTTTCAATCTCTGCATGGCTTTTGTGAATTCCTCATGGGATGGCTCCTCAGTGAAAATCTCCGAAGTCTGTATTAGAAGTGGCTCCACAACAGTCTGTGACGCATGATGAACATCAAGCAGGTCAGTAAAGTGTCCACTCCATGCGTCAAGTACTGCGTCGATGTTGACACAGAGGTTTCCATCCCGCTCCCGAATGGCGGTTGACGAAGGCCTGAAAGTATGGTGCAGTCCATTCCTTTAAAGAAATTACGCAAACTGCGCTCATTGCTGAGTTGTTGTACTTTCAGAAGCTCGGCCTTCCACCATTCCCGCTTCTTCCGTCTACAAATCCGTTAGCTGCCCTTCTTGCAAGAGCAGCGTTGTTTTTCCTCGCAATTGTGAGACGTTGGTGAACTTCACTATGGGATATATTTTGTTGCTCAACCGCAAGACGACACTCGTCATCAAACCAGTCATTTTTGGGTCTGTTTTTCAAGTCTGCAGTTGAGCAGCACTCACAACCGAAGTTATCAGTACTTCCCAGACAGAGTTCACGCAGTCACACTGGTAATTAGCATCATCAATGTTGTCACTGACAAGATCCCGATATCGTTTCTTTTGATCTTCATTTATCAGACCTTCACAATCGAAACGTACCATGCGTTTCGCTGTGTTCCCAGACTTGTACGAAAAATGATGATCGCTGCCTACGTATTTGGTTAGCCCGATAAGTTCTCACACCCTGCACAACCCGAGCCCGTCCTTTAGAAACTAACACATGGTCCATTTGGCTACGGAAGTTCCGCGAGGATGTGTCCATGTCTCTAGATGTATCTGTTTGTGAGGAAAGAAAGTGCTTGTTACTCTAAGATCAAGAGCAAGTGCAAAGTCCATCATTCTCTCACCATTATTGGTCGAAGTTTCGTGTCGGGAGTACGGATCTATGTTTTCACACAAGTTAGTCTGATTTCTGCCAGCTCTAGCATTAAAGTCCCCAATTACCATTCTAACATCGTGTTCGGGTATAGATCCCATCAGATCGTCCAAGTCATTGTAAAATGAGTCTTTATCTTGAGGCTGGCTGACTTCTGTGGGGGCATGTACACAAATTATCTACAGGTGCACTAACTTCATGCGCAAGCGAAGCTTACACAATCGGTTATTGACTGTTTGGAAATCCAAAACAGCGTTCTTTACCTGCGGCCCAAGAAGAAATCCAGCTTCAAGATTTCCGAGGTCAACACCACTGTAGAGCAACGTATACACATGGTCTCCACTTTTAGGCCAGCGAGTTTCTTGAAGAGCAACGAGTTCCAGCCGATACTCCTTCATGCACGTGATTAGTCCCTCCAACGCTCCTCGTTTTCTAAGTGATTGCACGTTCCACGTGCCGATCCTAAATCTCGTATCCGGATACTTGAGCGGTGTTTTTTTGGCGGTATCCATTTTTATTTTTGTTGACTTTATATAAACAGTTGAATTTTTTTACGGGTCGTCAGCCCAGCGGTCCAACCGTTTAGTTGCCTCCTACGACAAGCAAAGGATACTGTGGTAGTATTCTTGGGAAACATGTTCGTGCAGTTTAGATTTACGAGACATGTGAGTGCCCCCCGTCCACAGGGACCAGGCTTATAACTTTCGAAATATAATTCATAAATTGTGGAAATTTGCCATGCCCATTAAGTCATTTAATCCGCAGATGATTTAGCAATTGTAATTATTAATTAAAATATGAAGATACCTACAAATTGTATATTTCATTTAAAGGGCCCCCGATTTAAAACTATATATATACGCGTATAGTAAAATACGTATACACTGCTATACTCTTATAAACTGATTATTTACTCCGAGTTACTCACAGCCAATGTGCAACTAGATCGAACGCTCATTTGATGCAA
Source organism: Tipula unca (assembly GCA_951394425.1). Lineage (NCBI taxonomy): Eukaryota > Metazoa > Arthropoda > Insecta > Diptera > Tipulidae > Tipula > Tipula unca. The sequence goes on from OX596381.1 coordinate 113,322,641, forward strand.
AATTACATAGTTTATGAGAAAGGTATAGGCATCTATAAGTGTTGTAGTTGCCTTGAAGTTACAACCATGTTTCAACAGTCGAAGTCTTTGAAGTATACGGTCCGTATACGGACTTATATTCAGCATCTACGATATGTGGGAAACAATATGCGCCTTGATTTGTTGAATTTGCTAGATAAATATTTTATACACCACTGTTTATTGGTATTGATTAAGCATCGATTATTGGCCAACGAAAAATTTAATCAACAGCTGGAATTTGATTTTTTTTATATATCTAATTTATTCGCAAACGTTTTAAGAGTGGAATGAGATTTTAATCGAGATGGCATTAAAAGAAAGCTAATTACTTGCGTGTGAGAATACTATTATTTTTGCATACATTTTTTCTGCGAATAAGTACAACCAAATGAATTTTATCAAAATTAGAAGAAAATTTCGTTGACATTCAAAAGATAATACCGCAAATGTCACTCATTTTTCAACTATATATGTATACACGTGTATGTCGTGCTTTGTCATCAATCAAAACTATATAAATTATCAAATTTGCATACCAACTTTTGTTCACCTTAATTAAATGTTGTACATTCTCTCAATTCCTTACGTGTGTTGATTTACATGTGTTTCGAGCTCATATATGAATGTAACAAAGTAAGTGTAGGTGACTCAATAATTTTGGGGTATAAAAGTGAAATGATTTTTAGATTTTATATCATTCAACGTAAATTGTTCGATAACAAACATTTAAATTAAAATGGCATTCAGAGTAAGTATTAAATGGGATTTGATATTAAATCTGACAGTTTTATTAACGGAATTTTCTTTTAGATTGTAGCTTTGTTCGCGTTTATTGCCGCAGCCAGTGCTGTTGCAATTGACTACCAGCAACCACAATATTACCACCAACCAGAATACCATCAAGCCGCTACTCCACTCTTAGTCAAAAAAGTTGTGCCAACATACGCCAATCAACAACAATATGAAGCACCAGCCAAATATCAATTCAGTTATGAAGTTAATGATGAACACACCGGTGACGTTAAGAGTCAACAAGAATCTCGTGATGGTGATAATGTCCATGGATCATATTCGCTCATCGATGCTGATGGTTTCAAGAGAACTGTAGAATACACAGCCGATGAACACAACGGATTCCAAGCTACAGTACACCGTGAACCAATCCAAGGTTTCAAAGCTCCAGTTGTTCCAGTACAAAAATATATTGTTCCTGCCCCAGTACATAAAGTAGTTGCTGCCGCTCCAGCCTATAACTATCATCATTAGAGTATTTAATGATTGGTCTGCGTGCTTGATTAAAATGTGTAGTGCTTGTTTTTCATAATAAATTATTTATAACAATTTAAAAAAGATTTTTGTAACTTATCTATACTCCTATAACGTTGTTTTAACCCAAAAAATGTGCCTGTTATCTATAGAGGCTATAAATAATAGTTCATGTGGAACAATTCCACAGAAGTTACCAAATATAGTTCAGGATGTTGCATTACGAAAAATGACCATTCGAGTCTACTCCGATTTGCATGTTTTCCGGATAAAAGTCGCACTTCAAGATTGAGAAACAGTGTTGAATGCAACCTAGATCCCCAATGAAATGGTGTTGTAATTCAGCAGAAATAAATCGTAAGTTTCAATGGTGGTTTTAGTTGGTATGGAGACAACATTAAAATCCTAACCAGAAAAAGAACAAAAATGAACAGCCCAATTTCTCTTTTGGAAGAGATCACGTATTAGGTAAACGAAGGGAATTGAGTATATGGACACATTTCCGGATGAACAAACATAACAAAACCCAAACCTACTAAACGGCAACATGAATTATCGTTTCTTCATTGCAGCATTTTCAGATCAGTGAACTAGCAACTAACATTTGCACTACAAGTGCAAAAAGCAGCATTCGATAATTCCATCGGTTCTCATCTCCTTTTTGCATGCAAAATGGAAGAGAGTGAATTTTGTAAACTGTATAGTCCTCGTCAAGACAGAATGTCTTAGTTTTTGATGATAATCCGTGGTGAGAGAGTTAATGGGTGAGTCATTGGTTCATTTTGAGAAATAATCACACGAAACAGAGGAAAGATAGAGTTGTATGATAACCACTGAGTTACAGGGCGTATAAAAATTAGATTCAGAAAAACAATGCACACAAATGTTAAATTATGACTTCAAAAATATTTAACTGAGAGCCAGCAACCTAACCTATTTGTCTGCGGAAATCGCGTAGGCTTTATTTAGGACCGTTTGAAATAGGACTGCAGCTATAAAGTAAAAAAACAATTTTATTGTTTTAATTTGTTCTTTAATTCGGTTAATAGTTAATATATTTTTTTTTTAAACTTAACGTAACTTTAATTCGTTATGATATTCTATTCATTTCATGATGATGACAAATCTCCAATATGTTACTCACATGCCATAGTCACATAATACCGTCCCCATTATCTCAATTTATTTAATTTCAACGTCTCTACGTTGATTTAGTTCCAATAAATACTTAACGATTTTTTATTTGCGGTCACTAAAACATTAGGCGAGGAAATTTTATACTCAAATATAAACAGCGATAAAATATGTACTGAACGAAATATGTGGTTGGCATATGTTTTAACTTTATGCAAAACCTACGTTTGCCCAATAAATAGTCCAAGAAATATTTCACTATCGGCAATGCATTTAAATCCACAATTTAAGGACCAATACAGGTCATTTTTATATACACATATCATGAGGGTCAGGCACACAAAGACCAATGTTTGAGTAATAAATAACACCTCCTGAAATAACAGAACTTCACATACTTTCGGATGGGTGAAACATACAATGGTGATATTTTTATTAACAATCGCATCTCGCATGTATTAAACGATTTACAAAAATGTATTACTATTCCTGTTCGAGAATACTCGTTTCTGGACATTTTGGGCAAAGTAAAGAGTAGAGCTGACCGTATTTATCTTCCTGAAGAATAATACAAACAAAAAGTAGTTAGCTCCCATAAGTATGATATATTCACTGTATCGAAAATTGACTATAGAGATATTATTAGCTTTAACAATTGTGGTCTAATTTTTACAAAAAAACTTGTAAATTAATCAACAAAAAGTGTTAATTTTGCATTCCAGTTAATTAAGCTGATAGTCAGTCCTAATTTACCTTCAGAGAGGGCCTACCAAGGCAGTTCCTGTCAAAGGATATAAACAATACCATGGCGAATTATATGAGTTTTTAAAATATTATAACAAAAACTGGATTTACAAAAATTTTATCATTTTTCTCAAACAGATGCAGATAACCGAGATAACCAATTACAGCTTAAATAAAGTGTGCAATTTTACCACGCTAATTAGTCTATTTGGTTGCTCTCCGTTGAACATTTATGGGGTACTAATCCGTTAATGGGTGAAACAAATTGTAACAGATGGGGAAGGGGTCAATTTTTAATAACCCGAGTTAGAAACAAATACACACAAATATTAATATATTCCAATATATTAATATTTGGGTTTATTTGTCTCTAACTCGGGTTATTAAAAATTGACCCCTTCCCCATCTGTTACAATTTGTTTCACCCATTAACGAATTAGCATCCCATAACTCGGACATCCTGATGCTATAAATATCATTCAAATCTGAGCTTAGATATACGCTTATTCTCGCTCACTGAAAAAATTAAAATCAATAATGACGCAGCATTCAGTAATGAGGAACCACCCCAGTGGCTTAAATTTTGAATTGACACCTAAACATTTTGACATATCATAACATTCGATATTAAATTTTGCTTGTCGGAATCTTAAAATATGAATCCTAACAGAGAACACCATTTTAAGATAGACATTTTTTATTTTCTATTCACATGCGAAATCATTCATAACAGATAGGAAACGACCCGAGCATTGCACAACATTCAATTTGCTTTACTTACAAAGTTCATTATGTACGTACTTTAGTATTTTACTCTCTTATTTCCTTACGTGGTTTTTACATGAGTTTTGCGCTAGTAATATGTAATAATTATTGTAGGTCAATCACTCAATAATTTAGGGTATAAAAGTGAAATGATTTCTGCGTACATATATCATTCAACCAATATTGTTCGACTAACAAACATTCAATTAAAATGTCAATTAAAGTAAGTTTTAGGAAACTTTTATAATTATATATAATAATTTTAATAAACGATTTGTATTTTAGTTTGTAATTTTGTTCGCTTTCATGGCCGCAGCCAACGCTGTTGCAATTGATTACCAGCAACCGCAATATTATCATCAAGCTGCCGCACCAGTCTTAGTCAAAAAAGTTGTCGTGCCAACATATGCTACCACTCAATATGAAACACCAGCCAAATACCAATTCAATTATGAAGTTAACGATGAACACACCGGAGATGTCAAAAGCCAACAAGAAGTTCGTGATGGAGATGATGTCCATGGATCATACTCGCTCATCGATGCTGATGGTTTCAAGAGAACCGTAGAATACACAGCCGATGAACACAATGGTTTCCAAGCTACAGTGCACCGTGAACCAATTCAAGGATACAAAGCTCCAATTGTTCCAGTACAAAAATATGTAGTTGCTGCTCCAGTGCATAAAGTAGTTGCTGGTAGTCCCGCTTACTACAACGCTGCCCCAGCTTACAACTATCACCATTAGAACATTTATTAATATAGTTAAACATTTTACTAAATAAATTATGTATGTTAGGTATTTAAAAATGGATTATTTTTGTTATTAATGTTATTTCTACATTATTTTGACTCATTTCTAGTATGGAATACTCGTTAGTTCAATACTGTAGTGGCTATAATTAACATTACCAATATTTGATAACACTTCTCCTTATCTCATATGTGCGAAATATGCTGTATGATAGCTAGGAAGTTGTGCTAGCATTGTTTTGCACCATTGGCCCAGAGTGGCATTGAGTGTGGAACCTGCTTGAGTTTAGGAATCAGCCAAGTTTAATAATGTGCTAACATTATAAATTTTCATAAATGAATAATGATTGACACTAGCTCTATTAAGAAAGTTAATTATTTAAAAAATTAATTTAATTTAATAAATACATTATACCACAATAAAACGCCCATGTCAAATAGTACATTATACCTCTTCGACTAAAAATGTATAACTAAACTTTATAATTACACAAATTCAAGTTGACTATGTACATGTTACATGTGTGTCTTTATGCATGTGTATCTTTATTTATTTTCGTATAAATTCTATAGTTATCTCTGTCACTCGCACCAAGCGTTTTTTGTTAGCTCGCTCATTTCGAATGTGAAACAGATGCAGATATTGCCCTCTATGAAAACTGAAAATCCTGACTGAGAAAACTCGCAAGAAAAGTTTGAAATGGAATAATTTCTTAAAATGAGCGAAAGCAACTGGAACTGCTACTACTTCAAATATTACCAAAAGCTACGGATTATTCAACCACTCATTGGGATTTTATCCGTTGTGATTTTAACGTAATTAAAAATTTAGTAAATTTCGTTTATATTAATTATATTCATTTTCATGTTAGGCTATTTGATTCACGATTATATTGATTACACACTCCTAGCACAGCGACAAATTAAAAAAAGCGGAATACAACTAAACATAAGCTCGTGACATAAACTCGCAACCGCACGTTGCAAGGCAATCGGTACTTACTTTTTTACGTCTCTTGCAGTTTTAAAGACATAGCAATACAGACTTCCCACCAACAATACAAAGTATAGAACCAACTTTTCGTCCAAGTACACAACTAAACGAACTAGCTGCAAATATTAGTAATACATCAGCCATTCCGAATGATTTGGAACAGATTTTTAGCAACCAGGTGTTTGTTTATTGCGAGGATTACACGAGCAACAAAAATATACATCACTGTTGTGCATCGTAGCACATGGCACACATGAACGACGTGCCACAAAATAAGTGAGGTATATGTGCTTAAATACGTATTTTTTTTTTTTTTTTATTATATTTTATTATATTACATTTTATTATAAAAATCCTTATTCTCGCGGTATCGTCTCATACTATACTTGGCGAGCTCGTATAGGGTTCCATATCTTTACCCCATATACATAGAACAGTAGTTTATAATAAACTGATTTTTTTTTAAAAAAGTAATACAAACAAAAAAAATTTGCATTGTAATCATAAAACACAGAATGAACACAAAAAACACAAAGCCCCATTTTCACGGAACCGGGGCATCTGTCATAAAGTGCTCTGCGAGCATATTTCATGTCTGTATCGCAGTTGAAGACGCATTATAATTTCTTTGTTTTGTAATTTAACACTAGGTCGACTAGAGCAAGAGGACAATATGTTTTTGATGTTGAAGCGAGCGATTCTTCTGCGGCCAAACAGAAATTATGTATTGGCTCATAGCTGTTTGGATAATTGTATCCATAGGTTCTGTATACGTTTCAAAACACCATTCTTAAAATCCCCCAGCAAGTAGTTAAAATCCCAAATGTATCTGGCCTTCGATTGACAGTAATTAAGTTTTATACTCCAATTCCAATTTTAATATGAACTTTCATACATGTGAAAAAACCGATCGCCACCATCTTCATCCCACATTCGAGATATTAACAGCAGACAGATATATTTTTAAATCATTTAGATTTCATTTTAATTAAATTATAAAATTATAATGAATTGATTGCTATACAATATTATTAATCATATAATTAACCGTAAATTAATAAAAAATTCTCTAAACCATTTGTGACACGCAAAGTTGTACAATTACGCGCATGGCAATAAAGATATTTGCGAGAAATAAGGTAGTTGTTGTCGTCGTGCTTGACACACAAATAAAATAATAATTAATTAATTATATAATTGTGCTCATAGTTAATTGTGGATTGATTTATATTTGGCAATTATACATTATGTGGGGCAATCGCTGGGATTTTATAATGATACATTTAATGCTATATACTGAATCTATTAAACAATTGAACTAGAAAACATATTGGCAAATGAATAAATGATAAACTTATAAATCACTTCATGATCATATCTGCAACATTATGTAATTGATTTTCAATTACATACGTAATTAGTGGTTTGTGAAGCAAAATTGTGGTACGCATACCATGAACTGTGCGCAAATTTATTTAACTCCCGTTTGCACGTAAACACCTTTTGCGCATAAAATACATCTACTAAATAATTTTTCTTGTATAAAAGTAAAATTATTTCAGTGTTTTATATCATTCAACAAACATTGTTCGATTAACAAACATTTAATTCAAAATGGCATTCAATGTAAGTTTAATTAAAACTCTAATAAGATTCTTTACACTCAAAAACTATTTTAGTTTGTAGCATTCTTCGCTCTCATCGCTGCCACCAGCGCCATTGCAATTGACTACCATCAACCACAAATCGTTCAACAACCACAATACGTTCAACAACCCCAATACCATGCCGTTTCTGCTCCATTATTGGTGAAAAAAGTTGTTGTACCCACGTACGCCACATCCCAAGAAGGCTATGAAACTCCGGCAAAATACCAATTCAACTATGAAGTCAATGATGAACACACTGGGGATGTTAAAAGTCAACAAGAAGAGCGTGAAGGTGATGTAGTTCATGGATCATATTCACTCATCGATGCTGATGGCTTCAGAAGAACCGTAGAATACACAGCCGATGACCATAATGGTTTCCAAGCAACAGTACACCGTGAACCAGTTCAAGGATACAACAGAGTTCAAGCTGTCCCAGTACAAAAGTACGTAGTTGCTGCACCAGTAACTAAAGTAGTTGCAGCTGCTCCAGCCTTCTACAAACCCCCAGTAGCTTTATACCACCATTAAAGAGCCAAAAAATGTTTGCCATTGTCCTTCACCAGAAATATAATATTTTATTAACATTTACATTTGGTTTTTTTAATTCTCTAGCAAAAAGCCTCAATTTTTTGTTATTGGTAAAATTAATAAAATTATTCTTATATAGAATAAAAATTCGGACTTAATTTAAAAATTAGACGCTGATGTTTTCGCTCAAAATTTAGACCGTTTTGTTAAACTTGCTCAATTTTTCATTATCAATTTGAGATTTGCTGTGTCAATACTACTTTTACTACCAAAGTAGTTATATACTAAATAAATATATCGTTTATTATTGTGCGTTTTAAGATAACATGTCTTAGTTTAGATTTTTTAATTTATTGGTTCTAGCGGTGAATTTAAATAACAAACAAATTCAACGAAATGGAGTAAAATATGGATATGGCTTTATTGGGACTGATTAATAAACTGATTTACAGATTTACTACTTAACAAATAACAACAAAACATAATTCCAAATTATACGGAGACATTTTGGAACTGTATTGCACTTTTTACTAACCACAATCAATATAATAATTAAGATTAGATCGGTATACCGTCGAACAAAACGATTCTCATCTCTATGACGGATTATTATCTTTACTACGGTTTATTTTGCATATTCACAAATTCACAATACCTACTGAAAATCATTTATTTTAATTGATAATATGTAATAATTATATTATATAAAAATCTAATTTTGTTATAATATTACATAATTTTATAATAAAATTAAATAGCTACACGAAATATAATTAAAACAATACAATCAAATCAAATTAAACGTCAAAATTCTAAAAGAGAAAACTATAATATGTAGTTCATCTATAGTACACTGCGTATTACAGTCATAATTTAGAAAAATATATTTTTTTGTTGGTAACCCTGCGGATCATTTTGCTCAAAGATAAAAATTGTTTAACTCGAGTATGGCAGAAGTAGGAGGGGCTTATATCATTTTAAGCGATTTGATTGATCGAAATCCTCCTCAGTAGGTTACAACCGTTTTAATAAAAATAAAAAAATTCTTCCCTCTTCAATTCTGGTTTCTGATGTTTCTTTTTCTTTTTCTGCTAGGATTTTCTATATCATAAGAACCGGTGTCGCAAAAGCATAGTCAAACATTAATAATCGATTGAGGGTTTACTCCCTCACAATATCCTGGAGGATAGTCCTGGCCGCAAAACAGATTATATATTGAAAAAATATTTTTAAACAATTTTGAATTAATATTGAGTTTAATTAGCAAATTGCGTAATACATATTTACATATGACTGAACGCAGTTTTCCATTTTTTTTCGTATTGTTTTACGGCAATGCCTACTACGTTAACCCATACAATTCTGGTTTTGACCCATACATATAAATAAGGTAATATATTCCGCATATAGATGACTGAAATAGTAGAATATGAGTCCCTTTTTATTATTAAATTAATTTTACCGCAATTTTCACTGTTTATTACTCAAAATTCGCTTAAAAAATCCCAAATACTCGTACACATAGTAAACTGTTATGTCTAATACTCCGCCACATTAATATTTTTTATATAGTTGCGCGAAAAGAACAAAATGAAAATATTTTACTGTATCGTGGTTTTGACCATACAAGTTAAGATAACAACATAGTGTGCGAAATGACGAGTCAACATAAAATAGCAGACAAGTTGAAATACAACACAACGTGTGAAACGACGAGTCAACAATAATCGTATAGACACACTTATCTGGCGTAGCAATCTTTTATGTTTAGCTAAGCAAAATTATAGTATAATAACACTGTTTTTTCGATAGTTTATTTAGTCTTTATTTTGTAACAGAAAAGAATTGTAATGATAAAATAATAAAATCTTTCTCTCTCTAATTCTACGAATAAAACTTATTAACTGGCGCCGAAACAGGGACCGCCAAAGTCAGATGTAACAGTGAATAAAAGTGTATACCTATAGTGAAATTGAAAATTCAACAAATTGCAGAATACTATTCCTACGAGTACATAGTAGCAATTATAGCGAAATTGAAAATTCTACAAAGTGCAGAATACTATTCCTACGAGACCATAGCAGCACAAGAATATTATCCCCGTGTAAATATAATACTCAACAACATATTCACTGTGCCGTGATTGACGTAGTACCACAAGTAGGCTGTTAATCAACGCTTACGTTAAAAGAAAACACAAGTCATCCGCTCACACAATTGGCGTGTCCCAAGTATACCACACTCGGAGTGCACTTTAAAAATCTTCAAGGAAAATTTAATCTTCGGATCATCCAAACGACAATAGCAGAAATCCTCAAATAAGAGACTTAGCAAGTTTCATAATAATAATAACTAAATAATAACAACGATAATAATAATTAAAATAATAAAACCTACGAGATAATACTAATGTGTTACCATATTGTAAGTTTAAACTTAATTTGCCAGTTTTTTTGTAGCCAAAAAGTTTTTAAGTTTTTTTCAAAAAAAATAAGTTTTTTTTTATTGAATTCCAAATAATCAGTTTTTATAGAATTATTTTAAAAAACATAATAATAAATCAGTTTTTACATAGAAAAATAAATTTTGGTTTCCAAATTTGGTAGCTTCAAATGAGTACCAAGATATAGATGACGAATGGCGAGAAGTACGGAGGATAGATTTCCATAATTATTTACTAGGTGAGCATGACGACATAGAATCATTTTGGACTAATATATTTTTAATTAAACGTGGTGATGGAACTACAGCTTTTCCAAAATTGCAAAAGCTCATAATGGCACTTTTAACCATTCCCATTTCAACCGCGAATGTAGAAAGAATATTTTCTCAAATTAATCTCAATAAAAATAAAGTAAGGAATAAATTAGATGAAACCACTTTAAGTGGTATTCTTTTATTAAAAGATTATATGTCGAAACGAGGTAACTTGTGTTGGTTTTGAACAAAAACCAGAAATGCTAAAATTATTCAGATGCACCATGTATGAAAAATAGAAAATGACGAATTCTCGAATCAAAATCTTGAATTTTGACAATTTTTTTTTTAATTTTGTGATATTATTTAACTGAAATGTAATTATAAAGGCTGAATTTGTGATAAAATAAATAAAAAGTTTTTTTCTTGGAAATTAAGTTTTTTTTTGGGTCGGTCTGGTAACACTAGTATAAGTGAATAAAATTAACTAAACTAAATAAATAAATAAAAAATAAGAAGTTTTGATAAACAAAGAATAAAAGATTATTATAATAAATAATAAAATTTAAAATATAAAAATATCTGATAAAAATAAACGTGAAAAGTGAGAAAAACAAAAATTAATTGTGCAAAAAAACCGTATACTATACGCAGTAGATGATAGTATGCCAGCCTTTCACAAATACCGTGAAATTCTAAACAAAAATTGTTATACCTATCAGTAGATCATTATAACTTTTGTGTCACAGTGAAAAGTGAAATTGTGCAAAAAACCGTACTATACCCAGTAGATTATAGAACGCCAGGCTCTCATAAACAAGCAGCAACTTTGAATAATTTTGAATACGATGCCCCAATAATAACCTTAAAACAAAGGAACGGACGAATCGTCATGGGGAACTATAAGTTAATCCACATCATCAATTTAACAACTATAAGGAATTGATTGAACGACTAACACCAACAATCAACGGCATACATCAAGGAAACACACTTCGACCTCAATTTCGTGAATCTCTCTACTCATTTGATTTGATTTGATTTGATTGGAATGTTCGACCAAGCATTAAGCAGGATCTCCCGGAGATGGCCGGGCCTCACCGAACACCCGTTTACACATAACATAAAGAGGATTTGGATAGGTTCAGTTAGAATGATAGAAATTGACTCGGTTACAGACACCTGGTATAGCCAATAGTTAGTAACACAGGACAATACAATTCTAATCTACTTATATAATTTTTCAGCGTCGCTGGGCTCTAAAATCAAATTTATTAGTTTGCTGGCGGGTCACGCTTATTAGATACTCCTGAAAATTCAATTCAAATTAGTTGTGATTTGTTTTGTTCTGCAATCCAATATTTAATTTGTTAATTTACTATTAAGTTTAACTGGCAGAGATCCTGTAATTTAGATCAATTTGTTAATATTAATTCCATATATTGGAGCTGTGATAGACCCTGTAATGAATGATTATTAGATTAGTACCTCTTTTCCCAACCCGCTCTTTTTTAGCAGTAACATTGGAATCTGAAATAAAATTTATTAGTTTCTTAGTTTGCTGGATCATACTTATGAGATTTATTCCTGAAAATTCAATTTAAATTAGTTACAATTATTTTATTCTGTAATCCAATATTTAATTAATTATTTTACTTTTAATATTAACTAGCCTAGATTCTGAAATGTAGATCAATTTGTAATTATTTTTGACAGCAAAACTGAGCTCTGTAATAAAATTTATTAGTTTACTGGATCAAAATTATGAGATACTTCTGAAAATCATTCCAAATTAGTTCCAATTTATTATATTCTGAATTCAAAGCTATAATTAATTAATTAAAATTTAAGTGGCAGAGAAACTTCAATTTAGTTCAATTTATTATTATTAATTTCATATTTGATCTATGGTAGACCTGTAATGAATAATAATTAGTGTAAACAATGCCGCCATTTTAAAACAAAAACTGCACTCTGCAATAAACTTTACTAGTTCACTGGATGTGACTTGAAATAATGCTTCTGAAAATAATTAAAATTAGTTTCAATTTATTATGTTCTGCATGCTTAACTGCAATTCATTAATTTAAATCTAATTCATTAAAAAGCCATATAAATGCGGCAATACTAGATGAAATATAATTAATAAAATAAAATATAAAATAAATACAACCAAGAATAGTCCTTAAAAGAAAGAAATACAAGAATATAAGATATATAAGAAACACAAGATATATAAATCTAGGAGGGTTCAAACCTTTTGAAACAGTTCTTCGGTTTTAAATAAATAATTTCAGCAAATCTTGTTGAATATTTGACTTCTATATTACTACAATTTAATTTAAATTCATATTTATACATTTACATATAATAAAATTTTAACTTTTTTTTCTGTTTAACACACTAAAATAAAATGTATTAAAAGTCGTAAAATATAGCACTCGAATTAGGAATCATCACCTAAAGTAAATATCATTATTGATTACTTAATAAGAAAGAAAATAAAATAAAAATGTAAATTATGTACAAAATTAGACTAATTCATTCCACCTGACGCACCATCTAGCTACTGATATCCGTATCAATTGATACAATTTGTGGCTTGTCACTGTAAATCTAATTTAATTTAAAAACAATTCCAATTGGAACACATTTTCCCGTATACGCGTAAAACATAAATGGAAATGTTTTGTTTTGATATCTAACCTAACTTAACCGACAATTTAACTTACTTAAACTTACCGAATTATCCAATCTTGGCACCAAAAACGTTTCTACTTACGTTTTATCTGAGACATTTACCAGATTCCTTTTCCAATTTGACACCATTTCAAAAAATAATACTCATTTAGAAAGTCATATACACATACATTAATCTTCCAGTAACAATTATTCACAGTATATTTGTCTCTTTTTTTCGAGTTTTGTTTTTTTTTTCGTTTTGATTCTTTTTTTGTAATTATGTACGCACAAATATGAAGTACATAAGCACTTTTGATAAATGCAACGTCTTATTTGCAATTCCGTTCGTTAATTTGACACTTTTATTGTTAAATAATTTAACAAACTGAAAGAACAACACTTTAATTAAATATTAACACGAACCACACTAATTAATTCCGCCCAAAACCATTTAAAATTTTTTTTAATGTAGGAGACCAAAAACGCACGTCTAATCGATATGACATTTCGTTGTTCCCCCAATTTCGTGAATCTCTCTACTCATGAATCAAAAATCAAGGGCCAGAAGATCGATAAATTGGATTGGTAGTGCGTGGAAATGGGTCGCAGGTTCTCCTGACGCCACGGACTGGGATCAGATAGTGAAAAGCCGATACCATATAATTGACAATAACAACCAACAATACAAGATTAATAAACTCTTATTCGATACATCCCAGCAAATACTCAGTGAATACAATAGTATTGTTGAACATTTATACGAAAATGGAGACTACCAACTTCAACAAGTATTATTCTATTTATAATTATCAAAGATGAGATAAAGGAAATAGTTCGAGCAGCGCAATTAGCTAAAGGGAAAATTATCAACCCCAACCTACTGGATAAGGGAGAAATTAGCAGAATAATCATAGAGATAGAAACTTTGCCATACTCCAACGAAATAGAGGCAAAGGAATATGAGGATCCAATGATGATAATTAAAAATTCTAGAATCTTATATGTTATATAGATGCCGAAAACAAATAAACAAAAATATAGCCACATCACCATAAGGTCAACAATTAACCATAACAAACAGATTCATCTGGAATTCGAACCATTTTTTATTAAATCAAAATGAACTATACGGAATTACCTAGGAATGCAACGTTTTCCAAGACATCACAATCTGCGAAACAAGTAAACTGAAAGAAGTAAATGAGCACCACTGCATCAATCAACTTATAAGAGGGTTAAACGCCAGATGTGACTACCAATTCAATAGAAACCAAATTATCGAAGCCTTGAACGATAATACCATATTTCTGACCAACTTTAACGGAAGCATTTTTTGTAAGAACTTCAGCAAATATTTAGAGGGGAGTTTTTTGATTCAATACCATAATGAAACGATTAAAATCAACGACTCAACGTTTACAAACAGCGAGGTAAAAACGTTCCAAATTCTACCAACAGTTGTGTAAACAAACATTAGCGAGAAGGGCATCAAAATCGACTCGGGGTACTTACATAGTTTGTACCTAGACAACATTGAACAGCTGTAACAACTCTTCAGTAAACTACAATGAAGCGGCTTTCATCGACTTTGGTATCATATATGACTATCGTGATATACCTAGTCATCATGTTCCTTGTCAGCAGGGCAAGAGAAAGGAGACAAAGAGGAATGCTGTTCATAAAATAACCGACCCACCAGGAAGAGAATTCCAGCAACCAGCAAGGAAGCCAGCCAATTAGATTAAACTTTTGACCTACGGGACGTGGATTTTTAGGGGGGAAGAGTTAAGATAACAACATAATGTGGGAAATGACGAGTCAATATAAAATAGCAGACAAGTTGAGATACAACACTACGTGAGAAACGACGAGTCAACAATAATCGTAGACACACTTATTTGGTGTAGCAATCCTACACCAAGAATGTTGTCGTTATAATTAAGTCTTTTATGTTTAGCTAAGCAGAATTATAGTATAATGACACTGTTATTTCCATAGTTTCTTTAGTCTTTATTTTGTAACAGAAAAGAATTGTAATGATATAATAATAAAATCTTTTTTTTCTAATTCTACGAATAAAACTCATTAACTTACATATAGACAAATGACTGACGAAAACAATATCCTTAGATTTTATTCATTTACCTACACTAAAAGTTAAAAAGAAAACGTGTATAGGTGTCCACTATATTGTTTTGAGTAGGGTACTATGGTAACCGGTATGATAGAGTAACTTTGACACATAAGGTCTTGAATTCAAAACTTGCTTTAAATGGAACGTGAATATATTTAATTTATTTAAAAAAAAAAATTTTAGGTTATTTTGATTTATTAAATTTAAAATCCATCGAATTTTTTGTTGAAATGATGAAATTTCGATTTCAACGAAATGCGCGGGTATAATATAAAGAAAATAGGAACACTTTGAGTACCGTTCAGACAACATCGACGGTGGCGCCATTAGATGTTGGGTGAATTTCTACGGTGCATAGGAACTTACACCAAAATTATTGTGAAAAATAATAGAACTAAAGTGAGTGAGCTGCTTAAAACTGACCTTATAATCACATAGGCAGAGGTACTGTCATAGCCGGTATACCGGTCAAATTTTGGACACAGTATCGTCAAAACTCGCCCTTTAAAAACTATTTAACAGACGATGTTTTTTATATCAAAACTCAAATTGCAGAAATAAAATTCAAATATGTAAGGATGAGTTACTTTATTTTATATTTTTTTTTTTTTTTTTTTTCGTATAGATACACGCCGTTAGATTTTATAAACGATCGGTATTTCCGACCGGTTTTCATAATCCATACCCAGCGTTGCCTTTTTGGTATATAAATACGCTGCCTTATCTATTGAGCAATTAGCCATATAAATAAAAATAAAAAATCTAGATACATAAATCGCGTTTTACAAATTTTCATAGCTTGAACGAACAAACTTTTGTATTTGAAAGTCGAGTGTTGGCAACAAAAGTGTATCTTCCTACATTGTAAACTACAACATAAACAGACTGAACGTTTTTGTCGTCCACAACCACATGTGGCAATGCTTTAAAGTCGTAATATCATATAAAAATGATTTTAAAAGAATGCATGTGTATATAAAATCGGTTTTCGCTGGTGACAAATAATACAAAAAACGAGTTGGTCTATTTCAGGAAAAGTGTTGATTATTTTTTACACACTTACTCTAAAGGTATGGTTATGAATAATATATGGTTAGAGACCAGACATAGAACGGGCCGTTTATCCAAACCAAACAGGTTGCTATTATTAGTTTTCTCATCCGTTTAGCTTGTACTTTACAAATAATTAAGTAATTTATCGTTTAAAATAAAAAATTTCCTTCACAATTAAAAGAGATTATAGAAATACCCACAGCTAAGCTTTTTGATGACTAAAAGTTGGGATTACAATAAGTTTATCTATACTATCTTACTTAACGTTTCTAATTACATCATATAAATCAGACATCAAATCGCTAACATAATTAAATTCCAAATATAAATAACACGTCTATAGTCATAAAGCAAAACTGTGTTATGTATATTCGAGCACATATATAAAAAATTCGCGTACCAACAACAAACACGTCATTTACTCTCATTTGCTTAACATACATAAGTTATGGGCTGTGTCAATGTAATTAGTGTAGGTCACTAACAAATTTTTTGGGTATAAAAGTGAAATGAATTTTGGGTTTTATATCATTCAACAAACATTGTTCGAATAACAATCATTTCATTTTCACTATGGCATTCAAAGTAAGTTGAAGTAAGTTTTAGACTAGGTAGAACGGTAGAACTAACAGTTTTTGATTTAGTTTGTAGCTTTATTTGCTTTCGTCGCTGCTGCCAGCGCTGTTGCAGTTGACTACCATCAACCACAATACTACCACCAACCAGACTACCATCAGGCAGCTGCACCAGCTTTGGTGAAAAAAGTTGTTGTACCAACATACGCAAAACATCAAGAATATGAAGCCCCAGCCAAATACGAATTCAATTATGCCGTGAGTGATGAACATACTGGTGATATCAAGAACCAACAAGAAGCTCGTGATGGTGACAACGTTCATGGCTCATATTCGCTCATCGATGCTGATGGCTTCAAGAGAACAGTAGAATATACAGCTGATGAGCACAATGGTTTCCAAGCTACAGTACACCGTGAACCAATCTCAGGATACAAAGCTCCAGTGGTTCCAGTTCAAAAATACGTAGCAACAGCACCAGTTGTTGCGAAATATGTTGCCGCCCCAGTAGTACATAAAGTAGCCGCTCCAGTAACTAAAGTATTTGCCTCCGCCCCAGCTTACTATAGCGCACCAGCATACAATTACCATCATTAGAACTTTGTTTGTAAATTCTATATGAATGTTGTACATGAATGAACCTGTTCATAAGTGTTATAATATTATATTGTAAATAAATTATTTATTATTTGAAATGAAAATTTACTGTGTTTTTGTAAAGTAGACACTATTAATGTTTGATAAATTTTAGCTAAGAACAATGAAATCAGGATGAGTTAAAATACCGTTACGCTATAGCGAGATGGCTAAATAATCAGGTTTGTTCAGAGGTTGCTCTGTAGTTTTTATTTTGTCTTTTTGATTGACAGTCAATTCAACTGTCGCGATCCTTCCTTGTGCGGTCGGCAAGCCAAATTGAGCATGCACCGCTAGAAGTTGTTTATACATAATTGACCATCCCAACGCTAGTCTATGGTATTGTTGTGAAAGATACCTTAATTCATGACTCTTGCAGGTTGCAGTCCGACAAGAAGTTGTATGGCAAAACTACTGGGGTGAGGTTTTCGTTGTTTACTTTCGTTATTCCGTAGACCGAGTATAATCAGATGTTGTAACTCAAATTATTTAAGATATCAACAAAAAATATTTGTATTGACCATATAATTTTAGTAATAAAAGTTTGACTCGTTTCTGTAACTCTTATCAAAACAAATCTGCGTTGTTATTTTATCATATGGATCACCCTGTTTATATGTAAAATCATTTATTGCATTATGACCGAGTCGCATCTATATAATTGCGTGTAAACAGTCAAACTGGTTTACATAAAGTACGATACGATTTTTCTGGTCAAGCAGATGAAGTAGTTTAAATGAAACTAAAGTATTTAAAATAAATTTGGTAGAATCTTAAAAATATCAAAAGGTTTAAGGTTCCCCCCCAGAACATTCACGAAGTTCTGTGATGTTTGGTAAGAAATTAATTTTTTCTAGTATTCAGTAAATATTTGTTAAATAACTTGGAGACATACGCACATACCGTCGTGCGTATAGATCTCTGAGCAAATTGGTCGCGCTACACATGATTCTGTAAAATCGATAACCTTCGGTTACCCAATTACAAGGACTAGCTTACACATTTCAAACAAATGTATTGCTTGTTTGTATTGAACAATTGAAAATTCTAAGCCCAAACTCTTACAAACCATATTTTACTTTAGAGTTTTGTCTCGTGGCACCGTTGGCAGATTTGTTACGAGATTGTTTTTGAACTTTCTCATAGATCTATGAAATAAGCAATGTTTTGAGAATCGTGCAACTATATTTGATTGAATCACTTAACAGTAAAGAGTTAGGTTCTTTACTGGATATGACGAGACCCTTAGATATGATATATGATCCTACCATTGTCAATTGAATTTAATCAATGCTCAAATCTAGAATTGTTAAGTCAGAATTGCTTTTATAGTCTATTTTCCGGAGGGTAGAGATAAACACGTTAAACGTAAGCTTAATGCAACTTATTTTAATTAAGGACGCCGAACGCCTGAAGCAATAAGAACCTATATAGATAAAATAAATATTAAATTACAAAATCAATCAATCCACCAAACCTTTCCCACTGGCCATACACTATAGTCAAAAATCATTTTAAAATTACTTTCTATTTCAAATATCAGTAATCCAAATAATTTTTAAATGAATTTCAATTAATTTCATTCATAAATCAGCAAAATGAATTTACATATTTTAACACGCATACTACCAAACTTATGTCATACAAATCTTACTCTCATTTGTGCTAGCAAACACGATTTTGGGGGTTTGTAAACATATGTAAGTATAGTGTAGGTCACTAACAAATGATATAATTGTTGCAGCATATCGAAATTTTGTTATGATTTCGGCGTATAAAAGTGAAATGATTTTTGGATTTTATATCATTCAACCAACATTATTCGACTAACAAACATTACATTACCTTATAATGGCATTCAAAGTAAGTGTTAACTGAGATAACAAATTAAATCGAACAATTTTATTAACGGATATTAATTTTAGTTGGTAGCATTGTTCGCTTTCATCGCTGCAGCCAGCGCTGTTGCAGTTGACTACCATCAACCACAATATTATCACCAACCAGAATATCATCAAGCTGCTGCACCAGTTTTAGTTAAGAAAGTTGTTGTACCAACATATGCCAAACAACAAGAATATGAAGCCCCAGCTAAATATGAATTCAACTATGAAGTAAACGATGAACATACCGGAGATGTAAAACACCAACAAGAAGCCCGCGATGGACACAATGTTCATGGATCATACTCGCTCATCGATGCTGATGGTTTCAAACGTACTGTTGAATACACAGCCGACGAACACAATGGATTCCAAGCTACAGTACATCGTGAACCAATTTCTGGATACAAAGCCCCAACTCCAGTACAAAAATACGTAGTTGCTGCCCCAGTACATAAAGTAGTCGCTGCCGCTCCAGCTTACTACAAAGCCGCTCCAGCATACAACTACCACCATTAAATTGTTTATAAATATAATTAAAGAGTTTGCCAATGTCTGCGATTTGTGTAAATGCCATTGTTCTTAGCTATAAATAAATTATTTTGTTAATCTTTGAAAATAGAAATTAATGTTTTGAGTTAGACCCGGTATGCATAGAGGCCGTTCCAACTAAGCCAGGAAAATTAAATATTATGTAATTGCGATCAAATCAATTTGTTTAGTCGTATATTTGTTTTGATTGATTGATGTACTTATTATCAATACAGAATTCGATGTGCATTAATCTAATACAATACGTATCCATTATTGTAGGTATGTATTTATACAAGTAAGTTCAACTATATACATATACATATGTATACTGAAGTGGATATAGTCCGGGCGTGTGTGGGTATGAATCACCGTATTTTAAATGACCGAATTAAGAATCTATCCGCAACATTTTCAAAATTCCGAATACAACTTTAACGGTGGAAGGCGATTGTCCAGTAAAACAGAAAAACCCACCGTATCTCTTGTTCTAAAATATTAGGTTGAGTGGCTGCTACGGCACAGTTAGACCGGTGACGGTCTATTGTGACCTAAAATATTAAATCAATAAATTTATATTACAAGTTCTAGGAGGAAGAGGAAAATTAAGGACACTACTAAAACTAAATTTAGTTTGAATATTTAGAGCTTTATTATATAGTCTGAGCCACTATAGCATAACTCGATGTTAAATTGTTTTCTAAAGATATTATAGTTCGAAATGAGTTCTCACATATAATTAACATACACCTGTCTGTGCACTCACTCGTACTGGTATTTAATATTAAAATTCTGCTTTCAATGTCTGGTAAATTTTGACAAAAATTGGCATTTTTACAACTGTACAATGAGTTATCCAGATTTCTTCGAACTTAGAAGCGGCTACCTTAAAAAAACCATACGTAACACAACGCCGTATTTACTAACTGTAAACCAGGATGCAGAATTACAAGCAGGATCACAAATTTACCAACCTTTTGTATAAAGCGAATCTAATCTATATAGACTTAATAGAACACTGGCTACACTATTCATGTAAAATCGATACCATTCGGTTACGTAATTGCAAGGGCAACCTTACACCTTTCAAACAAATGAATTGCTTGTTTGTATATTGATTGAAAATTAGAGGTTTGTCTCATGACACCGTTGGCAGATTCGTTAGAGACTGTTTTTGAACTTTTCTCGTGTATCTATGTAACAAGCATATAGGTTTTAATTAAAACTAGGCAAAACACATTAAAAAATTAATTAATATGATGTGTTTTCTCCTTTTGCCTTTAGAACCTCGGCGAGGCGTTAGGGCATAGAATTAATTAAATTCCGTAAGAACTCAGCTGGTCTGGCGCCCCACGCCTCGAATATGCCATTCCAATAGTTGATCCTTCCGTCTCTCTAATGTCACAAGGAATTTTTCTTTTTAAATACGCTCATACATTCAAAATTACATTGAGATCAGGGCTGTGAGGCGGCCATCCTAATAAAGATTGATCCTAATCTTTTAATTATGGTATTGAATCATTGAGCCTCTATGAATTGAAACATTATCTTGTTGCAGCATAAAATGATTGACAATTAACCTTAGGCCACGAGACATTAGTATAGTTGTAGGTTAATTGGCTAATATTTTGTGCTGCAACAAGATAATGTTCCACGAGCGAGAAAATAAATGTATCCTTCTATAAAATATTCCTCCAAAACTGCAACGACCGATGTTTCCGGGCAAATTTTAATCTTTTTAATTTATTTGGTTTATGAATAAATGGCTATAAATGGCTTTTTCTGAAAGCTGAATTGTTTAATCTTCTGTTCCTTTAATCTTCTGTATATATCATGTATGGTTGGTTGGTTGATTTGGTGTCTTTTTCTAGAAGAAGCCTTCTGGATATTTGCTGGATTGATTTTCACAGCTCGAGCAATTGTCTTCTCTTACATATGTTGCTCAATTTGAGTCCCTTCCTAAATACCTATTTCTATAAATGGTATTTCTATGGCAACCATATTTTGTAGATAATTCATTAGCAGAAATTCCATTTATGTAATAAGCGAAAATTGCTGCTCTGACTTCAACATTAAATTCAGTATTTATGACTTGTGAAGTTTATACTAAAACTAAATATTTGTGAATGTATTAGTCAAATAATAGTATATTATAAAATACAGTCATCATTTAGGCAAATAATAAAACATTTAAAAAGTAACATTTAATTTACTTCCTTTTATCATAAAAATTTATGAAATAAATAAAGCAAGAGATTCAATATTTACCACAATCTCACTATATCTCACTAAAATTTTCAGGAATGAACTAATACTACAATCTTGCCTAACCGTTTGAGAAGCTAATGGCTTTCACATGGTCAAATTGAAGTTTCACTAAATTTACACTATAGGATTTTCTTAAGAAATTGCGTATCTTAAGATTTTCACTATCTAGCACAAATCTTAATATGATTTTTCGATAGACCTGAACTAACACTACAATCATGCTAAACCGTTTAAAAAGCTAATGGATTCAATGGCATCAATCACAATAAATAATATAAGCAAAGAATTGTAAATACTAGCACTTATCAAACATTTACAAAGTTGCTAAGTGTGATGATCGAACATGCCCCTGTGCCCTGTACTTACGAATATTATGGGTATAACAACCCTTTGCTGTTGAACAAACACATGTCATATTGATATTGTATCTTAACGACATTAATATAAGTTGTTATGATTTTTATCAATACAAAATGTTGATCTTGACAAGGAGCAAGCTGGTTCGAATACTACTTAGTTCCTTATTTTATTAAATGAAAATTACTTAAATTTCTGCCTGTGGTTATAAAGGGTTTTCCAATAAGATGTTTCAATTAGTTATTTAAAAAAACGAGTATTTTTTAAGAGAAATCAATGAATGTTTGAAAATGATATCAGACAAATGGCCGCCACGGCTACGCTTGCAGCACCATATCCTTTTCATGTAATTTCCCATGACCAATTCGCACATTTGCGGCTGTATGTCCTCGATAACTTCACGAATTCCATCTTTAAGGCCTTGAATAGAATGTGGAACATTGGCATAACCTTATCTTTCACGTGGCTCCAAAGAAAAAAGGCTAAAGATATTAAATCACAAGATCTCAGGAAACTTTTCTTGTAAAATTTCGATTGTTTCATTGTTTGTGTGGCACGTAGCACCGTCTTGCTGAAAATAAACGTCATCCACATCAATATCTTCCAATTCCGGGCATAAAAAATCATTAATCATAGCAGGGAATCAAATTCATAACAGTTGCACCAGCCTCATTTTCGAAAAAGTCAGGTCCAATCACACCGCCAGCCTAAAAACCGCACCAAACTGTGACACGTTGAGGATGGAGAGGCTTTTCAACAATCATTCTTGGGTTTTCTAAGCCCCAAATGCGACAATTCTGCTTGTTAACGAAGCCTCCGAGGTGAAAATGGGGCTCACCACTGAAGATGGTTTTTCGATGAAAATCAGGATAATTTTGATGAATTTGAAGTACCCAATCAGCGAAGATACGACGTTTATGGTGATCGACCGGTTTGAGTTCTTGTGTTAACTGAACTTTAAAAGCCTTAAGACCTAAGTCTTTATGCAAAATACGGTGTAATGTCGTTTGTGGAATGTCTAATTCCAAAGATCGACGTGGAATCGACAAACTTGGGTTTTCTTCAAAACTACGGGCTACAGCAGCAATATTCTCAGTTGTTCTTGAGCAACGCACATGGTGTCAATTCTTCACATCACTAACTTGGCCCAACAGCTCAAATTGTTCCACCAGCTTCACTATTGGCGGCCGAGATGGTGCTTCACGACGACCAAAAGTGCTTTAGTTTTGCGAACTGTGACTGCAAAATTTTCTCCATTTTTGTGAATTTTAACAATTTCAATCGTGTATCGTACCAATTTTAGTAATGGCGTACTTTTTATTTGTCATTTGTTATTTTTATGTTTCAAATGTCAAAAGATGACAGCTTCAAAATTGACAGCTGCCCAAATAACAGGCTATACAAAATGAAACATCTTATTGGAAAACCCTTTACTTATTTTTGGTTATCATTTTGTTATGTAGAATTTTCCAGTAGTGGGCCCAAACAGTTCGCGCACGTATATAAATAGCGTTTTCAAAAACAAAATCCTAAAAAAAGCTAATTGTCGGAAATGCTTGAAATGATCCCAACAGATGCCAAATCGATTCACTTATTTGTATAAAAACTGATTGTATCATTAAAACAACGAAACGTTAAAAAATACCAAAACTGTAGGTGGGCTCAAATACTTGTGACGCAGTGTATATATACATAGAAAATCGGAAACGATTAAACCTACCTATGTACATCTAATTAATAATCTATTTATTTGGTTAGAAAATTAAATGAAAAAATTGTATGTTTATGAGTCAAAACGAAACGTGTTTTACATCAGTGCCAAGTTCATAAACAACGTTTACAACAAAACAATAAAATGCATGTTCTGTAATAATAATTATAATTTATAATGTGGAAAGTGAATAATTAACATAAGTAAATAAAATGTACATACATCGAATGCCGTGAGGAGCTATAATTTTGGAAGGGAATATTTATAAAACATTAATTAGACATAACATTGATTTAAAGCTATTTATCACAAGATAAATCACTCATATTACCAATAAATTGACAAATATTATATGGCGACACTAAACAAACGTTCATTCGATTTATAGATAATGGAGGTTTTCGTAAAACCCTTCTAACACGACTTTCGTGTACACGGTTCAATATTAAGATAAAATCTAAATACAAACGTTAAATTGCTTTCATTCATAAACATTAAAATCAATACATAAAATATGTTTGGGTCTTTTGATTTGTGAAAGGTACGCGCTACCACTTTTTCTTGTTAAACATGATTTTGCGGTATGTGCCGCGCGCGTTCATATACATATATTTATATACACATATACATATTGTTTAGAATAAACATTTTTTATGTTGGAACCATAATTTTGGGATATATAAAGTAACGCGATTTTATAAAATTTATATCAGTTCAACAACGTTTATCGTTTGATACGAAACCGAGTAATATAAAATAATTAAAAATGGCATTTAAATTAGTTGCTGTATTTGCCTTCCTAGCTGTTGCTGCCGCTGTACCACTTGACTACCAACACGGGTACAAACCAGCTCCAGTTTTGGTCAAAAAAGTAATTGTACCAACATATGCCAAACATCAAGAATATGAAGCCCCAGCCAAATACGAATTCAATTATGCAGTAAGTGATGAACATACTGGTGATATTAAAAATCAACAAGAATCTCGTGATGGAGACAACGTACATGGATCATACTCACTTATCGATGCCGATGGTTTCAAACGGACTGTTGAATATACTGCCGATGAACATAATGGATTCCAAGCTACAGTACACCGCGAACCAATCTCAGGTTACAAAGCCCCAGTTGTTCCAGTACAAAAGTACATTGCTGCTCCAGTAATACATAAAGTTGCAGTTCCAGTAGCTAAAATTGTTGCCCCCGCCCCAGCTTATTACACTGCCCCAGCATACAACTATCATCATTAAGATATTTTATTTGATATTTATGCATGCATTAATGGATGACCTGTTATTAGATATACTAGAATATATTGTAAATAAATTATTTATTATATTAGAACTTGAAATTTAAAATTGTGTAAATGACAATGTCCAATAGTACTCACCCGCAGCCGCAGTATATTTTAAGGCATTATTCATTAAATTGGATTGTTATTGTAATTTTTCTCACCACTATTATTTTATAATTTATCTCCTTAAAAGACATTAAGTAATTTTTTTGTCCTTCTTCTTCATATTGAGGAGTATTTTTGATTAAAAATATAGAATATACAATTTTTGTGTCTGATTCCCCATTTACCGCCTAGCCTTGAAGAATTCTATTAAATTCAATTTTAAATTATTCCTTTCAAATCCATAACAGAAAATAATTTTATTCTTGTGCAGTAAATACTATTGTATCGATAAATATCATTAGCATATTTTAGAAGATCCGAACTCTACAATGAATACTACGAGCTAATTTACTATGGGTATGGTTGACGCTTCGTAAGAATCAAAAATTGCACGTCAACCGATTTTCACTGATTCAAGTAGCAAGGACCATAAGTTAGTCAAGCCAACGACGATTAGTTAAAACTCATAAGAACTGGTATAAGAACTGCTTTCAAAACAATAATCCAATTTGTAGCTAATTGCAAATTTATGGTGTAAATATTTCCGGCAGGCCTACGACTCGATCAATCGAGAGATTTTGTGGTCTGCCCTGGAATACCTAGGAATGCCAACAAAATTGGTACGACTGTGTAGGATGACAGTGACGCAGTCTCAATGCTGTGTTAAAGTTGAGAACAGGCTATCGACAATTTTTGCAGTTAACTCGGGTGTTCGGCAGGGAGATGCTCTGTCCCCGATACTCTTTAATCTCATGTTGGAGTACATCTTTCGTAAAACTGAAACACCTCAGCGCAACATCTTATATCGCCAGTCCAATCAAGTGCTTGCATATGCAGATGACATATGCGTGATTGGACTGAATAGCAACGGAGTGCAAGAAATACTTGATCCGCTTGTAGAGTTTTCAGCTTCTGTTGGACTCCAGATCAATGAGTCCAAAACGAAATACCTGATCTCTGGTTTTAGAGACAATGGCACACCAGATTTTAGTAGTGGCCACCACACGTTTGAGGGAGTGAGGAGGTTCAAATATTTGGGCTCTCTTATCACTCGCGATAACAGTGTGGGTGAGGATATTAAAGTGCGGCTGGCAGCTGGCAGTCGTTCTTTATATCCTCTAAGGCCACTGCTAAAATCTAAACACTTATCAAGTGCCGTGAAGCTGAAGCTTTACAAAGCGTTGATCAGACCCGTTGTTATGTTTGGATGTGAAAGTTGGGCGCTGACGGATGAGTACGAGAGATGGCTCCTTACATTTGAGAGAAGAATCATGCGTGTGATTTACGGCCCTAAACGCGAAATAGATGGTACATACCGAGCTCTGTACAATTTCGAGATCAGAGATCTGATGAAGATCCCCGATATTGTACATGAAGTTAGATCTCAGCGAGTACGCTGGCTCGGTCACGTTCTGCGTGCTGATCCGGAACGAATTGTGCAGCGATCTCTGAAAGGAGAGCCACCATATGGTAGGCGCAGAGGTCGTTGCAGGCGACGATGGCTCCACGATGTAGAGAACGACTTGGCCTCTTCAGATTGTCTAAGACAGTATGAAGACCAAGCTCAGGATCGAAACCGTTGGAGCCAGATTGTTGATTCAGTAAGGGGCCAGTAATGGCCTTTAACACTGTTATTATTATTATTATGGTGTAAATATTACTTCTTTCAGGCGTCTGCGCTATCATAATAAATATGTCATGCTGCAATCAAGTTGATTGTAAAATTATTCAAAAACCTTTCTAAGTCATTGCGATTGTGACCGGACAATGCCATCAATCAGAACAGAAGATATTTTAGCCCATTAAACCCATTTGAATTGATGTTGAAGAAAAAAATACTAATTTTTCAGTACGGCAGATGCATCTATTAGAATGGTAAAAGTTTCAGAAGTGTAAAGTATAATCTTATGTCTATGAATCTTCTGGATTATAAATTAAAGTATATTAATTGGCTGTCTAAAAGAGAGTGATTTGCTAATTTAAGAGATTACACTTGTGTAACAATTACGGAGCTTTAATTTTAATTTTAAAAAATTATTTTAATTTGCTTGGTCATCAAACGCCGCAGACAATATTTCTGTATTAATGTAATGTGCGAAAGATGATCGAATGTTTGTATTTATATACTAATGTTATCAGTACAAAAAGTCTCTTTCAAAAAACTAAAAGTATTGCTTGGCTCAAACAACGGTCTACAAATTAGCTGGTAATGTATACATATAAAAGACATAACACACTGCGTGGTTTGGCTTCTAGTAATAATAATCAGTTTTTAAAGGCCATTACTGGCTCCCTTACTGAGTCAACTATTTAGCGCCAACGGTTTCGATCCTGAGCATGGTTTTCATACTGTCTAACACAATCTGAAGAGACCAAGTCATTCTCTACATCGTGGGGCCATCGTCGCCTGCAACGACCTCTGCGCCTACCATATGGTGGCTCTCCTTTCAGAAATCGTTGCACAATTCGTTCCGGATGAGCACGTAGAACGTGACCGAGACAGCGTACTCGCTGCGATCTTATTTCTTGTACAATATCGGGGATCTTCATCAGATCTCTGATCTCGATATTGTACATAGCTCGGTATGTGCCATATCTACTTCGCGTTTTGGACCGAAAATTACACGCATGATTCTTCTCTCAAATGTAAAGAGCCATCTCGTGCTCATCCGTCAGCGCCCAACTTTCATATCCAAACATAACCCCGGGCCTGATCAACGCTTTGTAAAGCTTCAGCTTCACGGCACTTGATAAGTGTTTAGATTTTAGCAGTGGCCTTAGAGGATACAAGGCACGACGGCCAGCTGCCAGCCGCACTTTAATATCCTCACCCACACTGTTATCGTGAGTGATAACAGAACCCAAATATTTGAACCTCCTCACTCCCTCAAACGTGTGGTGGCCACTACTAAAATCTAGCGTCCCATTGTCCCTATAACCAGAGATCAAGTATTTCGTTTTGGACTCATTGATCTGGAGTTCAAATGAAGCTGAAAACTCTACAAGCCGATCAAGTATTTCTTTCACTCCGTTGCTATTCAGTCCAATCACCCATATGTCATCTGCATATGCAAGCACCTGATTGGACTGGCGATATAAGATGTTGCGCTGAGGTGTTTTAATTTTACGAAAGATGTACTCGAACATGAGATTAAAGAGTAACGCGGACAGAGCATCTCCCTGCCGAACACCAGAGTTAATTGCAAAAACTGTCATCCTACACAGTCGTACCAATTTTGTTGGTATTCCTAGGTATTCTAGGGCAGACCAAACTCTCTCGATTGAACGAGTCATAGGCGTGCCGGAAATACAGGAACAACTTATGTACGGGGATGGATGTCTCATAATATTTAGATAGGATCATCCGCAGCGAAAAGACCTGATAAATGACTGATCGAATCGGACGAAATCCTCCTTGATAGTCACCTACCAAGTCCTCCGCTAGAGGAGTGATTCTATCCAAAATAATGTATGATAATAACTTGTATGCTGTGCAAAGGAAAGCTATACCACGATAATTCTCACACTTCAAGCGGTCTTCCTTCTTGAAGATGGCTCATATCGCGGCCACTTTCCATTCGTTAGGCAAAAGTTCGGTTCGCCATACTAATCGAATAAGGTCGAAAAGACAGTTCCACAAAGTATCCCCTCGAAATATCAAGAGCTCCGAATTAATGCAGTCCACCCCAGGTGAATGGTTTCGTTTCAATCTCTGCATGGCCTTAGTGAATTCCTCATGGGATGGCTCCTCAGTGCAAATCTGCGAAATCTGTATTATTGGTGGCTCAAAAACAGTCTGTGACGCATGATGAACATCAAGCAAGTCAGTAAAGTGTCCACTCCATTCGGCAAGTACTGCGTTGACACAGAGGTTTCCATCCCGGTCCCGAATGGCGGTTGATTTAGGCCTAAAAGTATGGTGCAGTCCTTAGTAATTCCTTTTAAAAAATTACGCGAACTGCGCTCATTGCTTAGTTGTTGTTCTTTCAGAACCTCGACCTTCCACCATTCTCGCTTCTTCCGTCATTCTAGACAGTATTAGTATAATTCGACATACTTGTTGGATGTAACTTCTAATCCAATATTCATATGTGGTCCGGATTGGACTTCTCAACAAAAACACAATAATGAATTTATAATTTTCACAGTAATTCAAATTTTATTTATTTATTATTTAAATTATATTATTTGTTGTTTTTAATTAATTAAATTAACTTTATTTATTTTTGTAATAATTTTTATAATTTGTTTTAATTTGTTTTTAATTGTAGTTAACAAAATTAATTCTAATAAATTTTATTTTTACCACCACGTTGTTCCACAAAAGATTTCCATATAAAAAAGATGGACGGCTCTAATTTTTATTTGTCTTGTTGTTGACGTGTTGTTTTGGTTTTGAAAGTTGTATGAGTTGTGTTGTTGTAATGACGTCGCCTTCGTCTTCGTTTTGTGAAGAGGGAACACATGCGCCGGCGACGGTCGAACATTGCACTTTTGTTAAGTGCATGTGAATTTGCATCACCGAACTTTGTTAGTTCGTGGTGATGTTGGTTGGATGGCGATGGTTTTACTATAAATGTTTTATAGTAATGGTTCGGTTATTGGATAGTGTTGGTTGGATAGATTGATATGTGATGGGGTTAGTGAACGCTTAATTCAAATAAGTTGGATTATATTTGAATTTCACTAATTATTTTTTTTGTGGCAGAATCGAATATCGGTGAGTCGAATATTCGAGCTGCTACAGTACCCCCTCTCCAGATGAGAAACCATGGGTTTTGAGACGTTATACGTTGAACCGGACGGTTTTATATCGTTTGCTGGCTGATATTTGATCAGCCGTGTTGAGAATACCGTACGCCGGTTTCAATCTGTCGATTGAGATTGAGTGGTGTTTGTCTTTGATTGAGACAATGAATTGCTTGCGTAAGCGACGTATAACTTTGTATGGCCCATCGTATGGAGATTGTAATCCAGTTCGAACCTTATCAACCCGGACAAACACGTAATCGCAATTGTTGAGCGATTTGGGAACGAATATGTTGCTTTCATTCGTTGGTCTTGTTGCCGTGGGGATAAGATTTTGCATGGTGGTGCGGAGTTGGTCGATGACTGTGTCGGTTGTGGATGGAGACGGTAGAGGATGTTCGACGAAGAACTCACCGGGTAGCTTGATGGTTTGACCGTAAACCATTTCAGCTGGTGAGCACTTCAGATCTTCTTTAACCGTTGCTCGAATACCAAGTAGAACGATTGGTATTTCGGAGCTCCAGTGAATTGTGTTGCCTCGGGCCTTGAGAGCAGCTTTGAGCTGGCGGTGGAAACGTTCGACCATGCCATTGGCTTGCGGATGGTAAGCCGTTGTACGTATACGATGTGAGCCGAGGAGTTTCGTTAACTCCGAGAAAAGCTTCGACTCGAATTGGGTTCCTTGATCAGTTGTGATGTCAAGTGGAACGCCAAATCGTGATACGTAGTTTTGCACGAATGTGGTGGCAATGGTTGCTGCAGACATGTCGCTCATGCAGTACGCTTCTGGCCATCGAGTGAAACGATCGACACAGGTGAGTAAGTATGTGTATCCATTGGATGGAGGAAGTGGTCCTACGACATCCAAATGAATATGTTCAAATCGACCAGGTGGAATTGCGAATTGTCCAAGAGGCGATTTTGTGTGTCGCTGGACTTTCGATTTTTGGCAAGATAAGCATGCTTGTGCCCAATGGGTCACGTCTTTGTTGATGCTTGGCCAAAAGTATCGAGCAGTAATCAATTTACGAGTTGCGCGGACACCAGGATGTGAGATACCGTGTAGTGTGTCGAAGATGGTTCGACGTAGTTGCTCTGCGATGTACGGGCGATTTGCACCCGTAGATGTTTCGCAGTATATTTCGAGGCCAGGTAGTTTGAAAAGCTCCAGTTTCAGTGATGAACTGGCGTGACAAGCAGAACCAGAAAGTAAATTCTGAAGTTCCAAGTCTGCTTTTTGCGCTTGTGCGATCTTGTTGCAGTCGAAGTGAGTCTCGACTGTGGCCGTTTCGTTTGCTGTTGTGCGCGAAAGTGTATCCGCGACAACGTTTTCGGTACCTTGAACATGCTGGATGTCCGTGGTAAATTGACTAATGTAATCCAAGTGGCGTGCTTGCCTTGGATTGCGTTCAGTTTTAGACTGAATTGCTCGAGTGAGAGGCTTGTGGTCGGTGTAAATTGTGAAGTCCCGACCCTCGACAAAATATCTGAAGTGTTTGATTGCTAGATATATTGCGAGTAATTCCCGATCGAATGCAGAGTATTTCTTTTCGGCATCCGAGAGCTTCTTTGAGAAGAATCCCAGGGGCTCCCAACACTTGTCGTTGTACTGTTGCATGACTGCTCCGACAGCAGTGTTTGATGCATCAGTAGTAATGCTGAGCTTTGAGTCGCTCAGTGGATGAGACAAAAGTGTTGTGCGTTCCAATTCAGCCTTGAGTGACGTGAATGCGTGTTGACATTCGTCAGGCCAAGCGAAGTTCTTGGCGGTTTTGGGCTTACGTAGTAGTACTGCCAGGTGGCTGTGAATTGGGTTGAGTATTTCAGCGAGCTTTGGTATAAATCGGTGGTAGTAGTTGACCATGCCGATGAATCGCTGAATACTCTTGATTGAGGTTGGAGCTGGGAATTCTTTAATGGCATTGATTCGGTCTTGTGACGGAAGGATGCCATTAGCGGTAATCTTGTGGCTGAGGAAATCAAGAGTGGGTGCGCCGAAGACGCATTTTGAGGTCTTGATATGAACATCAAACTCGACAAGTCGTTGGAATAGCGTTTCCAGATGGAGTTTGTGTTGTTCCTCAGTTTGAGATGCCACAAGAATGTCGTCTATGTAGACGAAAACGAAGTCGAGATCTCGAACGACTTCGTTCATGAAGCGCTGAAACGTTTGTGCGGCATTGCGTAATCCAAATGGCATTCGGGTGTATTCGAAGAGGCCAAATGGTGTGGTGATTGCCGTTTTGAAAACGTCTTCAGGTGCCACGGGAATGTGGTGATAACCTCTGATGAGATCAAGTTTGGAGAAAACTTTGCAGCCATGCAAGTGCATGGTGAAGTTTTGAATGTGGGGTATCGGGTAGCGATCCGGTATCGTAACCGTGTTTAAACGCCGATAGTCCCCACATGGCCTCCAGTCTTGATCTTTCTTCTTGACCATGTGTAATGGACAAGAGACGGAAGATGTCGATGTTCGACAAATTCCTAATTCCACCATGTGTTGAAATTCTGCTTGTGCAGCTTTGTGACGCACCTGATCTAGTCTGCGTGGTCTCGACACGGGAAGATGGCCTTCTGTGACGATGTGATGTACCACGTTGTGTCGGACTGGCATTTTGTAGTTCGGCTCTGCTGTAAGTAGTGGGTACTTTTTGAGCAGAGTGCCGTAGCCGTTGTCGATGTTAAAATGGATCGGTGTTGGTGTGTTAACACGAACCATTGTGGCGTTTATTGACAGCTTTGTAGCTGGGTCAATCAGCCGTTTGCGTTTGACATCGACAAGAAGTCCGAATTTGCTTAGAAAATCGGCGCCAATGATCGGACGGTTCACTGCAGCTAGAATGAAAGCGTGCGTGAAGGTTCGTTTGAGTCCGATATCCACGTTAAGCAATTTTGTGCCGTACGTGTGGATGATTGAACCATTGGCAGCCGATAAGACTAGATTTGAATTTCGATTAGCTAATGTGTAATTCATTTTGAAATTCATAGCTGGAATAACCGAAAGGTCAGCGCCAGTGTCGACTAAGTAGGTGAGTTTGTTGTGTCTATCGTACACAAACAAACGTGACGTATAGGGTGTGTTTGTGGTCAGGGGAGGCATGTTGCTCTCAACCCGTGACTCTAACAGTTTTTTTGGTGGTCAATGTCCATCTTTACGGCGGCCGCGTACGTCGATGGTTGCGACGTGGTGAAATTGCACGGTGGCGTGCATTTTCTGGCGGCTCTACCAAACTTTGTGTGGAACCAGCATTTACCATGTTGGTAAGTGTTGTTGCTGGGACTGCGGGTTCGATTGCGTGAGGGAGCTCGTCGTCCACGCGAACGGCTTCGACCTCTGAGTAACCCGTCGAGTCTGGACTCGATTCTCGACAGTCTTTGTTCGAGTGTGTTTGGTGCTGTTGCTGAACGGGGAGTTCTGTCTCCACTGCGTTCTCTTGATTGCCGGTATGGACTATTGACTTGGCTGACGCTTTGAGATGTGATGTTTATGACATCATACATCTTGTCCGCTATTTTGGCTAACGTTTGTGTCGTGGAGGATTCGGGCTGTGCTACCAGCGCTATGCGAATCAACTCCGGCATTTTACGTACCCACAAAGATTTAATGATATTTTCGTTAAAATTGTTGTTAGCCAGTGTTTGTATGTGGCGTAAAGCGTCAGATGGTTTTTGGTCGCCTAATTGCTGTCCTGAAAGCAATTGTTCTAGCTGACGTTCGCCCGATGGTGCTAGTCGTTCTAGCAGCGTTTGTTTCAATGTGTTGTATTGGTTGGTTGTAGGCGGATTGAGGAGGAGATCCGAGATCACATCGCACGTTTCTGGTTGCAAGGCTGATAATGTTTGCAGGTACTTTGTTTTATCAGCTGTTATACCTTGCAGTCCGAATTGTATTTCGGCGAGCTGAAACCATGTGTTTGCTCTTTGTGGCCAGAAAGGTTGTATTGTTATTCGCTGATGTGATGCCGCGATCTCTATTTGTGGACTAGCGCCTTGAGGCGTGGTGTCCATTTTTTGTGGTTGATCTTTTTCATCATCCGACATTTTGTACAAACCAATAAAACAATAAAATACAACAATACAATATTTTAAAGCGGAATGGTTACCGTGTAAAAAAAATAATTGACCAAAAAAATGAAAACTTAAGCGGAATGGTTACCGTGTAGTGAATGGTTTGAAGGCCGGGATGCTCCTTCTTTTTTAACGCCCGATGTGAGATACCCCCGAATATGGAGTTCCTTTGCGTCCTACCTTATATTGGGGGGGCTCGTTGAAATTTGTAAATGATAATAAACAAAAAAAAAAATGTAGAGGTGGAAACGAATGCGAATTTGTCAGTGGCTGTATGTCGCCATCGTGGGTTCTCGTGGTTTTTATAAAAACCGATATATTATTCTTTTTATACCACGATGGTGATGCTGGGAGGACGGCAATGAGAATACCACCCAACAGATTTCAAGGAAAAAGTGTGAGTGCGGAACGGGGTGCAAATATATATGTACGACGTATGGTGGTGATAATAAAATTTAAAAAAATTTTACATATGTGTATTGATAAATTGATTCTACGTTACGTTAATTGTGATTAGAAATAATAATAAACAAATGATTCTACGTTAAAAAAAAAAAGAATTGAATTTACGTTAATTATGAATAATACTAATTTGAATTTTGTTTAACAAGAAAAAAATAATTTTGTAAGTAAAGCAAAAAAATAAAATAGAAAAAAAACTTGTTACCGGTTCTTCTGCTGTTGCTGCTGTTTCGTTGCGGTGTGGGTGGTTCGCTACACCGATGCTGTTGTCCCTCGGTGTCCCGCGTTGTCCCTCGGTGCGTGGGGGCCTTGTTCCCTCGCCACGTGCTCCTTTTGTCTGTTGTATCCGCGATGCGTGGGCGTGTTATTTTGGTCTCTGCACACGTTTACGTTTATTTATATACTTTTTGTGTGGTGGTAATTATTATCTGCCTACGTAGCGTAACGTGGTTTTTTTTTTAAAAAAATAGTTTGGCACTTTATTAAAATTGCGATAAAAACCGCTGCCGTGGTCACCAATTTGTTGGATGTAACTTCTAATCCAATATTCATATGTGGTCCGGATTGGACTTCTCAACAAAAACACAATAATGAATTTATAATTTTCACAGTAATTCAAATTTTATTTATTTATTATTTAAATTATATTATTTGTTGTTTTTAATTAATTAAATTAACTTTATTTATTTTTGTAATAATTTTTATAATTTGTTTTAATTTGTTTTTAATTGTAGTTAACAAAATTAATTCTAATAAATTTTATTTTTACCACCACGTTGTTCCACAAAAGATTTCCATATAAAAAAGATGGACGGCTCTAATTTTTATTTGTCTTGTTGTTGACGTGTTGTTTTGGTTTTGAAAGTTGTATGAGTTGTGTTGTTGTAATGACGTCGCCTTCGTCTTCGTTTTGTGAAGAGGGAACACATGCGCCGGCGACGGTCGAACATTGCACTTTTGTTAAGTGCATGTGAATTTGCATCACCGAACTTTGTTAGTTCGTGGTGATGTTGGTTGGATGGCGATGGTTTTACTATAAATGTTTTATAGTAATGGTTCGGTTATTGGATAGTGTTGGTTGGATAGATTGATATGTGATGGGGTTAGTGAACGCTTAATTCAAATAAGTTGGATTATATTTGAATTTCACTAATTATTTTTTTTGTGGCAGAATCGAATATCGGTGAGTCGAATATTCGAGCTGCTACATACTTACTGGATAGATGTAAATTATTTTCATACAAAATCTCGAGAAAGCTATAGTTACAATTCGAGATTGAGCCCTATACATTGCTGGTTATTAAATTAACAAAATGTATTTTTAATATTTATTTAATATTTTTGGAGGCCAGCTTTTCCCTGGCCAGTTTTTTAGGAACAGATACATTTCCAAACACTCCACGATTCAACTTTATGAGATGCATCCGTCATTCCTGTACCTCGATTTTGTTGACTTTTTGTGACTATGAGACTATGAGACTGCCAAATATTTTGTATACGTACACTGTGTAGAGTATAAATATTGTTATTGTGTGTTGGCATTTTTTGTATGTGTATTTGTTTTGAGAGTGTACCATAAGCATCAAAAATTATCGAATCGGTATAAAAAACAAAAATAATACAAACATTTTTGGTGCTTACACTCCGTTTTCTCCTGTGCTGGGATGTTCTATCATCACTTCGATTCGCTTCGATAGACATTTGTGTCTCTTTTTTCACGAACAAAATTGTATTCTATTTCACAATTTATATTGTGGTCATAGCCTACTCGGTTCTATTTCTATAAATTCACTCGATAAAATATCACCAATATTTTTATTTTCGATGGCAAGTGAAAAGAGGAAAAAGAGTTAGTTTGCAAATTTATTCGAACAGGCTGAGATCGCAATAGAAAAAACGTAATTCAAAAAACGCAATGGAGCACAATTTTGTTCGTAAAAAAAGAGACACAAATGTCTAGCGAAGCGAATCGAAGTGATGATAGAACATCCCAGCACTGCTATTGCGACGGAGAATTGACGTTTATGTCAAAAGTATAGTACATAAATTATTATGTTTACTTATTATCCTATTATGATATTTTTGCATCCGAAAGCTTTTGAATTTTTGTCAAAATAAAATACAAACAAATTGAACAGCGCATGCGCCAAAATACACACATACTCACTAATATTACTATTTTCCGGTAATTTTTACTCTCCTAATCTCATAGTCTCAAAAAGATTGAAATGACATGAAATTAACTATAATCTTATCATATGTGCACTAAATAAATAAAACAAATTATGTAATTTTTTAACCCAGTTTTCTAACCCTAAAATCACCCTATAATTTACATATTCGACTACTAAAATTTTTGAATTACCACCATTTTAATAAACAAAAATGAAAACTAAACGAACCTTATTTTCATATAGGAGAGGGTTTATTACTCATTTTTATTATAATTAGTTGTGAAGTTCAGTACATACCTGCGGGAGTGAGTTGAGAAATTTGTGTGAGTAAGAAAATTTTGAACTCGAGTGTGATGGAAAAGGAGGAGCTTATGTCAAAATAGCGTACTTTGATTGGTAGAGAGTGAAGTGTGATTATTTTTTCGACTCACTTCCGCATTTATGTACTGAGCTTGAACAACATTTAATTATGCAAGTTTTGTAGGTTTTTATTGATACTACATATAGAGGTTGATACTTTATAAAGATGTTGTTACCCATCTAATTTTTTTTATTACTATACATGCGTCATACGTGTATATTAATTTTATAAACACTGTTGTTTCAAACACATGCTTAAGTATTATATCAGTAGAAAACGGTTTTGTCAAAAATATATTCCAGTTATACTAATATATATCGTTCGACATATTTTGAAGCCGGCAGATGAATTTAAAAAACACTCGAAGTGGTTTCGAATTCGTTTTACATGGTGTGAATGAAAAAAGATCTGAAAGGCTCACTAGCTGCGATGAATTCGTTTCTGGCCAAATTATCAAGTTACTACATTGAAAATCTTCTTTCACCACAGCCGACTACTGACACTGTTATTGATGGACCAATTAAAACCAACATATGGCATACTCTATTCTACTGATCAAATATCAAATATCGAATCGATCTTCTCGCATTTCATCTCCTACTTCAAACTATAGAATTGAAAAAAATTTCAGATATTGTTCGAATAATGTTATATTATTGTTAAATTCATAAGAGTTACTGAAACAGAAATTTTAAAAAATTAATAAAGCAGTTGGATAAAAAAAATTACAATTAAACTATGCATTACGATATGCTGATTGCTGACTCATAGAATCAATTATATTCAGTCAATTTATGAACGGCGGTTATTTCTTTATCAAGTTGTTAGTTTTGAAAATCTCTAGTAAATTCACCATCCATATGAGAGGTTCCCTTTGTTGGTCCAAGCACACAGAAAAATTAGATTAATAAAACTTGTATTTATAATACATATGCGAACTGAAAGGACAGTAGCAAGCAATTCGATTTTACAGTTCATTGCCATTCAATTAATCATTCAGTATGTGTTTTATTTATGTATAAAGACGTATTCACACATTTTTTGCAAATTCAATTACTCTCCATGAAATTTAGGCCTAATGAAAATGAATCATAGTTTATGTGTTCTATTTGTAAAATATAAAAGAACTTTCATTCATAATTCAAAAAATTTAATTCGTTGATTTTACTATCGCTGGTTAAATTGCTTATGTTTGTAAAAAAACAATATAATTGTGGCAACGAAGCAAAAACAATATAATTGTGGCATCGAAATATTTTTTGATAAGTTTACTTTAAACTAGTGTTGATTTTAGCGAAGTTCTTTCATCTTAGTAAGTTTCTACATAAGCAAAGATGAATTCAACTACGAAATTAATTATGCCATCGCAGATGTTTCCAAGCAAATTATCATAAAATATACAGCCGATGAACAAACTACAGTAAATCGAAAACAAATCTAAGAATATTATTCTCCAGTTGTTTCAATTCAAAGATATGATGCTGCCCCTAAAAAAAGTACGGACAGTAACTATGAGATTAAATTGTCTTGCATTTTTTGTTCAAGTGTTAGTTGTTTTAAGATAACCAATCGTCGTTGCCAAATTTCGAAACAATTTTGGCTCTTTAACATTCTTTTCTTCTACCGCATCCTCCACTAACCGGGCTATGGTGGGCTTTTTTTGTGTTTCTGCCAGATAGGAAAACTTTTTTGAACCAGTTTGCTACTTTCTTAGCGTAAAGCGTATTAAAATTAAATCTGAATAATAATCAAAAAAAAACCTTCGACTTATAATCATTTGAATTTGAAATTACCACATAAATATAAGTCCTATATACAATATTTTTAACAATATTATATATATATATATATATATATATATATATATATATATATATATATATATATATATATATATATATATATATATATATATATATAATATATATATATATATATATATATATATATATATATATATATATATATATATAAATATATATATATATATATATATATATAGGGTGTCCGCCGGGAAGGTATACTACTTTATTTTGCCGCCATTTTGGTAAACGTTAGTCTTGACAGTTCATATTTGGCAGTCGTGAAGTAGACACGTGGCAAATTTATTATGGAAATATTTTCGATAAACCAACGTGTTTTAATCGTTAAACCATTTTATCAAAATCAATCATCGATTACTGTGACGATGAGAAAGTTACGTGAAATTTTTGGGAGAAACAACGTGCCAACAAAACGCACTATTTATCGTGTAGTGAATGATTTCGAAGAAAGAGTTTCTGTAGGTGATAGGCCCAAGCATGGGCCACAACGTACTGCAATATCGGCTGAAAACATTACTGCTGCTCAAGAAAGTGTTGAAAACAATCCATCAACCTCAATTCGACACCGTGCTCAGGAGCTTGGTCTTCAAAGAACAAGTTTGGCCACAATTTTGCACAAGGATTTGCATTTGTTTCCATTTAAGATTCAGTTGACATAAGAGCTTCGCCACAAGTCCATTTACGCCGCCATACATATGCCAATAGGATGTTACAGCTCGCCCATGACAACCCCGATTTTCATGAAAAAATCATAATGAGTGACGAGGCACATTTTCATTTGAATGGATATGTGAATAAACAGAATAGTCGGTTCTGGGCAATGGAAAACCCTCAAATTGTTCATCAGTCACCTTTACATTCATTAAAAGTGACAGTCTGGTGTGCAATTTGGTCAGGAGGAATCATTCGACCTTACATCTTTCAAAATGAAAACGGCGTAACGGTATTAACATGTATGATTAACATGTGGTATCAACAAGACGGTGCCACATCGCATACAGCCAGGATTACAATAGAATTACTGCGAGACCTCTTTCCACAACAAGTTATTTCAAAAAATGGTGATGTTGATTGGCCTCCACGGTCGCCTGATTTGACTGCTCCGGATTTCTTTTTGTGGGGATATCTGAAAAGCAAGGCTTATGCAAACAAACCAGAAACGCTTGAGCAACTCAAACAAAATATTCGTGATGAAATTAATGAAATACCGCGTGAAATGTGTGAGAATAGAATGAAAAATGTGCTTAAAAGGGCTCGCATTTGTGAGGCTAACAGAGGCGGACATTTATCTGATATTGTATTCCATACATAATTGCCGACATTAAATAAAACATTTTTCAATATAAGATCCATTCTCTTTCATTTAATCATTTAATCAAAAATTATAATCAAACAAAGTAGTATACCTTCCCGGCGGACACCCTATATATATATATATATATATATATATATATATATATATATATATATATATATATATATATATATATATATATAGTTGAATCCCATAAGAGGGAATCCACTCTTTAAACAGCTTCGATGTGTGTTTCGGGTCGTTATCGTGTTGAAACACCCATCGAAGGGGCATTTCAAATTCCGCATAAGGTCCATCTGTGTTCCAAAAATATTTTTATAGATGAATCGAGCAGTGATCAGTTATCTTTCAGTTATCTCGTAAAATGAGCTGAGACCTTGAGCCGAAAAACACGTTTACACCATTGAAAATAATTATAATATCACTATAGAAAATAATTTGACGAGTTTTTATCCTTGCAAGAAACCAGTTCCTACCAAGAGGCACGTCCTAAAACGGTTTGTAGACATTTGACTCCATTGTAACACATTTATCTTATTTTTAATTTATCTTCAGTGGGTTCTTTACATTACTTTGACCGCTGGATGTCTATATTGTTTTCTTGTTTGTTCAAGTCGTTGGGCTCGCTTCGTCAATCATTTTTATGGTCAATATTACCGTAATCATCCTGCTTATAGCATACCAACCATTCTCCTCCGCCACCATCTTCGAGATAATAGTTCGTGGTGTCATCTCTCCTACAGTATCGCTACACTTCTTTCTCGTTTCTTCCCACCTTGCACAGTACAGTATCGTATGCTCTGTTGTGTCGTCCTCTTCACAATATGCGCAGTTAGGAGTATCCTTTGAAAGCACGATTAGCGCGGCATCTTGATCTAAGTCGGCCAACCAGTTTCCTCTGCGATGCGTATTATAATTTGCATCACTCGCATACTGTGGTTTGCTCTCCTGTTTGTTTTATTGTATCTACAGGCGAGCTCTCTGCCTCCATGTTCAGTCTCTCCATAAACGGCTTGCGTTGTATTTGGCAAAAAATCGAATGAAACCGTGTCATGGATGGATTTTAAACAAACATTAAAGGTTTAGTTACCAACAAAATATTTATAATCAATAATTTAGCGTTGGTATTTTTCGTGTTTTCATTCATTCCGTCCACGATATTTGCGCCAAAATATTTAGCAGTTCAGTTCAAAATATCGCAAGCACAATCAAAGTATGTGTATCCGCTTATATGCATACATATATCGATTTGTAATCATTGATTTTATAAGAATATATAGTTTCTTTACAGGTTTTGTGTCCCTGATAATCGCGGCGTTTGACAAGTTTCCTATCGTGTTTTGCCATTTTGTGTTACGCTTTTATTGGTTGGGACGAAAACGAGCGCTCATTATCGCAGATAAAAAATTACAGGTCTGCTTATATCAAATAAGCAATTATATATATACTCAATCATTAAATGTGTCAAATTTCAGCTGTGATACAACCACATGTGGTTATGATTTTGTGCCCTATTCCCCGATTTGTGCCGGAATCGATAATAATGTGACATTTATTTCACCGTGTCATGCCGGATGCACTAGCGAAATTATAGACGTGAATGGAACCAAATGGTACAGTGAGTGTTCGTGTGTAACATCGATGATGTACGATTCAAAAAACGCTAGCCCTGCCTGGTTCATGCCCGATCGATTGTACAACCGGCCTATATATCTTTATTGTAATTTTGGCATTGCAAAAATTTTTAAACGGAACCTCAGGTTCAACCAATTTTTTGATTAGTTTACGAGCGATAGATCCGCGTGACAAAGCCGTCTCAATCGGTATTACCAACTTAATGATTAGTATTAGGGCTTTCATTCCGGGGCCATTACTATTTGGTCATATGTTCGATTCAGCGGGCGAAGTATGGGGTAAAACGTGTTCGGGCAAAGGAAATTGTTGGCTCTACGAAACGAAAGAGTTGAGGAGAAATATTTTTTTTTTGGCAGCCGGTATACGGGCATGCACTTTGATTTTTGATATCATTGTGTGGTATATGATTAAAAATGTTAATATATTTAATGAGGAGGAGAAGAATCCAGAAGAAAATAAAAATGTTGGTTGAATGGTTTGAATATCGACTAAGTAATTTTTATAATATGGGAATTTTCAAACAAGATAAATTCGCACGATTTATTTAACACATTAAAACGATAAATATTTTAAAATTCTAAATCACAAAAAAGCTACAAACTACTTTTTAAAAAATGTTTCAATCTCATAACCATGTATTATCGAACGTTTCGTATAAAATGGTCTCTCACTCGTATTTGTAATATCTTCTGATCTTCCATTAATAATTCGGCCCTCCTTTATAATGTTAATATGTATGTAGTACTTATAGTTACGATCAATTCGGACCGAGTCACCTAAACTAATATATTTCCGACACTGTTGATCTTTAAAATAGAAGCACATTGGAAAGCTCAAATCATCCGGCGGCTCTTGCCGTAACGTCACGCTCCATATCGGATAATAACTGATGATCTGGAATGCAATCAGCTTGGTACCGATTGGTGAAATATAAGTGGATATTTCATCTTGATCTAAATAACACCGTGCCATCCACTTACAATCTTCACTTTTCGTATATCGCTTGCGGTGCGGCTAATTCTGTTGTGAGGTGTATGATACAATGAATAATCAAATCTAGACGAATAATAAAATTCAGTCGATTCTAGCATTCGATCGCCAGTTTTCATGCATTCACGAAACTCAAACTCGAGCATCACTGGAAATCGTACGAAAAATTTCAGATGATCGAATATTTTACGTCGCTCACTCTCCGCAATTTGATTTTCCTTCGTATATGCAATCAACCATTTAGCGAAATGGTTAAAAATATCAAATTCCCGTAATGGTTTCTCTTTTCGACCATTACAACACCATTTTAGATTCTCGATCGCGCTTGGTGACACTTTCAAAAACACATTCGATTCAAACAATTCAACTGCGTACGGTGCAACACAATCTTGAATCCAGGTATTTCAATTTCATGAGTCGCAACCCAAAGATGAATATGTACGATACGTACATATTCATCTTTGGGTTGCAACTCATGAAATTGAAATAATCGTAATCGGTCGACCGTGGTAAGTGGTCGCGTTGTAATATTTGCAATTATTAAATTTTCTAATGTTACGACTTCATAGGGATCTATACCCGAACACGATGTTAGAATGGTAATTGGGGACTTTAGTGCTAGAGGTGGCAGAAATCAGGCTGACTTGTGGGAAAACAGAAATCCGTTCTCCCGACACGAAACTGCGGCCGATAATGGTGAGAGAATGATGTACTTTACAATTGCTCATGATCTTAGAGTAGCAAGCACATTTTTCCCTCACAAACAGATACATTTGGAAACATGGATCCATCCTCGCAAAATATCCCGCAGCCAAATTGACCACGTGTTAATTTGAAAAGGGCGAGCTCGGGTTGTGCAGGATGTGAGAACTTATCGGTCAGCAACCAAATACGTAGGCAGCGATCATTATTTGGTCGCTGTAAAGCTACGGTGGTTTACGGTAAGTTTTCGTACAGGTTCGGGAACACAGCGAAACGGATGGAACGTTTCGACTGTGAACGTCTGATAAATGAAGATCTAAAGAAACGATATCAGGAGCTTGTCAGATGACGAGTGTCGTCTTGCAGTTGAGCAACAAAATATAGCCCATAGTGAAGAGCAACAACGTCTCACAATCGCAAGGAAAAACAAGGCTACTCTTACTAAGAGGGCAGCTAAGCGGATTTGTAGACGGAAAAAGCGAGAATGGTGGAAGGCCGAGGTTCTGAAAGTACAACAACTCAGCAATAAGCGCAGTTCACGTAATTTATTTAAAGGAATTACTGGATTGCACCATAGTTTCAAGCCTGCGTCAACTCCGGGATGGAAACCTCTGTGTTAACATCGACGCAGTACTCGACGCATGGCACGGACACTTTACCGACCTACTTGGTGTTCATCATGCGTCACAGACTGTAATTGATTCACCTCAAATACAGATTGGGGAGAATCCATCCCATGAGGAATTCACTGGGGCCATGCAGAGACTAAAACGAAACCGCTCACCTGGAGTG
The DNA here is from genome assembly GCA_951394425.1 of Tipula unca. Taxonomy (NCBI): domain Eukaryota; kingdom Metazoa; phylum Arthropoda; class Insecta; order Diptera; family Tipulidae; genus Tipula; species Tipula unca. Next base: position 113,367,493 of record OX596381.1, read on the forward strand.
GACTGCATTCGGAGCTCTTGATATTCGGAGGGGATACTTTATGGAACTGTCTTTTCGACCTTATTCGATTAGTATGCCGAACCGAAGTAATGCCTGACGAATGGAAAGTGGCCGCGATTTGCCCCATCTTCAAGAAGGCACACCGCATGAAGTGTGAGAATTATCGCGGTATAGCTCTGATTTGCACAGCATATAAGTTACTGTTCTACAGTATATTGGATAGAATCCTCCCTCTGGCGGAGGGCCTGGTTGGGACTATCAAAGAGGATTTCGTCCGAATCGATCAGTCATTTATCAGGTCTCTTCGCTGCGGATAATTCTATCTAAATATTATGAGACTTCAATCCAAGTACATCAGGTGTTCCTGGATTTCCGGCAGGCCTATGACTCGATCAATCGAGAGAGTTTGTGGTCTGCGCTGGAGTATCTAGGTATGCCAACAAAAATTGTACGGTTGTGTAGAATGACAGTGACGCAGTCTCAATGCTGTGTTAAAGTTGAGAACAGGCTATCAAGAATTTTTGCAGTTAGTGTTCGGCGGAGAGATGCTCTGTCCCCGATACTATTCAATCTCATGTTGGAGTACATCTTATATCACCAGTGCAATCAGGTGCTTGCATATGCAGATGACATCTGCGGATTGGACTGAATAGCAACGAAGAAAATACTTGATCGGCTTGTAGAGTTTTCAGCTTCTGTTCAACTCCAGATTAATGAGTCCAAAACAAAATACATGATTTCAGGTTATAGGGACAATGGCACACCAGATTTTAGTAGTGCCCACTACACGTTTGAAGGAGTGAGGAGGTTCAAATATTTGGGCTCTCTTATCACTCACGTAACAGTGTGAGTGAGGATATTAAAGTGCGACTGGCAGGTGGCAGCCGGGCTTTGTATCCTCTAAGGCCACTGCTAAAATCTAAACACCTAACAAGTGCCGTAAAGCTGAAACTTTACAAAGCATTGATCAGGCCCGTTGTTATGTTTGGATGTGAAAGTTGGGCACTGACGGATGAGTGCGAGAGATGGCTCTTTACATTTGAGAGAAGAGTCATGCGTGTATTTTACGACCCAAAACGCGAAATAGATGGCACATACCGAGCTCTGTATAATTTCGAGATGAAGTTCCCCGATATTGTGCATGAAATAAGATCTCAGCGAATACGCTGGCTCGGTCACGTTCTGCGTGCTGTTCCGGAACGAATTGTGCAGCGATCTATGAAAGGAGAGCCACCATATGGTAGGCGCAGAGGTCGTTGCAGGCGACGATGGCTCCATGGTGGAGAGAATGACTTAGCTTCTTCAGATTATCTAGGACAGTATGAAGACCAAGCCCAGGATCGAAACCGTTGGAGTCAGATTATTGACGCAATAAGGGGCCAGTAATGGCCTTTAAAGACTGTATTATTATTATTATTATTAGAGGTTGGTTCACGAGGTCGGATATTTACCCTAGCCATTTCTGTTATTATTTTAAACTCAACTATAATAATTTGACGTTTATTCGCTGATTGGTTGGATATATATTTTTTCAATATTTTACTTTATACATTTGAAAATGCATTGCCACAAATTACTATTTCGTTACCTCGTAGCGAAATAAGGAAAAGGGATAGAGTCCAAAATTATTCTAATAGGATGAGATAGCAATAGAAAAAATTCAAAATTGAATACACGAAATAGCGTAAAATTTAAAAAGAGAACATAAACAAAGATCGAAAGAAAAAAATGTGATGTTAACAACTACCTGTGACATATTGTAAGTTGTCAACATGTTCCAAAAACAGCTGCATAATTTGTTGGCAACCATAATTATGCACAAATACGTAGCAAAACATAACCAAAATAAAATAGAATCGTGCTAGAAGAACTGTGATAGTCAAGGTGTTCCATTTATAATCTAAAATCCAAAGTTTACTTTGAAATTGAAATGAAATTAATTTGCGATTTATTCAAACAAAATCAAGCAGATTTTATTGAAATACCCATTTTTAAGTGCGTTTTTGTATTCAATAATTTTCGAATATGTACTACATTATGACTCGCGGTCTCTAATAGTGGATCCCTAATAGTAGATCCAGCGGATGTGTCTCTAATAGTAGATCCAGAGATTCTTCACCACTCGTAGTCCATGATCCATCCGGTCATTGTAGATAGCTCGAGATGGAAGAGCTAAAGGATAGTACCTTACGTAGCTTAGTTTCCTCTTAGGACTACCACAGTAGAGCCTCCAAGCTCTTGTTTTGGCAATCATAATACGAAAAAATTATTAATTATGATTAATTCATATTTATATATTCTAAGGACTACTTTATAGCGGCCCCAATCCGCAGCAGCGTTTCTTTTCTTAGCATTTTTAAAGTGTCGTTTATTTAAAGAGTCTCTTACAATTCACGTGGGTACTTGCCTAAAGATCTACTAAAAGGAAATGCATCAAGAATAGCTTTGTTAAAAGCATCGGATAGCTCGTCTACTAATTCATGAAGCTCATGTGTTGATGCAGGTGGTTAGAAAAGGAATGAATTGGAATTCCATTTCAGGAACTGGAATTCCATTTCAGTACACCATCGCTAATGAAGTCTGAGTCAAGCATGATGTCTGGCACTTCTTGTCTGTTTTTAGTCATAAATGTTGGCTTGCGCCTAATATTACATATGTTAGTACATACTTACAATGAAATCAAGGAGTATCTCACCTCGTCCATTTATGTCTATACTTCCTCAAATTGTGTGATGTTCATTTTCACACCGACTCCTCGTTTAACAAAACTATGTTAATGAATAAACTCAGTTTTAGAAGATTAAATACCGTTTTTCTCCTGTGTTGGGCGATATTTATATAAAATTTTAAATATCTAAAAATGGTGTATGTTTTTTCACCTCAGTTGTTTAAACTCTAGTTGTCGCTTTACAAGTACATTTAAGTCCGGAGTGTAATTTGAACATGAATAAAGCAATTATACATTTTGATCGCTAATAAATAGCGTGGAAACGCTATCAAATCTGATATAGATTAATTGAATTATAGCCGTTATTTTAGTGCCCGAAGTTTTAAGTCTACTCCACCATAATAAGAAATCGCAAACCTACACCATTATTCCTCCACATATATTATGATAGCGGTTCTAAAACAATCAGAGCTTTCCTTTAAGTCATGAAAGTAAATCTAGAACCCATCAGGGCCATCCAGATTAAACTTTAACGCGTTCGTTATAGCATTTACTACACTTGTGTTGTTTCCTTAAATAATTTTGACCACTGTTTAGCTACGACTTAATTGTTGTGCTATATAACTACACGAACCTGCCACAGGGAATTTGTCATACCAATTTTGCAGTTTGAAAATTTTATAATCGATAATTTGCAGTTTTCTTTACCCTTCACTGTAATAATTCTACCAAGCGATCGTACTACCACCTATTAATTGATACCTTAAGCTGCAATAATAATAAAGATTAAAGTACGAGAATCTACATATATGAACATTCAGCTGTCAATCTGTCATAATATTTATGTAATTTTTGAAATCACCAAATTTACTCCAATATATGATTAATGTTGATTGTATTGTAGTTTTATGGTCATTAACTAAGTAATAACTGATGTCAGCTACTTCTAAAATATTTCTTCTTGTTTCCTGTTCAATTTCATTTGGAATTATAGGTTATGTTCACTATAAACAGAAAGATGATCGGTGAGTTATATATTATATTCAAATGGTTTAGTTATTTATTACTTACATTTCACAGGGATAAGCTACATGAAGGAGTTATAAAAGATGTTGAACGACAAAAACAACGTAAAATCGAAAATGTATACACGCTCCAGAAACAAATAGATTTAACAAAGCAGTTAAAAAAAGACATGGAAATGCTGGACAAATGAAATTCATGTATTTGGAAATTAGTATTTTTATAAAATTACTTAATCATAAAAAATATATAGATTCAACTTAATATAAGTAATCAAACAAGTTTAATAAAGTATAATTATTTAGTTCCTGTCGAGCCGAAACCTCCATCTCCACGCTCGGTTTCGCTTAAACTCTTAACCTCTTCTAATTGTGGATAGTAAATGCGCTCGCAAATTAATTGAGCTATACGATCACCTTTTTGTACGGGAAAATCAATATCAGAGTGATTGAAAAGTACAACCCCTAAATTTCCACGATAGTCTTCGTCCACAACCCCAGCACCCACATCGATGAAATTTTTAGCCGCCAATCCTGAACGTGGTGCGATACGACCGTAACATCCTTCTGGTAATTCAATTTGAATGTCGGTTAAGCACACCTGTTTTCCTCTTGATGGGACCGTGTACTCGTAGGCACTGTAATTTGTAGTAGTTAAAAAAGTAGTTAACACGAAGATAATTGTAATACCTACCTCTTTAAATCATATCCAGCCGCTTTCACCGAACCTTTTGATGGTGGAAATGCATGTTCTGTAAGCTTGGCGTACCGTAAAATTACTTTGGAATCGCTAGGCATTTTCTTAAAGTTTTTTGGAGACACTGTGGAATTTTTTTATTATTAATTTACTACGGACACTCAAATTATTATTATTGATCAAACAATTCGTAATACGTACGTTCTTTAGACATAAAAATAAAACTAGTACTTATAAGTTTATAACAGAGTAATAAAATTGAAATTTCTTCTCTTACGATGGACGATTAACAATGGACTATATATTAATGCACAATCTATTATCTTCTTTGGTGGTAAACTGGTAAAGGTAATCGAATTTGGTAAACAGCCGGCGATATTTTTCCCGCCAATAGTTTACCACGTTTGCATATCAAAATTTTGGGTTGCAGATTTTAATAATTTTAATCCACAATTTTTAGTACACTAACATATATACGAGGATAACACTCAGGGTCGAGTCGAGTTGTGGTCTACTTTGAATTTGAATTAAACCCGACTTATTATTACCATTTATGCTGGAGTGTGTTCATAAACTCGACATTTAATGTTTAATATTTAAATTATAAATATTTAGTTACTTAATCTTTTATGTTTTATCGCTGCGTATTTCCGAATTTATTAAATATATTATTTATTATTATTTTTCTTACCTTTTTGTTTTCTAAATTCAAAATCGTGAAATATTTTTGTTATGTGAACGCCGTTCATAGTATTCCTTGTCGTGTGAACGTCGCTCCCAAAGAAATAGAGTAAATAAAAAATTGAAGATGGTAGCAATATGCTTCGCCAGTCAATAGAAAAAAACGTTAATATTCTTGTTGTTTTGTTGTTCGATTCTTCTTTGTTTATAGTGCACTTTTTAAACTTAACTCGGCTGGACTCTAAAAATTTGTTAGTTCGAATCCAGTTAACTGCAAAATAAATCGACTCCATTTTTAGTGGAAGATATCCTAGGTAGATTTGACCAAAGATATAAATTATAAATACATATGTATATAAAAATAGACCGTGGGGACACGAAAATTGTAATGCGAAATAATAACGGTACAAATACGAAAAATAAATGATTATATTCTCTCTCTGCTCTACATTCATATAAAATCGAATGAAGTAGACAAAAAATATATTTCCACTACAGATATAGTAGGGGCGCCCAAAAACGAATTTGCGGCGCCCTACATTTATTTTTATTTTTTGTACGGGTTGAGCTCTTTATAAGGTTCTATCTCTATGGTTTGACCTACGTTGATCCTCTTACATAAACGCTCTAAATGGCCTTTGAACACTTTTCAAAGACTATTAAATCGTACAGATGTACATATTTGTATTTCTAAGTATGACTACCCGCTAGAAAAGTTGGTTTGAGCTGTGTAGTCAATAATTATATTATTGCTACCTACTGCTATGTCTTGGCGCTGTATTTAATTGTAAAAAAAAACTAAAAAACCAAATATGATCATAAATTGAATTAACCTTATGATTTTAAAATAACCTACATTGATGTATGCATTTTACAATTAAACATTAAGGCTGATTAATTGCTGATGTATTGGATAATTAAATATAGAACTAGAAATCATCATTTGACAGGTTTTAGTACTATTAAGGCGTTGCCACATGACAAAAATATCGGCGAAAGCCTGGGACCGATTTTTACAATTATGATTAAATGATTGCATATTTTTGACTTAAATTATTGAGAAAATATATGAAATAATTACAATTAGTAATTAAAATCATAAATTTATAATAATATAACAATTTTAATTGAATAATAAGAGTTTTTCTATTCTGTCGGTCCGACAACCGATTTTTTACGTAAATGGTATAAATTTTGTCGGTTCCGAACGCTTCCCAATATAAATTTTGTCGGTTCCGAACGCATCAAATATCACCGATATTTATTTTTGTTGTGACCATAACCTCACTTCGGTGATAATTTGGTTTGTTTACAAACGTAGCTGTCAATCTGTACAATTTATTGAAAATTAAAAATGAATATGGTAATAATTTAATAAATTATATAAATTAAATGTCAAAAATAAATGAAAAAAAAAAAACACAAACAACAATTTTGTTGTTGAAATAATCGGTCGGATCATTGTTTTGCTCATGTGGCGTGTCTTATCATATTTTCTACCGAATCGGTTGGAAATACAACTGCATGTGGCAATGCCTTTAAGGCGTTGCCACATGACAAAAATATTGGCGAAAGCCTGGGACCGATTTCTTCATTTATGATTAAATGATTGCATATGTTTAGCTTAAATTATTGAGAAAATATATGAACTAACTACAATAGTAATTAAAATCATAAATTTATAATAATATAACAATTTTAATTGAATAATAAGAGTTTTTCTATTCTGTCGGTCCGACAACCGATTTTTTACGTAAATGGTATACATTTTGTCGGTTCCGAACGCTTGCCAATACAAATTTTGTCGGTTCCGAACGCATCAAATATCACCGATATTTATTTTCGGCGAACTAAATGTCAAAGACTTGTAGTGTTTTCATTTTGATCTTCATTTTTCATTTTTATTTTGTACCATTTAGATTTTTATTGTTTTCGTTTGCACTTTAGATTTTAATGGTTGCGTACAAAATTAGATTTAATTTTTATAAATAAGTAATCATTGATTTTATATTTTGTTGATTTTTGTTTTTAATAAAATAAAATCAGAATTCGATTTTTACCAGACCAGAAAGGTTCTTTTATTGTTGCCTTAAAAAAGGTTATATGAGTTTATAATATTTTATTTAACGTCAATTGTTGTATTATATACTAGCTTATATACATTGTACGACCTGTTAATAATTTAAATTGCAAAGTGAAGAAATTATAATTCATATTTACATTAGTCAATACCAAAATTGTTCATTTGATTACAATGATAAATTAATGAATGTAAACTCAAATTGAGGTAAAAAAGCCAACATTCAAGTGATACACAGTATCATCGTATTAATGGGAACTACACCAATACCCATAAGTTGTAGTGTTTTCATTTTGATCTTCATTTTTCATTTTTATTTTGTACCATTTAGATTTTTATTGTTTTCGTTTGCACTTTAGATTTTAATGGTTGCGTACAAAATTAGATTTAATTTTTATAAATAAGTAATCATTGATTTTATATTTTGTTGATTTTTGTTTTTAATAAAATAAAATCAGAGTTCGATTTTCACCAGACCAGAAAGGTTCTTTTATTGTTGCCTTAAAAAAGGTTATATGAGTTTATAATATTTTATTTAACGTCAATTGTTGTATTATATACTAGCTTATATACATTGTGCGACCTGTTAATAATTTAAATAGCAAAGTGAAAAAATTATAATTCATATTTACATTAGTCAATACCAAAATTGTTCATTTGATTACAATGATAAATTAATGAATGTAAACTCAAATTGAGGTAAAAAAGCCAACATTCAAGTGATACACAGTATCATCGTATTAATGGGAACTACACCAATACCCATAAGATTTGTAGTGTTTTCATTTTGATCTTCATTTTTCATTTTTATTTTGTACCATTTAGATTTTTATTGTTTTCGTTTGCACTTTAGATTTTAATGGTTGCGTACAAAATTAGATTTAATTTTTATAAATAAGTAATCATTGATTTTATATTTTGTTGATTTTTGTTTTTAATAAAATAAAATCAGAATTCGATTTTTACCAGACCAGAAAGGTTCTTTTATTGTTGCCTTAAAAAAGGTTATATGAGTTTATAATATTTTATTTAACGTCAATTGTTGTATTATATACTAGCTTATATACATTGTACGACCTGTTAATAATTTAAATTGCAAAGTGAAGAAATTATAATTCATATTTACATTAGTCAATACCAAAATTGTTCATTTGATTACAATGATAAATTAATGAATGTAAACTCAAATTGAGGTAAAAAAGCCAACATTCAAGTGATACACAGTATCATCGTATTAATGGGGAACCACACCAATACCCATAGACTCATAACAAAAAAAAACAAACAGAAAAGAAATGTTGTTGTTGTAAAAATCGGTCGGATCATTGTTTTGCTCATGTGGCGTGTCTTATCATATTTTCTACCGAATCGGTCGGAAAGACAACTGCATGTGGCATTGCCTTTAATAATTATCATATCCATAATTAATTAACCTAAATTTTTAATTCAGTAAAATTCACACATCAATGTAGGCTTTTTAAAATTATGTAACGTTGAAAGAAAATTATATTTATGATCATTTTAAGATTTCTAGTGATAATAAAACAGTTTGTAAAGTTTATTACTGAGTCAACAATTTGGCTCCAACGGTTTGGATCCTGAGCTTCATACTATCTTAGACAACCTGAAGAAGCCGAGTCTCTACACCGTGGAGCCGTCGCCTGCAACGTCCTCTGCTCCTACCATATGGTGGTACCTCTCTAACTCATCCGTCAGCGCCCAACTTTCACATCCATACATAACAACGGGCCTGATCATCGCATTCTAAAGCTTCAGTTTTACGGCACTTGCTAGGTGTTTGATGTTAGCAGTGGCCTTAGAGCATATTAAGCACGACTGCCTGCTGCACTATAATATCCTCACCCACGTTATCGTGAGTGATAAGAGAGCCCAAATACTTGAACCTCCTCAAACGATTAGTATCCCTAATAAAATCTGATGTGCCATTGTCCCTATAACCAGAGATTATGTATTTCGTTTTAGACTCATTGATCTGGAGTCTAACAGAAGAATAAAACTCTACATTCAGATCAAGTATTTCCTTCACTCCGTTGCTATTCAGTCCAATCACTCATATGTCATCTGCATATGCAAGCACCTAATTGGACTGGCGATATAAGATGTTGCGATGAGGTGTTTCAGTTTTACGAAAGATGTACTCCAACATGAAAAAAAGAGTGTCGGGGACAGAACATCTCCTTGCCGAACTCCCGAGTTGACTGCAAAAATCCTCGATAGCCTGTTCTCAACTTTAACACAGTATTGAGACCGCGTCAGTCATTTTACACAAGCATACCAATTTTGTTGGAATTCCTAGGTGTTCCAGAGCAGTTCACAAACTCTTTCGATTGATCGAGTCATAGTCCTGCCGGAAATCCAGGAACACCTGATGTCGGGATGGACATCTCATAGTATTTAGATAGAATCATCCTCAGCGTAATCCTCCTTGATAGTCACCAACCAGATCCTCCGCTAGATGGGAGGTATTTCGCGATAATTCTCACACTTCAAGCGGCCCCCCTTCATGAATATAGGGCATAGCGTGGCCACCGTCTATTCATCAAGCATAAGTTTGGTTCACCATACTAATCGAATAATTTTAAGCTTGTTACACAGTTAGATTTTTAGTACTACAATTAATTATAGCGTCAAGAAATCGTATAATTATTGGGCCATAATTCTAATTCCGTTCCTCATGAACAAGCTTTCATAATGTGAATTATTTCCGAACATATGGTCACTCCAATTTATTTTCAATCTGCTTTATCGATTCATCTGTATTTCATTTGACAGATTAAACGTCAGTCATTTTCGTTCTCAATTCCAAAACACCATGAAAAGTTGACAAAAGTTTGTTCGTTATATTTTGTTGTTTTAGCTTTATTGTTTTTATTAAAGTTTCCGTACATTAGATTATTGTAATACAATGGACTATTTAAATATATCACAAAATTCAAAATGCTCACAAATATTCGCCAAAACTAATGTCATATTCTCATCGCACATCATGGACAAGCGAAATCGCAAGAAAATTCTTGTGTTCACAGAAGATATGCGAATTTTCGTGCTATCGGGAAGTAGCTACACCAAAAAACGGGAAATTCCAGTGGAACATGTTTGTTTTGTATATTATTTTACGAGATACATTTTTTTCACCTAATTTATTTTTTGTTAGATACGACAAATTTCTGCATCACCCGGACGGGATCAAGTGATTGTGTTGCACGTGACACGTCGATCGAAAGACATAAAAGATGTGCTTTGCTCATTTCTCGACGAGAACCGAAGTAATTTTACAGGCGAAGAAGTTGCATCTAGACTGGAAATATTTTTAAATTTATTAAAATCGAAATTAAGGTATGCGAGGTTTTTGTGATGCTGTTATTGCACTTTGTTTTGATCTAAATTGGATTTGTTATTTTTAGAAATTTTGATAAAACATTCAACACAGACGAGTATTTTAGGTTTGCTTCTAAGATCGATGTGTGTGGTAAACGAAAGGCATACAAATTGAAATTTGTTTGTACCTCGTTTCCGCACCACACCGACTATTTAAAGTTTGATATAAAAGGCGATATTATTAAATATAACGTACCCGTGCTGTTTGGGAAGCAAAATAGAATTCAAAGTACAAATGGTTTGCATGTACTGGACTCGGCCTTCAGAGATGAAGACGATGATGAACCGCCGCCATCAGAAATGGATACTGATTTACAACGGTAACTCTGAATTAACAGCCTATGATATACAGACAGTTTTATTGTTATTTATTATTTATATTTATAAAAAATTAATTTGAAAATTGTTTATTATTCGAGTTTTCATTTTTACAATTTAAAAATCTACTTCGTACATTTTGATACCGAATTTCGAAAACTTGTGGTTATCCCATCTAGTTAGAAATTGTTGTGGAAATTGTTGATCCCAAAATTTTGGGCAATATGGTTTAGTTCGAAAAATAAATCTGTACATAATGCAATTACTTATATTGAAATAGGTACCCAAATAAAATGAATATTCGAGAACTGAATCCTTATAATTGTAATTTCCTCAAATTTCTGCGATTTGAATCTAAGAAATACATATACCTAATTTAATTTTAAAGAAATTTATAATTTTTATTGATTTAATTTAGTTAATTTTAAATTAGAGTGAAGAGGTCGTCTTCTACATACTGTAGGGTTTGTGTATTTCAATATTACTAGAACATGTTTGTGTTCTAAAAAAGCTTACTTAACTTGTCATTGTTGCTAAGCTCATTTAAATTGACTGCAGTCAATTTTATTTCTATGGGGTGACATGTTCTACCATCACTTCGATTCGCTTCGATAGTGAACATCGCATCGAAAAAAGTGATAGTCGGTATGTTGTACCATTTTCGATGGATACTATAAAGGAACATAATTTCGAAAATGAAATGACGTTTGACATCTATTTTTAATAGCTATTTCAACTGTTCAATCTGTCAATTATCTTGTAAACATAATAAATGTAAGTACGTTATTTATAAATCTCTACAATTGTTGACTTTAATTGTTTAATTATAGTAATGATAAATCCTAATTTATTTATTGGTGCTATATCGACTTCACACGATGTTGAGAGGGAGGATGGAGATAAATATATATACATAATATATACAATATTATATTGAATAATTGAAAATTTTTATATGTACTTTCATTATAATATAAAAATAAAAATAAATAATATTATTTTTAACGTAATTTAATTCAAATAAAAGTCAGTAATTTTCGCTTATTTGTGTATCACAACAATACCAATATATACATAGGCATTGATCACAAGCAAAAAATTCATTGATAGATTGTCGAAAATTGTGATGGTCGAAAATGATACAACATACCATTTTATCGAAATCAGTGATATTTCATCGAATATCGAAAATTGTGATGTTAGAACATATCACCCATGGTTAGTTCACGTTTAGAATTCATTTGTATCAAATTGTCGATATGTTTTTATGTAAAATCCGAACTTTATTTAATTAATTTCATACTATACCATATTGCAATGTTTACCTGACAAACCACTAATCCAGGGGCCCTATTTCTGTATACGATACGAATCTTCATTCGATACGAAAATGATATACGATACGAATATGAATTGGTATTTCTGAATACGATCGTACCAAGCATTTTAATTTTTGAAGTGTAGGCATAGGGAAATTTTTTTTACGTGAAGCAGCCTTAAAAAGTGACAGTGTAAACCAAATAATTGTCAAATTTTTGACATTTAAAAAATATAAACATTGAAAATAGAAAAAATAATTTAGTTTTCATTTATTGTCTGTGTCTTAACACAAACATTTTTTTCGTTTCCAACAAAAATAAAGCGCCTCAATAACGAATTGCGATACAGTAAATTCAATAAGATAAGTATTTTGGGCAACATTTTTTGTACATCTAATTTTAGATGAAAGATTTTATTAAGATTCTCTTCATGTCTTCCTAAATAGCTCAATTGGAATCAAATTTCGTGACTGATGCTTACAACCAATTACAATTAATTACAACCTATACGGCACTACTGCAAATACAATGGGATTCAATGGCAGCTTCACAGTTGTATAAATAAGAAAATTAAATATTTTGTATTCGTAACAATATGTATGCCAAAGTTTGCAAATTCAATAAAAAAAAATTAAAATACTTAATTAAATGTATAGTTATTTCCTTAACACAATTAATTAAATTAACTAAATTATGTAATTATTAAAAAAAAATTACTAAAAATTCTTTCCAAAATTTTGTTATATGGAGTCGTCTACTAATTCATCAACGTACAAAAATCCGTTCATAATCGAACAAAATTGGTTCGAATTCGTATTGCGGAATAAGGGAAATTTTACAACGTATCAAGTAGACACGAATTCGTATTTGAATTATTCGAATTCGTATTCAAAAATACCAATGGTACGAATTCGTACAATTTTTATACGAATTCGTATTCAGAAATAGGGCCCCAGTTTTGCACAAAAGACAAGAAGTGAGTTTATGCCTATTTCTACGAATAAATTTGCACGATACCTCGATTATACGAAATTGTTTTATATAATGCGATTTCAGCCAACTAGAATAAATTTATGTTTTATCACAGCGAAATGGCAGAAATCAGACCGACTTGTGTGAAAACCTAGGTCCGTACTTCCGACACGAAACTGCGACCGATAATGGTGAGAGAATGATGTACTTTGCGGTTGCTCATGATCTTAGAGTAGCAAGCACATTCTTCCCTCACAAACACATACATCTAGAGACATGGACACATCCTCGCGGAACTTCCCTCAGCCAAATTGACCATGTGTTAGTTTCTAAAGGGCGGGCTCAGGTTGTGCAGGATGTGAGAACTTATCGGTCAGCAACCAAATACATAGGCAGCGATCATCATTTGGTCGCTGCAAAGCTACGATGGAAGTTTTCGTACAAGTCTGGGAACACAGCGAAACCCATGGTACGTTTCGACTGTGAAGGTCTGATAAATGAAGATCAAAAGAAACGATATCAGGATCTTGTCAGCGACAACATTAATGAAGCTAATTACCAGTCTGACTGCGTGAACTCTGTCTGCGAGATACTGAAAACTTCGGTTGTCAGTGCTGCTCAACAGACTTTAGGTATAGTGAAAGTCAGACCCAAGATTGATTGGTTTGATGACGAGTGTCGTCTTGCAGTTGAGCAACAAAATATAGCCTATAATGAAGTGCAACAACGTCTCACAATCGGGAGGAAAAACAAGCCTGCTCTTGCAAGAAGGGCGGCTAAGCGGATTTGTAGACGGAAGAAGCGAGAATGGTGGAAGGCCGAGGTTCTGAAAGTACAACAACTCAGCAATGAGCGCAGTTCGAGTAATTTCGTAATTTATAAAGGGATTACTGGACTGCACCATACTTTCAGGCCTACGTCAACCACCATTCGGGACCGGGATGGAAACCTCTGTGTCAACATCGACGCAATACTTGACGCATGGAGTGGACACTTTACTGACCTGTTTGATGTCCATCATGCGTCACAGACTGTTGTTGAGCCACCTCTAATACAGACTGCAGAGATTTGCACTGAGGAGCTATCCCATGAGGAATTCACTAAAGCCATACCGAGATTGAAACGAAACCGTGTATCTGGAGTGGACTGAATTAATTCGGAGCTCTTGATATTCGGAGGAGATACTTTGTGGAACTATCTTTTCGGCCTTATGCCTGACGAATGGAAAGTGGCCGCGATATGCCCCATCTTCAAGAAGGGAGACCGCTTGAAGTGTGAGAATTATCGCGGTATAGCTCTCCTTTGCACAGCATACAAGTTACTGTCATACATCGTATTGGAGAGAATCACTCCTCTAGCGGAGGGCTTGGTTGGTGACTATCAAGGAGGATTTTGTCCGAATCGATCAGTCGCCGATCAGGTCTTTTCGCTGCGGATGATTCTATCTAAATATTATGAGACATCCATCCCCGTACATCAGGTGTTCCTGGATTTCCGGCAGGCCTATGACTCGACCAATCGAGAGTGTTTGTGGTCTGCCCTGGAATACCTAGAATCCCAACAAAACTGGTACGACTATGTAGGATGACAGTGACGCAGTCTCAATGCTGTGTTAAAGTTGAGAACAGGCTATCGACAATTTTTGTAGTTAACTCGGGTGTTCGGCAGGGAGATGCTCTGTCCCCGATACTCTTTAATCTCATGTTGGAGTACATCTTTCGTAAAACTGAAACACCTCAGCGTATAATATCTTATATCGCCAGTCCAATCAGGTGCTTGCATATGCAGATGACATATACGGTTCTCTTATCACTCACGATAACAGTGTGGGTGAGGATATTAAAGTGCGGCTGGCAGCTGGCAGGCCTTTTTTGTATCCTCTAAGGCCACTGCTAAAATCTAAACACTTATCCCGTGAAGCTGAAGCTTTACAAAGTGTTGATCAGGCCCGTTGTTATGATTGGATGTGAAAGTTGGGCGCTGACGGATGAGTACGAGAGATGGCTCCTAACATTTGAGAGAAGAGCCATGCGTGTGATTTACGGCCCAAAACGCGAAATAGATGGTACCTACCGAGCTCTGTTCAATATCGAGGTCAGAGATCTGATGAAGATCCCCGATATTGTACATGAAGTAAGATCTCAGCGAGTACCCTGGGTCGGGCACGTTCTGCGTGCTGATCCGGAACGAATTGTGTAGCGATCTTTGAAAGGAGAGCCACCATATGGTAGGCGCAGAGGTTGTTGCAGGCGACGATGGCTCCACGGTGTAGAGAACGACTTGGCCTCTTCAGATTGTCTTAGACAGTATGAACACCATGCTCGGGATCGAAACCGCTGGAGCCAAATTGTTGACTCAGTAAGGGGCCAGTAATGGCCTTTACAACTGTTTAATATATATATCACAGCAAACAAGTGTTCATATGTATAAAAAGGGACGTACTTATAAGTTTGATATTTGTATAGTACATTTTGTCAATAAATCGTACATAGATAACGTTGATCGTAAAAGTACTCATTTCGAAGTCCCGTCTCAGAAATCTTTTCCAAAACTTTGGAAAAAATATACAGAATTTGGAATTATAGTATACATAGTTGGTAAAAATGATCAATATGGCTATTTATTAACTTGCAAATTGTTAGATTATCGAATCCCATTATTTTATTAAACTGCAATAAATACATAAACAAATGAAAAAATAAAAAACTGTATAATTTAAAATAAATTAATTTTTTTGTAAAGATGTCTTTCATATTTGTTCTAATATTCAGCACGCATTATTATTATTCTAAATGATAACAAGGGAAGAATTATTATCAAACTTTGTATTGCAAAGTTTTAAGTTTTCTAAGGAAATATGTATAAAATTGATTCAAATTTGAATTTGTTGAAACTCTGCCAAAATTGTGTTACTCGACAACAATTTCTTCGCAACCGATTAATTTTTGAAATAAATTTTTAAACTGTAATAGTTTTAACACGATAAAAGCAAGGCTGTGGAGTCTGAGAAAAAGTGTTTGGCTCCGGCTCCGACTCCAGGAACTACTAGATTTATATAAGACTCCGGCTCCCCAGCACCCCGATTCCATTCAATATTTTATGCGTATATACAAAAAACTTCTTTTTTCAACACACAAGTGAATCTGTAAAACTTGATTTTCATTTTACAATACACATACATATTTGATTAAATCGAAAAAGTACGAAGGAGAGGCACTGTTTTTCTTTCTCATTATTGTATATTATGTTTGCTTCTAGGGAAAGAGACAACACTAAGATTTTAAAATCAACAACTGTGTAGGGAAGGGATGGGAAAACTGGAATAAAATTACAAAAATCCGGAGCCGGAGTCGGTCGATTTCCTGATCCTTAAAAATAACTCCTGCGGTATCAAATATGAAAAAAAATATGTAATGGTAGTGTATACGTAGTATATATTACAGGTAGGTTATTTGTGTTGTAAGGATCTAGGATGCAACCCTAACCATTATATGGTACTACTTAATCGTGTAAGCAACACGAATTGTATCATAATGATTATCTGGCTACCGTAAACGAATGAAGGAATTCAAACTAAAAAATCAAGTAATTTTAGAGAAAACGAAAGTTAATGGATTCCATAAAATACGGAACTGTAACCGTATGTTCAGTGCAGGATTTAAAAGTCTCTGGAAGCAATTATTTATTGGTTTATAATATAAAATGTAAACTTTATATATATGAATATTTAAACTTTCATAATATTGACAAAGGGTAAAGTGATTTCAGCACCGTAGCAATTAAATAAATTATTTTAATTCAAACAATTTCTGTTAGCTACATAAATATGCCCCTATTTCAATTTTCACTAATATTTAATTTACATAATTAAAAACAATTCATAAAAGTCCCATTGGTAGCATTTTACCTAGGTAAGTAGTTAATGCTAATTGGATTGATGAAAACTATGTATTTAAAAACAGCTTCTCTATTTCTCATTAAAAGGCGGCCAGACAAATCTATTGAAACTACATTTTACATAATTCTTTTTATTTTTTATTATTTTATAAATCTTGTGTATATAAATAGAAAAAAGGCACAAAACAAAAATTTTCTTAACAAAAAATTTCCACTTTAAAGATTTTTTTATTTGTTTATATCACAACATAAAATTTTATTTTTTAACAAATTTAAAATTAAAACTATTTAGGGAAATATAATATGATAAATGGCACTTTGGGTTAGGTAATTTAAGTACTCCTTATTAAGACACTCTTGTTAATTGTGTTTTTAAGTACAAATTATTCACAGTAGTGGTTTACGAATTAGATAAAATGCCACTCGAATTTTAAAGCGTTTCATTATACATAGTACGTTTCTAAATTTTAAAACTCCAAAATTTGAAATGTAACGACCCGTACGTATCTATTTGATAGATTATTGCAATTAAAATAAAAACACGATTAAAATCTATAAATACAATAGTATTAAGTTTCAGAAATGCCCCGCGCGCGCGAAAATTATTTTTAGGAAAAATAAATTATTAAAAGTGCTGAGCTCAGTCGAACACGGATTCAGCATAAACCGAATTAAAATTGGTTTCTATATATACAAATTATTAGCACTTAGTGTTATTATATATATACTAAAAAATACTGTATTAACAAAAAAAAAATTGTAAAATTTCGAAATTACGATGTGCCATTGCTATATGCGGCTGGTGATTGGAACACGATATCGGGTGATGCATTTTTAAACATAGGTCCAGGTATACCCGATGCCTCTTCAATTATAATGTTTCGATGTTTCTTGCCCAATACCGATGGAATTCGTTGTGCAACGTTGACGGTTAGGTCACGGGAATTTAGCCTTAAATTGAATGAAAAATTAATGATAAAAATTTAAATTACAACCATACTGTATTAAGGCGAGTATCCAATTTAAATTCATTTTCAGCATTTTTTTAATGTTTTCCCAGTAATTCCAAATTGTTTACTCTCCTTAATTTAAATTCATTACAGTAATATAATTTTACGTACTCAAAATATCTTTTACACACTACTCCGACCAACTCCCCAATCCGATCCTCCTTCAATGGTTCGTGCTCCCCTTGCAGCGCAACAATTAAATCGTTTCCCTGCTCCGAATGGAAAATAATCAATTGTTCTTTATTTGGACTTACACTAATTCCACTCAACTCTTTAATGGAAATTGTGCGTTTCATATTCTTGAATTTACTCTTTGTACCGTCTAGCTTGTAAAGAGCACCATCGGTCACAATAACAACACGATCTGCACTCTTATTGCAATGGTTGTATTTCTTGACAAACGCCGAAAAGATTACCGTTTTGAAATTATCCATATTCTTGATATTATTAACGCTTGTGTTGAACAGAGATGATTGCGAATTTTCGTTTGGAAGCGCCAAGTAATTTCCTTGCCATTTACGATTGAAACCGGCATACTGACGTCTGCCTTTAAGCGCACTAGCAGTGATGATTTGTAAACGAAGCTGAGGCCATTCGGACCGTGGATATTTCCGTAGTATCATGCGAGCACGCCACTGTGAAAATAAATGCCGAAGACCAGCTTCTGCATTTCTCCCGACCAATGGTGGCTGTGGCCACATAATACTCTTGCCGTAGTCACGACGTTTAGGCGCCGTTTCGAATAAACGCGCCAAACTGCTAACATAATCACGTAGCTTATATTTGCGATAGTATCGCATGATAGTGATGGCTGCTTTAATCTTCTTGTAGCGTTGACGGCAAATCCAACCGCGCACTTGCTTTTGTAGTAATATGACGATATGCGGAATCATATCATTTCGTTTCTTTTCCAATGTGAACAGGGTTTGTGGCGATCGAATAAATATTTTGGTGTGCCCAAATTTCACATCACCTATCAGTCCTGTATCCTTCATCAACACTTTAACTCCCTCCATATCATTACCGCGTCGGAAATTAGGCCATGTGTACTGCGAAATCATTTTATACCGTAACAAAAATTTGTCGTACCTTTGTCGATGAACAAAACCGGCACGACGTACACGCACATTTTCCAACAAACCTAAATACCGGACTTGATGCTCAACTCGTACGTCATCAAACACACTCGCACTTTTAATATCGTTTGGCTTAATACATCGCACATAGTACGGTTCCTTCTTGAGTAACGCGTTCACCAATTCGATCATCGAATTTTTAAATATCGTGCCAGCGGTTAATGGCCGCTTCGTTGTTTGTGAAATATCTTGTGCACCTTCTGGCCACATATCACTCAATAGTTTACATTTTGAATTGAACAAAAGCCGTCTAAAATCTTGGAATAGCGTATCTTTGTTCTTATCAATGAAACCGTTGATGGAATAAATTACGTCACCCGCATAATGCCTGTGAAAATGTACGAAAATTTATGTAAAATTATTAGAGTGAAACAGTGTCAATCAACCTACGTGATTCTAAAATCGATTTTATGTTTGAGTTCTTTATCGGTCGGTTTTAGTTGTCTACTGGAGAAATGTGGGTGGTTTGCAAGTTTTTTATCCATAGCTTCGAGTAGAGTTTCATCCGTAATTTTACCAACTGTTAGGCACGCCTCATCCATAACCGATATGATACCTTTATGCTGTTGTTCAACTAGATCGCAGATTATTTGATTATTGAAATACTCAATATGGGTCCATTCGATGCCCTCTTTATTGTATTCCTCTTGTTCTTGTTTCAACACCAGTTCTAAATATAGAACGAAACAATTAAAATGATCCGAATAAAAGGCTTAACACTCGACTTACCAATAAACAATTGTTGTAGTTTTTCATTACAGTAATTGATACAGAATTGTTCAAAACTATTTCGATCGAATATCTCGAACCCATAGATATCCAAAACACCAATTACACGATTGAATCGTCGTTGTACTTCGCTACCCGGAACTTTAATCGCTTGATTAATTCGTCGGATGATCCACGTAAATAATCGCTCGTATACAGCTTTAGCGAACGCATCTCGCCCATATTCGGCTTGAGTGACATCGTGACTTTTCATCATAATATCACCGCGGGTTGCAATTACTCGCTGCGTTAATGCGGTTTTTAGGTCGCTTTCTTCAACTTTAAATAGCTTTCCGGTTGCATGTAACGGGTCTTTTGTGTGTATCACAATTTCATCATCTTGCATTTTGAAATTGATATTTCCAAGATGTAAAACAGCGGCAACTACTCGCCACACTACATTAATTTCATCAACTGAAAACCCTAGTGTCTTAAAGGCGTTTGTTGTAGCCTTGTAATCCGTTTTCTCGGTTAATAGCTCCGCACTGCCTTGGTTGGTGTAGTGATAGTGCATTGGGTCTCGGCCTAAATAATATTGTTGTAGGTCTTTATCGGCTGTTCCACGCAGAAGCTAAAGAGGCAAATTGTAAATTAGTTAGGGATACATCATAAAGAAAGATTAATAGTTTTCTCTATTAATTATTTTTCCGTGTAATTTGACAGGCATAATAGTATAAAACTGAATATGTAACTTATAGGCAGATAAAAGCAATCATGTAAATCTCTTTTAGGAAAAGGTTATTCTCGATTATTCCTCAAGTCAATCCTTTAAAACTAATAGTACATAATCTAAATGGTGAATTCTCTAAAATCGAATATTTCTGAATATTTTAGTAGATATTTTGACGACCCGTAATTTTTCTATTGTTATATATTAATCAAAACCCTCAGATACTGTCAGTTTTAATTGTGTGTTTTTTTGTATTCTAAGGATTTTCTAATTATTATTGTCGTAAGCAGTTATTTCATTAGCCGTCACGATATTAGTAAGGATACTCAATTATCAGCCGCCAAGACAAGGTTTTTAAAAAATCCAAAATTTATATTGCAAGCGACAAACTGTTAATTTATCTGTTTCGTCAGTCGCTGTTCTGAATTATTGGTTATCGCAAAAAAAGAACGTTTAGATATATTTTATTTACATATTAAACTATGTGTTATACCTTCCCAAATACATTGAGGGTACATTCTAACTTTGATTGCTTGACATTCGATATCAGCAATAAAAAGAGTTAGGGAATCAGAAGCAAGTTTCAGTCGTCTTGTATCATATAAATCGTTATTAAAAAAGCGTTGATAAATCGATATTGTATTGGCGAAAGAAAAAACATTACATACAGCTACTACTATATATTTGAGGTGTTCCGATATCGTTATATTGGTTATGTAGACGAGATTGATATTGTTTCTGCTAAAGAAATAGAGGGATGATTGATTTAAACTACTTCGTGATGGGCAATGAAAATTCAAAAATAGTGTGTGTATACTATGTTTCAAATAGTACTC